>VZSC01009653.1:125356-175533 GCA_013398225.1 Steatornis caripensis
CCCCCCCCCCCCCCCAGCTTTTGCACTGAAATAGATGCAAGGGCAGCTGGCTGAAAGAAAGGAAAGGACGTGGACAAAAACAGGAACAAGCCACCTGTGGATTAATGGCATTTTTGTGCTTAGAATTCACTAATTCTAAATAAAATCGTGCTGTTTGGAGAAGCAGTATTATGGTTTCAGAGTTGTGTAGTTTGAAATTTCCTTGCTTTGTAAGTCAAAACTGGTAGCTCGTATGGAGTTGCTTTCCTTACTAGGTTAAAAATATTGGAATATGACAATAGCAATAACAGGTCATTTAAGACACCATGAATGATTTGGCTGTCCCTATTACTTGGATTGCATGTATCTTACTGTTGCACACCCCAACGAGGTGTACTGTCATCTCCACTTTTGCAAACGGAGAGAAAAATTGGGATGTAGAAGTGACAGATTGGAACAATGATAGTGCTTTATGCTGACTTTGCACAGATGCAAATGAAACCAAGGAAAAAGAAAGAAAGATAGTAGAGAGCAGGACCCGTATTGTTCTGGTTTAAGGTTTCAGTCTTTGCTGTTGGGCTACAAAGCTCACTTCATAGAATCATAGAATGGTATGGGTTGGAAGGGACCTCTAGAGATCATCTAGTCCAACCCCCCTGCTAAAACTTCTCTACAACAACTGTATAAATGCAGACTTTCTCTTAGGACATCATCTGTATTACTCTGGATCGGCCTCAATATGAAATCAAAGCCTGGCAATGGCCCGCAAACCCCTGACTGACCACACCTACCGCAAAAAGCTTGAAGAGCTAGGGATATTTGGTCCAGAAGAAAGGTCGCTTACTTCTAAGAGCATGCTGTGAAATTACTGGAATGACTGCCTTGGTAGTTTTGGATGAATTCTGTTAAGGGTTGAAATATCATCTTGATAAGTTCTGAGAAGTTGTATGTTATCCTTCAGGCTTTCCTAAAACTTTGCATGAATCTCTGATTATGCTTTCTACCTCTGAAATGCTCAGTTATGTGAGAGGCAGTGAAATTACGTTCTAAAATATGTACAGATGTTTGGTCCTGGAGCTTCTTCCTTTTCAGAGTTTTGTGTAGTTCAAGGTATTCAGACTAAACAAGAAAAAGGCATATTCTATTACTGCATTTATTAATTTTCTTCTTAAAACTGTGTTAGTTATGTTGCGTGGGGTGGGTAAAACAGTAGTTTCCAACTATGGAACGAAAGCGTATACTAACCCATGCAGGACAAATCTGCAGAGAAACGGGTCCCAGGCCTTCCTTTTTACGAGTGGAAAAGACAGAAGTTATAAAATGAGCAAATTTACATGTATTTTAAAAATCATATAAAACTTCTAATGCCTTTCTAGCAGTAATTTCTTATGCCATGTAATCTTGTCTCGAGGCAGAATATTTGTTCAGATAAAAAATACTAGCAAACCAGAAGAGACCTGCATAAAAAGCAAAGAAAAAGTATTTATGACTGTTAAAAATTAAATGTTCCATTCAGGCAGTTTCTCCACCTCTTACAAAAGACAGTTCTAATAAGGATGCCGATTTGGTTTTTTAGGAAAGCCTTGAGGAAATCCATGCACCTTAGGAATCTACAGAAGAAGATACCTCACCCTTCTGGAAACTCGTCAAAACCAAGTAAGACAAAGGCCTTTTTCACTGGCTCGACGCACCCCAGGTAGGAATGCACCTGGCACTGGATGCAGACAACAGCTGTCTCACCAGCATCCGTAATCTGTACCGGTGGCTTCCTGGCTGTACCTGTGTGCCCTGAATGCAAAAAGCATCTGTTTCACATTTATTCATTTACTCAGATGGCATTATCTACATTACTCGCTACCTTTGGACACAAGACTCTCATTTATAATTCATAGTACACAGATGCTTACAGAGAGTAGAAGCTTTGGCTACATTACCTGTCACTCTTGGTATATTTTGTATTCATGGTGGGTAAATACACAAGTATAAAGCTGCCATATTGTGTGTGACTATCTATAATGCATTAGCAAACAGTTGTTTGATCATTTATACTGTCATTCTTTGTGGTTGAAATGATGTTAGAATGAAAAATGAAACAAACTATGGGTTCACTCTCCCTGTTTTTCTTTTCTTCTGTCTCTTTCTGTGTGGTGCCGGTCCTTTCAAAGTTTTTTGGGAAATGAAGGTGATTTTGTCTCGTTTTGTTTCTCTAGCTCGTCTCTTTGTACAATTATCATTCAGTACTCGGTCAGCTGTTCAATAAGTTCACCAGTGCAGCTGGCTTCAGAAGAAGATGCTTCCTATTCCTTGCTTTCATAGGCTCATAAATCCAGCCTGCTGAGAATATTAAAAGGAGAAAAATACTCAGGCAGGAATAAAGCATATCAAAAAGAGAAAGTGAATGTAACTGGGGAAACATTTACTCAAGATTACATATTAAGCAATTTGCTCTTTAGTACTGATGGAATATATAGAGAGAATATATTAACTGTACTTATCAAGAGCCCACTGCATCCATCAAATGCTGTTAAAAATGGCCAATTTTGAACAAGGAGAACATTCTGTATACCTCGTATTGTTTTTAAAAGCTATTTTTAGTGCAGTAAATATTAAAGAATGTCATCGTCCCTTGCATGAGCTCTCACTCAATTTTTAGGAGGGCAACTTTGCCAGAGATGCTTGACTTAAGAATCCATTAAAATGAAAATGTACTCAGGAGCCTTGCAGGAATAGTGCTTGAAGACATGGGCGCCAAGCATGCTTGGCAGCCTGGAAAGCTTATGGAGCTCTCCTAACAGGAATGCCATCACATTAAAGAATTAGCATAGCCCTAGGCAACAGTCTTTTTTTTTTTTCAGTAGACGTGAATGACATTTTTTATCTGAGGCACATTTTTAAATATTCCTTATCCGTACATAAGTTTTTTATGACTACACTAAAAAGCAAAAGGTTGGTTTGTTCCTGTTGACATTTGTTCCTATTCCTCTCTCTCGCTGGGCACTACATCTCAAATAAAGCCTGATGTTCATCTTTCCTTCCACACTTTTCTCACTCTCTCCAAATATTACTGCTGCCTCCTCCTCAGACTCTTCCTCTGCTAGGCAGAACCTGTTCTGGCAGTCTTTGTAATCTCTACCAGCTGCCACCAATTCAGCAAAACTCCCACAAAAATCCCTGTGAAGTCTTTTACTTTCTCAGCAGTGCCTCCAGATTCACTCTTTGAAAATGCAGATAAAATATATTAATGAATACAGAAAGAATCTGAGTATCGGTATCTGAAAACCTAAAATGAGCTTCTCTTTTCACTGACCCTAGTCTACGAGAATTGAAATTGGGGAAAATTGGAGAAATAATCACTCGGCAGCCTCATCAATCAAACCAGCAGCTTAGGCTGCTAATTATTCCCTGGTGGGGATACCTGAGAATTGAGAATTACAAATATTTGGCTCTTCTGACCACTCACCAAGGAAACTCAGGTTATTGATTCCACTACATGAAAATAATCCACCTAACTCTCAGTTTCTTTCTCTTGGGAAATCTTTTTGCATAAAGTTCTCTGACAAAGAACTTATAACCAAAAAATATAGTTGCTGACAGCTAAGCTTCACGATATCCTAATGGACTCCGTTTTGTCCAATTGCTTTGTGTGTTTGCACTATTGAAAAAAGCCTGGTCTTTTCTCAATGCTTGTCAAAGACTGTATAGAAGCAGCTTGTATCTTTGTTCATGAGGCTGAAAATGAGCAGTGGGGAGGCCGAGTCAGGAAGCTGCAGTCGTTTCTGGTTTCCTACGTACACGTGGTAGAGTTCGAAACTGCTCCATCCATTGGGCTGCTGCAAATTGTCCTTTCTGCCTTTGTTAATCCCAGTCGGCAGACTAATCTCACTGCACTGATGGTGTTTATGTGGGGCAAGAACACAGTCGTGACCTGGGTTTGGTGGCTTGTTTCTCAATGAAAAGCAGCAACAAGTAGCGCCTAAACTCTCCAGGGCCTGGGGATAGTTACTGTAAGTGTTTTGCAGAGAGATGCCAGGAGAAGAATGAGGTATCCTGTTTCCATGCAAGAGCTTCCTACAATTAGTCCCTGACAAACTCCAGACACAGATTCCCGTTTTAGAGACTGTGAACAGCTGAGAACAGAGAGTGAGCAAATTGGGTCAGAGAGCTGCTAAGCCATTTTGAGTGAGATCTCAAAAAGTCTGATTTTTAGGCTATCTGGGTAATTTCATGCAGGGGTCAAATAGTCTCTCTCTGACTTTTAATCCACAATTTAAAATTGTATTTGAATGCTATGTTATACTTCAGAATATACTCCCAGATTTTACCAAACTGTGGTCCAATTTTCAGCAACTGCGTCCTAGATAGCTGAAGCTTATTGCTGACTGACTTTGGAAAGTTTGTATCAATGTTATTAGCATTAATTTCTCTTTTAAAGCATGTGGCAAAACTTCAGAGCTAGTCCCTAAAAATACCTGTGCAGGAGAGGAAGCATGTTTTTCCCCAGTTCCAATGGACACCTGCCAAACACTCAGAATCTGGTAACGTAACTTTCATGGCACAGAGCCTGAGAAACCTCATACATCACTGCAGTCTTCAGCTTAAATCCATAAACACTCAGTAAAGACAGTTACAACAGATTGTCACACTTTCATAAAAAATGCACTGCACAATTTTGATTTTTTTTTCCAGAAAGCCCTCATTGCCTCGCTGTTCTAAGGCCACTTTGGTACAAGGATTTGTTATCTCGGCTGACAACTGCGCTGAAGCCCATAATAAGAATCTCCTTCTTTCGCTCTAACAAGCAAATTCCCTGTTTTCTGAGAATCCTCTCTAGGAAGGCAGTGCTGAATGTGTATCAGGCTTGAAAAGAAAGCCTATCTACACTGCCATTTTCGCTTTTCATTTTTCTAATTTGCAACTCAGCTCACGTCCAGCTCAAAGAAGCAATTCTGCGTTGAAAACGCTGCAGCTGGTTTCCTCCAGTGCTCCCCCTATTCATAGCACGGGAGGCAGTGGTGGGCTTACGCAAGATTGGTTTAAATGGGAAATCAATACTGGTTCCTCAGTTCCTACAAAAGAGCTGAACTGGGCTGGATGGGCTCCAAGGAGAAAAAAGGAGTTGAGTGGAAAAAACTGGCTGCCAGTGGGATAGGTACTCTGCTGCATATGAGGCTGTTTGGGTCTCTGCCACTGAACCCATCACAAGAAGTCTGAGATAACCTGGCTTACCTCCTACCATCTGTTTTTGAATGGACGATAAATATTGGAAAAATAGAAGTTGGAGGCCTTTTTTCCCTAGGCGTATATTAGCTTATAAATACGTAAATGTTTCTGTTCAGCATCAGTAGGAATTTGTAGCTACCGATAGTACTGTAACTGTACAAACCACTTACAAAAGGGATTGAAAACTTGTTCTGCAGATGAAAAGTGGAATCGCTGGTGTGATGCCTTGTTCTACAGCTAAGGAGAAATATGTGATCTAATTAGCAATTCCATTAGACATTGCTCAGTGATTGGAACTTGGTTTCACAGGGTCTCACTTGACAAGACTTTCCATTTAATCTCTTGTATTTAAATTTTCTGTGGAATAAATCTCAATAAAATTCACATTTCTGAAATCTGTGCCTGTGTGCCATTTTATTTAAGTGAACTTAAAAGAAAACACCAACAACGATAGTGAAAACAGTGTGATAACCGAGTTGCGTTTTGCTGGATGGTCAGTCCATTAGTTTGGTTATTCTTTAACCTCTACTAGTTCTGTGCAGAATGCAGAGACATATGTTATGGACTGCCTTTAGACTTTCTGTCATTATTTAGTAACACACCAAATATAGAAGACGGATATTTTAACTGAAGGTCCTTCCTGCATTGAATTCAGATTCTTGGGGAACCTGCTGTTCCCCGAGTAGTCCCAGAGCTGGAGAGGCAACGGGTGAATCTTGGGGGGCAGGGGAATGGGGAGGTGGGAAGACAAGGTACAAAAAAATCACTTTTTGTTTTGAATACCTTTGTGATCTGAGATTCGCAAAGCTTTATGATACTGTTATAACCAGTAAAAATGACTGATTATTACAGGCAGGGAGCTTTGGGAAGACGGCGAAAGAAATCTTTCAACGTCAGGCACAATTGGATGTGTAACTGGAAGGCAGCCCTGGTAAGTACAAAAGAGGAAATGGGTTCTAAAACCAGGAAGGTAGCTGAGGAGAAAGAGTATTTCATATGAAGATCACTGACAATGGAAAATAGTTTTCTCCTAAGGTCTGTAGTTAAATCTTGTGAACAGTCAAATACTGCCTGAATGAAATACTGCCAACAGATCCCACTGTTACAACACAGTAAAGACAGTTATTCATGCAACCCCCTCTTACATAGTTCATACAATTTTAATGGCTCTCCCAGCTTAGAGATCTTAAGGTTTTCTCTGGTATAATAAAGATCTGCTTACAATATTAACAAAGCCATCAGCAATTAAGTCTTGAGCCAAACGTGTGTGCTTCGTTTACTCAATTTGGTTTAGAGGTCATTGTGATGACTCATGTGATCAAGGCGAATAACGATGATCTTTTTGTGTATTGACAACAGAATGATTATTAATGTCTCTACGGTATTTCCTGTATGGAAGCCTAGGAATGCATACGCTGCGAACTATGGAAGGAAAGGAGAAATGTGTTGATACTCAGAAAAAGGTAAGGATGGAACAAAGGGGAAGGAGAAGGGAAAAAGAAGGGAAAGGAAGGGCTTTATGTCTTAGAAAGCCATGTTTTGTCACCTTAAATGCACAGGGAAAAGAGAAGAAAACAGCATTTTATCAGATCTGAGTTTCCTTATCAGTCATTGTACCTGAGAATTATTTGGGAGGTCTACTCCAATTCTGGTAATTCTACTTCTTATCCTTAAATTCATGTTAACCCTTTTGATTTGGGGCAGGCAGGAGAATGTGCCTTAAGTTAGCATTTAATACTTGAAATTATACTGACGTGTGTTGTGTGTCCACACCATAAATTGAAAAAATGTGTCTTCAGTTTCTAGATGGCTGTTCTCCAATGATCCTTCTCTGCATAATTCTTCCCAGATTAAAGTCATGATTTGCTACAGTGATTAAAAGTGAAGGGGGGGGAAAAAAAGTTTTCCAGAGTTTTCCAAGTTAGGGTTCTGTGTTTCTTCTTATCTCTAAGTGTAAAGTCTGTGTTGTTTCATTCTGTATGTTGACTGACATACGGGTTCACAAGTCCCTCATGTACTTTAAAGGATAAGCCAAAATCTTTTAAAGTGCAACGATGTCTTCATATTAGCAAAATACTTTAGTTCCCTTCAACTCCATCTATTCTCCTCGCAAATAGCTTCTTTCTCCTGACATCTGTTACAGAATTTTCACATTGATAATATGAGATTGGGTGTGCTCCCTATGTAAACCACTTTGTCCAACAGTCTAAGTAAGTATCATCCATAGGTAAATATCACTATATATGAAATTATGTATACACATACCTACACGTGCAGGATTTGTTCCACTGTCTGGTTCAGTATGCACTAGCTGCACGGCAGAGCTGCGTTGGTACCCGCAAGAATCTAAAATACAAGACAGTTTGTTACATCGTTGGATGGCTTACCTAGCTTAGCGTGTCAGAACCCACCACCAGCAGCGAGTGCTTCTGTGCTGGATAAATAACAGTCACATGTAATGAATACTGCCTTTTGCAAGTAACTAGTAAGTGGTTTTAGAGGCTAAACTAGTAAGGCTCCACTAAGCCTTATTTTTATTAATGGTCACCACTGTTAGACAGCTAAGCCATTCTGTGATAGTTGTAACAGGTGTAGTGATGAATATTCCGTGCAGACTTCGTTTCTTCTTTGATGACTGCTAATAAAACTGTGTTCTGTAGTCTTAAGCAGTGTAATCACAGAGCTTTTTTTCACACTGTAGTGTGCCATCTATATGATCTGTCCTTTGAAAGGTGCTTTTTATTCTGTTAGAATGTTGATCGGAGATCATGGGAAACTTTTTCTCTCCTCCTTAAAGCAGAGAGATCCCAGTGCCTCACCACAAGGAAAAACATGTTTTGTGCCACCCGGGTGTAGGTTTGCCTTCAGGATACCGTCCACTATTCAGAAGCCAGGCATTTTCCTTTTCACTTTCATGTTACTTTCTACTTCATAACATCACTGAACAGTGATGCCAAGCAATTTTTTTTGTCCTGTTTCCTGGTTTCACTTATTGTTCTGAATCAGTAGCTATCATTACTTTGATCCAGTTCAGCTATTTTTGCATTTCTTCAAGTATTTCTTGATGGTTCGAACAGATGCTTGAAAGAGTACGATGAAGTGAAATCTCAGGTCTTCATGTGGTCCTGTTCCTAGTGAGTGAATCTTTAAAATCTCCACAACTGTGTTTGCCAGAGTGCCTAGTATAATTATGTGTTTATCCATTTTGCATATTCTGCACGTTTGCATTGATTATTACTAAAATATGTATTTATAGAGATGCTGTAAGTTAGGCTAGTTTTGCATGTGCGCACAACTTCCTGTTGGCTTCTGCAGATAATTTATTCCTGCGTTCCTCCACCTGGTTCCATGTAGTTTGCGAGGCTCTCGGACCCCACCAAAATTCACTATGTTTTAGAAATACTTGGGTTGTTAAAAGTAAGGTCTTACTGAGGCGTTAGGGTCGCACTCGTGTTTTAATAATGTTACCTTTTTGCTGGCATATCTTAAGATTTCATTTTTATTTACAAATTATTATCAGAAAACTGTGGCTATGAATGAAATCTCTAAAAATAAAAAGTCTCAGGGAATATTTATTCAAACCTAATGGACATTGGCTCGTATGCAGGTGGAAATAGTTTACACAGACTTCTGTCTGAAACTCATTTGCTTTCCACTGGTTTACCTGGTCCAGATCTACGGCTGCCTACTCAGAGTACTAAGGTACAAATTTCTGATTTCCTAACTTTATTTGCCTTCTTTTACAGTTAGTCTGGTAGGACGAACAGGAGCCAAATGTTTACTTCACCAGAAACTTCCTACACCTGAAAGCCTGCTT
Source organism: Steatornis caripensis (assembly GCA_013398225.1). Classification (NCBI taxonomy): domain Eukaryota; kingdom Metazoa; phylum Chordata; class Aves; order Caprimulgiformes; family Steatornithidae; genus Steatornis; species Steatornis caripensis. The sequence goes on from VZSC01009653.1 coordinate 134,373, forward strand.
GCTTGCTTCCTTCATTTCTTTCTTTCTTTCTAGCTTTTTGTGTGAACCCAAAGCTTCTAGTATCCGTAGACAAAGGAAATCAGATTGTCTTTAATTGTGAGAATCAAAGGATTCCACGGCTTATGGCTGCTGACCAGCTGGGCTTCCTCAGACTTTTCACTCACAAGGAATTTTAAGGAGATTTATTTTCAAGCAAAAGTAAAGCAAAATGAAACATCAATTCTAAAAAAGTGTAATTGCCTGTCAGTTGAACAAATATACCTGGAAGTACAGAAGTATCTTTGTATTTTGGGAAGAGCAGGCAAGTGTTGACCTCTGAGGTCAAGAATAGAGACATGATCTGAAACGTCATTAGCACACAATTTACAACATATCAGGGTACACTCTGCTCAGTGATATTAGCTTCACAAGTGCATTCATGCCCCTTAAAACTCTAGCATTTCAATGACTGAAAAACAAAGAGGGAGATAAACATTTAAAAAGCAGTAAGTTTGAATATAAATTAACATTTTGAAAAGACCACGAACTATTTTTAAATTTTAGGCAGCAGAATACTTGCAGTCATCAAAGAGAATAAGAAAAGGCAAAGAAAAAAACCCCACACTAAATAAAAAAAATTCCTACAATAAAGAGAGAGAGAGAAACAAAGACAAGAATAATGACACAGAGCGATAAGGATCTCGTGAAATTTCATACCATACTTATTACTTATAGATTGTATTTGCCACTTTCATATATTATGATGAGAAAAGCCATAGATAAAGATATAGCTTATAATCAGAGCACAAATGATTGCCATCTACTTTTAGGACAGGAAAAATAACGAAAATGATAGAGGAGACATTTCATATAATATTAAAACCTGAACTATTGTTACTGCCTTAATATAGCATGAAATGAAAGACCGTGATCTGATCCGTGTGCTAGTGACTGGTAACTTTTGAAGGTGATAATATGTTAGTAACATGGAGATTAAATTACTAATTTTCATTAAAGATAGATGAACCCGAATGGGAAGTTCAGGGAACGAGGACCCAAACTGTTCTCTGGGAATATGGTCCTAGGTCCCACAGGTCTCCCAGAGAGCAAGCAGCACAGCACAGGGGCTTTCAAATGTTAACGTTACAGAATCTGCCAATTACAAGTCTGACTGATTCATGGGAAAAGGCCCAAGCCACGTGTGTGTCAACGTGTGAAAGACTGCAGTCTTTGTGGGAAGATTTCCCTTCTTCTGTTCAGCAAAGTGCTGTAAACGTTTTTTCTACTCGAGAACTGTTCTGTAAACAATTTTGTCACCACGATGGGGTTGTGCAGAACATCCTGGAAGGCACTCTCTGTCTGTAAAAAATGCCTTCTGTCGGATTGGAAGACTCCGACTGTGGGCATAAAAGGAGCTGCTCTTTATCCCTCAGTTTTTGTCTTACTGCCATTAGTTGTGATTCTGTTCATAACAGTTGCTGTTTAAGTCTTGCCATGCTTTGTGGTATCTTTGCCATTAGGTTTTTTGGAAAGTGCGAGCTATGGAAATGCTTGTTCTGTGTTTCCATGGTTTATATCACAATGAACTGTGAAACTGAAGACAGTGTCTGGTGTGGGGGAGGAGGGAAGGGGCTGAAATATAAAAATGTTTTTCTTCTCTGGCAGTGATGAACTCCTCTGCAGATACACACACACACACAACACGTGTATCAGCAACTACTAAAATCAATCTGAGTGGTTTTGACTGATTAGATCTGTGCTATTTTGACTTTTTCTACATTGTAAATTGTAAGTGGTTGTACTGTTTACACAAATACTGCAAAATCAGCCCATTAGATGGAAGCTTTCATTCCATTTATGAAGGATTTGATTATTTTGCTTTTTAACTTTATAAATCTCTCTCTTAACGCTTTCAAACTAAGAACCGAGCAGCAGATACGCAGACCCATTGATGCTCACTTCAGCAAACATCATCTCAACAATAATCCTTAATCAATGCTTTACCTTCTAGCCCTTGCTCCTTGCCAGTGTGTGGATCTTGCCCTCGGTGGGCCTGATTACCAATTAGGGAACAAGAAACATATGCTCCAAATCACAGTTCAGTTTACTGAAAATGTTTGAACACTGACAGCAAATACTAGTGTAGCTACAAATGTGTGCACAAGCTTTTTCAAATCTCTCAGGACATTAATTACCAGGTCTTCGGTCTGCTTCAGAGCTAAACAGACATTGAATTATCAGTGGATTTTGAACCATCTGTGAACCGTATCACTGAGAGTTTTGAAACTCTCAAATCAAGTATGAAACTTTATGAAAGACGTAAGTGCTCTACTAAAGGATGAGCATTTATTTGCCTGACAGGACATGCATTATATGGGTGGGTATGACAAAAAGCCGAAATTCCTGTCACTCCCTTAAAGGGCGTTCTGTGCAGGAGCAGTGGGTCTGACATGTCACTGAATGTGTTACGCCCTTCCACTGGATTTTTCGTTTCTAAGTAAGCAAAGAAGAACAAACCCCATATTTCCCTAGAACACAGACACCAATTTATGTCCAAAGTACTACATTAAATATGGGAGGTACGCTAGTAAGTGTGTAATTAGCAACGTCTGTAACATTAGAACATGTATGTTTTAGGAGCACTACAAAAAGCACATCTGTCTACCTTCATAAAGTAAAATGAAAGTATTATTTCCACTAGAATAATGAAATCCACTATGGCTAAATAAAAAGGAAATAAAACACCATTATCATTGGAGGTGGTAGGAAGCTTAGATCTGCCCTTTGCTCTGAACCAGCTGTGGCCATCCTGGCCATCCCTTCTGCAGTACAGAGGCAACAAGGACCATCAAGGTAAGTGATGTTTGGGTTACATTTTCTTCAGGAAGACACTGATTCTTGTACTAAGGTCTTACGACAAGGAATTATCACAGCTTTAGTTATTTTTTCCTAACGGTTAATTACACTCACTGATAAAGCACTTGACTGCATTTCTGGTATGAAGTTGTCTGGCTGGATGTACCAGTTGTTTAAGCTCGTTATGTCTGTGTCTACAGAAGAAACAGGCCACCTACAGGTACTTGCTTTTCTTACAAACATGTCGATGCTCAGGTTCTTTACGAACTCTTTTAACACCTAAGTCAAACTTGTGGGGTGTCGTAACATTTCAGACAACACTCCTCAGCTTTTCCAATTTGACTAAGTTTCTATGCCATATGGCATGTATGGTAAACTCTCCAAATGCTGATGCCATTCCACAGCTAATGAGAATTTCAAAACCTAATCTAAAACAGAAGCTGTGAGGGTCTCTTAGAAGTATTTCCAAAGTGGATGTTCCCCTGTCGGTCTCATCAGTTTGAGCCTGACAGAAGACAGCTGGCCTTGGGAGAGACAGGAAAAAAAAAGAATATATTTGTGTCCTCCACCATTTCAAATGCAGAGAATCTTATCACAGGCTGAGGTGTAGAAGATGGTCCGCCAGGGAATCCAAATTACGCTACTTACATACAGTATGCAAATTCACAAATAGTCCCACTGAAATCGTTGCTACAATCAAATATTGATAGTTTTCTAGTTCCAGTAATAAAACCATTAAGAGATTAGGAAGACTAGGATTACTGCATTGGGCTTTGACACGAACATGTTAACTCTCTTTGTGGACAAAGAGGACTTTCTAAAGAAGTGTCGAGTGGTCCTGTAGTTGACTACTATTTACATGTGTTTAATGGAAAAAATGGTGTTTGGCTATCATTTTTACTTTGCCTCAAGAAATATTACTCACAGCAAATTTTAGACCTATTCAGTAACATTTGAGATTTTTTTGATAAGTATTAACATGTTAACTTTAATATTAAAGATGACTAAGTTTAATCACAATATTTTTAACCCTTTTATTGCAGGTTTTTTACTTAGCAGGGTATGACTCCATCAGTATCATGTTTATTCCTTCGGAAATAGACAGACTGCCGGTGAGCTCTGAGAACTCGTTAAGTGCTTCTCAGTTCAGTGCTGAATTCCCAACACTGAAAAGCTAGAAAACAAAACCTTTAAAAGCCTCCTGCATTCCAAGCCCTAAGCCAGTGGACTGACTGATGGTTTTAGCAATGATAATGGGCACAGAGTGACGGGCTTAGATGCAAAGCTCTGTTTTTTCAAGCTGCTTCAAAATTGTTCAAGGAACATCTGAAAATGAAAACAGAGCAACAAGTGATATTTGAAAATACAGGTATGAGGGCAGGCAGATTAGATTGCGTTTTCAAAGCCACGTATGCCAAAGCCTCTGCTATTTTAAATGTTTGTGGAAATTGATTGTCCAAATGCTTTAGTTTCTGGAAATTCCAGCCATTCATTGTCAATATAGGATTAAAACACAGATCAGTCTCCTCTCCTGGATAGACCTCTTTCCTTACAATAGCAACTTTTCATGTGCTAAAGGCATGGTTGGGAAGTAATTTCAAACAGAAGGAGCTTAAAGATTCCTTTAAGACAGTTTTGCTGTGTCTAGGATATTTCCACAAATTCTAACAGATTCAGTATTTACATACAATATAAATTTGTTTTATCCCATTATGTATATATAACTCACAGATCAAGTAGTTAAGAGGTGGATCTTACAGAATCATAGAACAGTTTGAGTTGGAAGGGACCTTTAAAGGTCATCTAGTCCAATCCCCCAGCAGTGACCAGGGACACCTTCAGCTAGATCAGGATAGTAAGGCTCAAAATCAACGAGCAAACCACACAGATTTCATATTCAGCTCTTCCTTGACCACCAGTTTTAGCACGTATTTTCAACTCCTATGGATGCTTCTCAACAGCAATAGAACTTGTCTCTCAGATATGATACACCTTCTTTCTAAAATAATGCTCTGAATTTTAGATAAAAGCTTTGCATTATAAATGTACAAAGCATTCTGCCAGGGAGTATAATAAATCTGCCTTCAAATATCACTCTGATGTATAATGTATAACAAAAAAGAATAGAACCATTTTAAAAGAAATAGGTGCTTTTCCGTCTTACTATCTTTAAAATCTTTTCTAACCCTTCAAAATGTGGATGGCCAGTTCCCAATCAGAACTAGAAAAATGGGTAAGCACTGCACTTAACTCCCTAACTTTAACAGGGATCTTTAAATAACAGAGATTAGCCACGCTTTAAAAAAAAAAGAGAAAAAAATACTTTCTTTTTCTGAGTACAATGACTACACTCATTTCATGGTGAAGTCATCCCTTTATCTGATAGTTCATTCACCACCATTCCTTTCAAAATGTCACACTTTCAAAATATAAGAAAACAAAAAACCTGAAGCGATCCCGTGATGGCTTTCAGATACTGTACTCCTGAGATATCTTTTATCTTTTTTTCATACTGTACATGCAGGGCTTTTGTTTCTGAAGGGATTCGTAGGCAGATTTATTTTTCATGTCAGAAAAGCCGTGTAATTAAAAAAACGGACCATAACCATGTTTTTTTAATGTTGGAAAGCGGCATTTTACATTCAACTCTGCCCCTCTACAAACAAGAGTTTACGGAAGTATTGTGTTAAAAGGAAGAGGGAAGGTTTCGCTTTCTTGATACAGTACAATTTTGTTTCCAGCAGCAAAATAAGATAGGATTTCAAAGGGAGTTTGAACAGGAACTAAAGGATCGAGGCAATCAAAGCTATTTAATTCCAAAGAAGTTGGAAATCAGCTCTATCAGAATATGTTGTATTATTATCTACACTGTTCTTAGACAGAAATTCTAAAACCATACAATGTCAGAGCCCATTGTTCCATTTTATGAAACAAAATAATTATTGATAAAAATGCACTTCTATCAAACATCTAGTCACAGAACCACAGCATGGCAGGGGCTGTCCAACCCCCCCGCCAAAGCAGGTGCCCCCAAAGCAGGGCGCACAGGAACGCGCCCAGGCGGGGTTTGAATCTCTCCAGAGAAGGAGAATCCACAGCCTCCCTGGGCAGCCTGTGCCAGGGCTTTGCCACCCTCACGGTAAAGAAGTACTTCCTCATGTTCAGGTTGAACTGTCTGTGCTCCAGTTTGTGTCCGTTGCCCCTTGTCCTGTCGCTGGGCACCACCGAAAAGAGCCTGGCCCCATCCTCTTGACAACTGGACACATTTAATGTAGCCATACTCCTAGTACAACCACAAGCTAGGAAACAATGATACAGAAGAATTATAGGCATGGTGTTGTAACCTTTATGTAAGTAATTCTTATGTGCACAAGCAGCCTTATTAATATTGATGGAATTACTCATGTGAATAACAACTACTGTGTAAGTCAGGGCTGCAGAATCAGATCATATGTGACTTGCCCACATAGGGAATCTATTACAAAATCACAAATAGCAGCAAGTTTACTGCTGATTACTGTGCTTCGCTTCCATGATTAAAATCCTTGCCACAGCGATAAAATGCAGAAATAGGAAAAGGAAAAAAAGAATGTGAGGGAATATTCAAACTCGGGTCTTGAGTTCTTGCTTGCAGGAGTAGTACCGTTTTCTCTCATTGAGGCATTTGCATTAATAGAGAATAACAGATAATAAAATCGGCAGAAGTTACAGAGATCGTAATGAAACAGATTTTTGACTGCATTTTATTTTGTCACTGTTTTGTTTTGTTTCCCATTTTCCCTGCTAATATAATTAGTCACATGGATTTCCCCTTTTTAAAATTGATAGAAAGAAAAGTGGAAAGAATTTGCTATTCTAATATAATATAGGATTCATTGTATGCATTAAAATATGCATGTCCCCTTCTTCAAAAGGCAGTTTTGAATGATTAATGAAAAAAAGTAATCTACATCAATTAAAAAAACAGCTTTGCAAAATTCACAGGAAAGCACATTTTGGAACGTGCAGAATGGCCAAAAGAACTGACGTTTTCATTCTCTCCATTCCCCCCTTTTTTTTTTCTTCATTTTCTTTTCTCCTGCCCCAACATTTCTGAGAGTGTATACTAAATCTTTTATCTTTGATTTTATATTGTCTATATCTAATATGCATGCAAGTTCTGTGTGCATCATAATCCATAAAAATGTTATTTATAAAAATTGCAGCACCAGCAACATACATCAAAGGTGGAACAGAAGTGATAAATTTTCTATATGAAAATGTGGAGGATTTCTACAAATATTAATTTGACAAGAGAGGATAAACCAAGCAAACCAATGTCTAAAGCCATGGAACTGCCACAGTCAGCTAACTTATTCATAAAAATAAGTCATAAATGCCAGGTTGTGAAAGAAAAGCATGTGTTGTCCCAAGCTGTCAGAAGGGAAACAAACCACTATCATCTACGTTGGCTATCATTTAATTTAGCCCTCGGTGACCAGATGATACTTTCATATTGTAAACCGGTGGTGTTCTCCCACTTTTTGCTTCTTGTTTCATATGAATTCGTCAGTACGAAGCTTTGCTTTTACTGGATTATCAGCTTACCAGAACAGGAACTGTGACTTCCCAAAGAGAATTCAGGTAATTCAGTAGAAACATTTGTATTGGAAGTAGTGATAACAAAATCACCAGCTTTTCTGTGTGTGTAGAAAGAAAAAAGTCAGCAGCTAATAAAACAGATTGCAGATTAATATTATGTATTATCAACTGGTTTATTGCTCATCTTCAAAATGGCTCTTAATTCATACCGTGTATATTGCCTACGCAGAGCACATAAGGTAAACTCCTTAACGGGAGACTCTTAATCACGTACATGTTTGAGGTGCCTAGGATAGTATCCATCTGATTGCATTTTATTGTCTAATTGTAGTCAACGGATGCCCTTAACAGCATTGGCTGACTGTGAATTTTGCCTTATAGTACTTTCCTTGTAATCTTAGCAAACAAAATCAGTCAGTCTTCCTGTTTAATTCTGAATAATGCTCTTTGCATAATATGTTTGGGGAAATTCATCATATGAATCTTTCTTTGACTGAATACATTATCCTAAGTAAATTAGGATATATACGTGTACTTACTGTAAAAGAATAATAAATAAAATGGGATACAAATATAAAAGGAATTTTTCATGTGCATACTTGTTGCATATTCTGTGCAAAAGGTTAGCATATTTATCACATAAATGCTTTGGTCCCTTCCCTGATCAGAATGAGAGGTTGTAGAAATGGGGTTTGAGCATGTAAACTATTGTCTACATGAATTACTCTTAACACTACACAAGCAAGAAGTCCCAAAGAGTGAAGATTTAAAAGGTTTATTTCTTGGACTTGGAAGGTTTGTGGTTTTTTGTTTTTTGTTTTTTTTTTAATTCGAGTCAGATTTACATCTCTCATACACTAGGACACTTTTATGCTCTTACAGTATAAAGAGAACTGTGTGTTAAATAAGCAATGTGAAATTACATTTGCGCAAATGAAAATTAGAACCAAAATGGCTGATGGGTCTGGTTCTGATCATTTATGCTGGTGTTACAGCCCCATAGCCCAAGTTTAATGAGCAGAGTTAATAATGATTGATCAATCTCATGGAAAGCAGGAGGTGTCACATTCTCTCTTGCAACGAGTAAGTCTTGGAGCCAGTGAGATGGTAGAGATATGTGATCAGCTCCCTGATTTTAAGGCCAGGCCTGGCTCCAATGAAATTGGGAGCCGCTGCCAAGGAGCTTAGTGTTGTCAGGTCCCGGGCATTGCGCCACTGGAAAATAGCCACGTTGGATTTCTGTTCTGCTGTCCCAGCTCACCCCACGTGTTGGAAGGAGGCATGGAAATGCAGAGCCCAGCTGTAGTGCAGATGCATCAGCTCAGATGCATGCTCTCTGGAATACTTGTTTGTGGGTTGTAGCACAAAGGGACCAAAACCCAGCCTCTGAATCTGTTATTCCAAAACAAGTAAGCTTATTGATGGAAAAGGAGAGGCAAAACAAGGCAAAAGTGGAAATGAAGTGGGTGCTCAGAACTGTAGAAATGTGAGCGAAAAATTCCCTGTGCAGTAAATGGAAAGACACAGTTTAATACAAAGGTTGATGCAGAGCTGGAGTCAGACCTAGGTGAACCACTCCCTGTTTGCTCCAGTCGATAATCACCATCAGGATCTTTTAGAAGTGATGGATGCAAGACACCCGTTCTTCCATCATGTGACACTCTCGCTATCTGTATTTCTTCATACCTGCTATTGGTAAAAGAAGTCGATATCCCATTTTTTATTTAAGATTTCACGTTTTTAATCAGATCAACCTAAGTTTGTGTAATTTTAGAAGTATTTTTGAAATTCTTACCTTTTATTTCTTTAATTATAGGTTTATTGTGTTTTAATTAAAAATGCTAAAAGAGGACTTGACCTGCAAGAAACACTTTTACTTTAAAATGTTTGGTATTTTAGTAGCTTATAAACCCTTTCCAATTCTTTCCTTGGTAGGCGATTGCTTGGATTGAATGAATAATTTCTGTTTTCTACAAACCAACATTTTTCTAATGAAAGAAAATTGAAAATTTCCCAGTCAGTTCTAATTTTAAACAACTTAGCTTTACTGTGCTTGCACTTCTTTTGTGTCTGTCTTCTTCAAACACTGTATCAAATTAGTTTACAGAAAGAAATACTGGGAAAAATAGCAAATAGGGATATAATGGTGGAAAATAATAATCAAGTCAACATTTCAGACTCCAGTGACTAATACACACAGCATAAATCTGAGGCTCAGACGTAAACTCATCGAGCTGTTTTGCGTATGCCACGTGACTGACAGACCTGATTAAACCAACTTGAAAGACTTGATGTTTCACGTGAGATTGCTTGTGAAGTCAAGCAAGTTACAACTTCAGAATTATTTTAAAACCACAGTCTGTTTTACCGGAACACCTCCCCCCCACCCCCGCCCTGTATTATTTATCCGATCATTTATTTGGGAGAAAATTCAAACAGAAATGCAGTTGTGACTTCGTTACATAAGTATCATCGGTGTCATGAGGTGCACTTCCCATCAACAGGTTATTCACATAAGCAGGATAAAAAAAGGTAACTTAGATGCCTTTTTTATCATAGAGTTTTATAAGCAGATTGACACACAGTGTACTCTGCACACTTATTCATATGTTGCACCCCACAGCCAATCCAAATTAGTATCAACGGAGAGGAAAGAAGAACACACAGAATGTAAAACTGCCTATAAAACGTTATGGTATGGTGAGGAAGGTTACTGGCTGCACACCCTGCTTGCTATTTCGAGTAATTAAAAAAATTAGCTTTGGACATGGCCACAAATGTTCCGGGCTCGTGATATTTAGACCCATCTTTTTTACTTGAACAATTTGTGCAGGCCAGTGTTTAGCCCCACAGCCAAACCAACAGCTCCCATCCTTACAAAGAGAAAACAAATGATCTGCATTTACAGTATTTGCCAGAGAGACGCTGCCTGATACAAAAAGTCACGAAAGGAAGGATATTCTGTGTAGTTACAGAAGCTTTTGACATAGTAGTTTCTCTTCATGAAAGAGCAATCATTTGATGATACTTAGAAACAATAAATGCTACCAGTATGCTACCAGAGCATAGCATTCTTAATATTGCATTTCATTGTTGTATTGCCAGCCATAGTTATATAGCCATGAGGTATTGTGGGGGAAAGCATTTTATGGAGCCAAAGTAAGAGTCAGTATACCCTAAGGAGCTTGGCCTCTTATATGAACTTACGCATATGCCTCCTAAGGTGAGGTGCGTCTCAAAAATTATTGCTAGTGACAATGAAGAACTCCAGTGATGACTGTAGGATGAAGCAGGAAGTGTCTGCTGAATGAAAAATGACTGAATGACTCTGGGCGAGGCAGAAAGGAGCAAGGGAGAGAGAGAGAGTTTTAAAACAAAGGGGCGGAGTCAGCACTCAAGCTGGACAATAAAACCAATTTGTTTTGCATTTCCTGTACAGGCAAAGCTTACCCTTTCAGTACCAGGAACTTTGGTTACTACCAGAAAGGAGGACATACCCATTTTCAGGCAAACCCATCTGCCGTAACTCCTCTCAAGGCTGCTCAGATCTGTGCTGGTGAAAGTCCAGTGTGACTTTACTGTCAGGATCACAACTTGCACAACACAAACTAAGAAATTTAGTTCTCAAGGAAGTAAAAAGGCACCTTGTGCAATTTTCAGGAGAACATAATTGTGTGATACTTGCTCATTGTCACTGGAGTTACTATACATGCCTAAATACTCTTCAAAAACCACACAACTGTAAATCCCTAGGCATCCACCTACCTGAAAACATTTGGTTCTCAAACCCTAGAGGTATTTAAGAGAGAGATTCAAGCAGACTCAGTGAGCAGCTTAGAAATCAGGAAAAAAAAGGTCACTAACTTTCTTAGCAGATTAACTTTTTCCTTATCGTATTATGGTACATCCTATTGCACAGCCGTTTCTGAAATAGCTTACTATAACCGATGCACAAAAAAATTATGATTGACTTAGAAGAAACATGCTTTAAAAAATTCAGGACAAGATATTTAGGCTAATAACATTTCTGAACAGCTTGTTTGGGAGAAAAGGTACTTGTACAGATTTGGCAAGCATGCTATATTGCATCTACATGAAAAAAAGAGTAAGAACAAGCAAAGCGTTACATGATATTAAATAAGATCAGATGCTGTTCCTGAATAATGCATTCAGCTACACTTGTTCCAATTCAGAACTCAAAAATAATTATTAACATGCTATATTTAAAATATGAAATATTTAACCAAACTGAAACAAGAAGATGTTAGCAATGAATGACTGATTTCACAAAGCCGTTGACAAGAGCACCATCAGAGGAAAAAAAAACCAAACCAAAAAACATACCTAAGAATGACAATTAAGAACATATCACTGAGAATGCAGGCAACAGAGCAAAAAACGTCTACACCAAATCAAATGTATTTCAGCCTAGAGACACTTATTTTGATTTAGGGCATGGTTCTTTTGAGTATTATTCCAGTAAGTAATGTCTACATTACAAGAGTCCTGAAGCTCAGCTGGGACAATGGTGGTTATTTGGGCAAATAAGGACAACCGAATTTTAGGCTAATATCAGGAATGAGGACTGCCATTGACCAGCCCATGCTGGAGTGTGGCGACATGTCATTCTGGTTACACTGCCAATCAGGGCAGGAAGTGCCAGAGTGCTAAAAAAAGAGAATTATTTACATTTTTGTCTTCCGCTAGGAGAGAAAAAGCCTACTTTGTAGGCCTTTGTGTAATTTCATAAATGCTTTTTGCGTAGCAAGTAACAAATGTGAAGTACCACCGAAATTCCATGAAGTTATTTCAACTTTAGGATTAGAGAAATATGCAAATGAAAGACATTATTTTTCTTTTAAAGCTGAATGTTCTTGCGTAGCCAGCCATGAGGAAGTATCTCTTAACATTATCACTCATATAGAAAACCCTGACATGCCAGAAAGTCTTCTATTCATCACGGCTATACAAACTTGAAACCAGTGTAGAGATTTAGGATTTAGCTCTACTCTGCGCAGGACTGCACATTTTTCCATTCCTAACTCTCATTTATTTTATGCAATATAATTGAGATAAATTTCTGACACTACCATAGCCACCTGGTTATATTCAAGTTGGCTGACCTGTGACCTCTAGTCACGGCAAGTTGAGGGAGCCTTAAAAATAACTACGCGTTTTAAAAGCTTTCCATATAGATTTGTCTCAGAAAATTCTCAGTAGCTATTTTTCAAATTAACCTTGAACGTATATTGCAAGACAGTACCTGTGTATAGTCCAAATCTCCAAACGCAGTGATATAAATCAGATTCTTCCTGTATTTTCAGGAATGGGAAGATTTGCATAGCCCTTTGATTATTTTTTTAATAGGAAGATCAGGAAATTCATCAGCTTCTTTCTTTAGAAAATCTGCATTTTGATTACCTCTTGCAAAGAGTTCTTTGTAAATCGATACACATATATAACAGGTTGCGGCACTGTCCCATTGTATCCTATTCAGTGGTTTTCCAGACAGAGTATAGTGATGATCTCCACACTCAGCCACAGTCCTGGTTCAGCCAGAGTAGGCATGAGCTGCAGGGCAGGTATACCCGCAGGAGAGTAAAATCTGAAATGGAGCCGAGGAAGGTCAGAGTTTGCATTGATTGAGCTAACTGATGCTTATCCTGTTTTAAGCAGTGAAAACTTTTGGATCGACTAGCAGTATATCAGCACAAACTGTACATCGTAAACCAGTATCCAAACTTCAGCATTGTGAGTTCTCCAGTGGAACAGTACATTAATGGTGTTTTTTCTCTTTTGTATCTGATAAACAGTTAATTTGACAAAACCAAGCCTTTGACATAAAAGAGATTTCCTACAGTTTACATTTTCGCAGTACTCTTGCTTATATTTTTGGTTACAGTGTGAGATTTATACTGTTTTAATACAGTTTTCAACATGGTTTTCTTCTAATGTCATTTACTTTTCTCACTATCTTGATGTTGTCTGAAGCCACCCTATTAATACTAATCTTTTTCTAATCTTTTGAGTTCAAAACCATAATCACAGACAGTTGTTCCCTTTCTCCCTTTTTCTGTAGCTGCTTTTCATGGGTTTCATTCCCTTACTGCTGCTGCTAGAGAGGGGGATTTAAAGTGACAGATAACACAGCACTTGGATCAATTATATCTACTGTGTGCATACTTACTGCCCATGTTTCAGACATGCTATTATTTTTTTTCCTCTTAAGTGGCTCAAACCTCTTTTGATTCATAGGAAAAAGCATTGGGCATAACGTTTTCTTAACCATAATATGTTATGATCTCTTCTTCAGATGGCATTCCTTCCTTGCGTAGATAAATACCGGAGTGTTGGGAGCAATTAATGTAACTCAGAGAACTAATTTCCTGTGGTTCTTCAACTCTGTATTTATGGCTTTCAAAAGAGTAGATCTGTACTCCAAGTATTGGTACAGTCTATAAATTTTAATTGTCTGGCTTTTCTTTTAAGGAATTAAGAAAAAAATCAGTAGTGGCTGGAAAGCACAGGAAAAAAACCCCACACACTTTGTGCAGAGTTTTCCTTCTTTTTCCTGCTTAAAAAAGAAATACAAATCACCCTTTTAAGTTTTGTTGCAGGGCTACTTAGCCACCTCCTTTGCAGCTCGGTCTGTCACACACCTTTCTACCCCTCTTTTTGAAGTTTTTGAGCCAGAGCCAGGGTCGAACGCTGGCCAACGCTCCAGCCGCAGGCCTGCAGCCACAACCTGTTGCGCTGCCGTTGACCAGGGGGACGATTCAGTTAACGTTATGAAACACAAAAAAAGGGTTTAGTTTATTTCGCTAACAGCTTTTGCGAACATCACAGATCCCCCCACCCCGCCAGCAGCGCGCAGGTGTCAGCCCTGCTTATCCCAAAGGCTGACGGAGAGCGACCACCGCAGGCCTCAAACTACGGGGGGTGGCAGGAAGAAACTGCTGGGCACCTCCATTTGCGCTTGGTCAAACCCGTTTCGGCTGGGATTTTCCACCACAAATCGCCCGTTTAGGGGGTGTTTAGGTCCCACCTGTTGCCAGGCCCTGGGGCATTAGCGGCTCTTAATGGTCCTTAACAGCCCTGCCTGGGCACACCTGCGCCCCGCCCGCCCCCAGCCGCCACTTCAGCCCAGCTCTGTCCCTCCGTCCCTCCTCTCTGAGCCGCCCGATGCCTACGCCTCGGACCTCGCCTTGTTTCCTCGCCTTTGCCGGCCGGAGCTGTCGCCCGTCCTGCGCTGCTGCTGTCGCCGCCGCTCGTCGGGGGGCCGCCCCGATCAGGTACCACATGTGCGGGGCGCTCCGGGCCGGGGAAGTGGGGGCAGTTACGGCCTTTGGGTTTGGCTTTTTTTTTTTTTTCCTTCAAGCAGGCGGCTTGTTGGCGAGCGTATCTCTTGGGGACTGTGCCCGCGGCTGAAATAAACCGGGGTCTGAGGCTCTCTGACACCTGGCCTCCTTGGTGTACGGGGCCGCCGCAGCCACGCGCCTCCAATCCCGCTCTCCTCTCGCTCTGTTTTATAGCCGCGGTCTGAGAGCACGCTTTGCCGGGTCAGTTAAAGTTTGTTGCGGGGTGAGGTGCTGATTTCGGCCTTATCCGTTTCGTTAAGAACGGGCGGTTCACGGAGCCATCCTTGGCTACCCTTGCCAACCCGCCCAGGGGGCCCGCCCGCAGCCCCTCTCCGGAGCGCGGGCTCCGCGCGCCGCCGCCCCCTGAGCCCCCTTCCGCTCGGCTGCCATCTCGGGAGCCTGCCCACCGCTCTTCAGAGGGAAGGGCGTCCACCAGGGGCAGGCGCATCTACCAAGAATTTCACCAGGCTACAGCCGGGCGTCCTGCCGCCTGAACCCGAGTTTAAGGTGTGTGAATTTTTGGTTGTTTGGGGGGTTTTTTGTTGCTGTTTTTTTAAGGGAATGTCACGGTATTCCTTCCACACTCCTTTTGAACCCCTGTGTGGCACTCACTGAAGGTGGTGGGGGGGAAAAAGGTCCAGTTGAGCTGGAAAGGACCTCGAGAAATCAGACCTATTTATTTAAACTTTGAAACATATACCATTCCTTTAACATTTTCCACAAAATATGTGCAAAGCCCTAACTAAACTCAAGCCACAGTCCTACTGAAAGCATGTATCCTACTGTGAAAACTACTTAAACCAAAAAAACCCACCCTGGAACAAAAATCACCTGAAGGTTAACTTCTTCCAGGGCCTTGACTGGGCACATCCTGGGGAGGCTCACTGTTGGGTTTATCACCTCTTGGAGCCAATTTCATTTAGATCTGTTTAATTGGCTCCACCTCCGGCATCTCAGGCTGCCATCAATGGGTGGTTGTAGTCTGCTACAAGAATAGATGCGAACACAAGGAATACTGCTACTCTGGTCGGGGTTGTTTGAAAACGTGGTGCACAGACCATCTCCTCCCCCTCGTGATCTCTTTACATTCTATAGCAAGTAAAACGGTTACTTGCAAAGGAGGGTAAGGTAAGTTTTAATGCATTTTGGCTGTTTTCTTATGTAACCTGGCAATAAAAATATTAAAAGATTGCTGACACTGGAGGATTTGCAACCAATGTACAGTATTTTGCAACTGATGATCAGAGTTTATGGCTGGGACACCTCTTTCCGTATTATGATTGTGAAATGGACTGCTGATTCGTTTTTGTGCTTCTCTACTTCTGGTTTTATGGGCTAAGAATCTTGATTACCCTTTTAAAGTGAATGTAGCCTATATGAATAGGAAGCACTGGGGACATGTATGCTTAAACCCAAAACAGGTGAAGTTGAAGTAAAAGTATCAATATGTGTGTGTTTATTTTGGAAACTTCTGGTTGAGTGCAATTGACAGAAAAAAACCCGTTTACTGGTTGTCTGCAGCAGATACTATACACACTGTATCCCTGTGTTTTCCTCCTTGTTGCGGGGATGGAGGAACAACAGCTAACTGCCACTGAGGGAAAAATAGCTACTTTGGTGAACCTCTGAAGATCTCATGAAGTCGTTGGCAAAATAATCTGTCATTCTAACCATATCTTCTAGTGTAATTGTACATTGTTAATAAGATGGCTCTACATGTAGAGTAGTCAACATGTTCTGTTGCAGAATGAATATATTCTATCATTCAGGCCATGTGGAAAAAGTGGCTTGGAATAAAAAGTATTTTTTACCCTGTAAACTACTTGTGCTGCACTTGCTGAAGCTAGAAAGCATATGCTAGTATAAATTGTGAGAGAAACTTCCTATATGAAAGACAGGTGTCATCAGAGAGCTTAAACTCCCTCTTCCACCCAATCTCTTGTACGTACCTGTCCTTTGTAGTCAGAAGATGTGGAAGTTACGAATTAGAACTTTGTAGACTACCTTGAGGATATGTGATGGTGCTCATAAACCAGTAGAAAGTATCTTGTGGGATGTGGATGGTTCCTCAGCCCACAATCCATTTGCCAGATGCTGTAGCTCACGGTCTGTCGAACGTGGAGACTTCTATAAGAACAGTGGCAGGAGGCAGATTTGGCAAGAATCTTCTTGAAAGTCAAACAAAGAAAGTGGAGCAAGGTGTGGAAGTACAGAAGGGCTTGTGCCCACCAAGAGTCAAGTAGGTTTTTTGTACTCTCAAAGGTTTTGAAGCTGGTTAGAGAGTGAAATAGGGAAGGCATGCAAGATTTCAGCTGTTGCTTATTGTGGTAATAATTCCAGACCCCATGATGCAAACTAGATGCTTTAAAATAATGTTAGGGCATGAAGGGTGGGGGTGGAAGGTTATTTTAAGGAATTCAGCTGTCCTAATTGCAGCCCAGTGTATAGTGGATAGAATGTAAGGTGTATTAGTGGCATCCTTGTCCTTCTTAGGCAGTATTCAGGATGTTTTCTGTGTATGAAATTGACTCAGTCTCGTCCTGTGGGCTCCGTATCCAGGCTAAGAATGGTAAACCAAACAAGTACCTCATGGGGTCCTGCATCTTAACTAGAGAGCAAAGGAAAACACTTGCTGTGCCTGTAGGACTTGCAGTCTGTCTCTCCTGTTGACAGTGTTCTACTTCATATAGATGAATACACATTCACTGGAGCGACGAGCTAAATGAATTTGTGAATAGTATCTGTTGACCTGAAACTACAGTTTCAGTGAATAAACTTTTGAAAAAAAAAATTGTCCAACCTTACAAGAAATCTGGCTGTGATAGACCCAGGCAACTAGAGCTTCCTGTGCCTGCTGTTTCCTTTGGAATTTCTGTTGTGATGAATTGCCATAAAATGGTGATTAAAAGGATGAGAGTTGGGGGTATTTTTTTATTTACCCCCATGGAAGAATTAACTGAAGGTTAGTCCTGAATCTCAAACAATTTGCCATGTGTCACAGATTGTTGAGTTTCTGCAGAACCCTGTGGGCTTCAGTAAGTCACACTGCAGGAGAACAGCTATCTGCCTTTGCAGGACCTTAGATCTAGCCACTCTTCTTAGGATGCTGTGGTTGTCTCAGAGGGTGAGTAATTTCCTTCCCCTGCCCTAACTTTTCTCTTCACAGATCTGAAGAGGGCTCCTGTGGAGGTCAGGAATGGTCTCGTATGTGATGCCAGAAATAGAAAACCTGGGGAGAGATTGAAGAAATGCGATTCAAATGCGGTTTTTATTACAGACACTGTAGGAAAATCCCCCGTGTCATCTCTCCTTAAAAAGTGCATAGTATTTGTGTAGTTGTTGTGCAGGACTATCTATGCAGAAGAAACATAACAGCTTGCACATAATGCCATGCCAGTACATCCCTATGGCTTCCGGGCTGGCTTTGACTCATCCGGTCAGCTCGAGCAGCAAAGAACTACACAGGGTTGATTTGCACCTAGCACGAGACACCCTTTGAGTATATTTTATTACACAGCTACACATATCATGTCTTAACATAGCTTAAGTAATTTTTGGCTTTTAAAAACATTTCAGGGGAGAGGAGGCCAGTGCAAGCCCATTATTTATTATTATTGTCCTTGCAATCTTGTCCTTGCTAGATTCTTTCTGAACTCGCAAAGTCTCTAACCTGTCAGGTAAAACAAACCACAAATGAAGAACGGTTAGAATGTAAAATCCCCAGGTCTGTGTTAAAGTGCTGTTTTATCTACTAACAAATTTGTACGTTGCAAAGGTGAAGGGGACCATTACAGAACAGGTGCCCTGAATGAGAAAAGATTTCAGACCCTGGACCTGGAAGTCTCTTTGTTGATTTATTTGAGAAAACTACAGTAGTTAGTACTAGATTCAGAGCAAAAATGGAGTTTCTCCACTCTTCATCTTCAAGTAAAGACGAATGAGCTTTCATAATGGACCTTGCCCTGCCAATAGGAATAAATGAGTGTGATTTCTGAACACTTTCAAGGAGACCTGGAGACTCAATATGCAAAATCTCTCATTCTATCATTGAAAGTGCAGCCTTGGATTATTACTGACAGCCAAGATGCAGTTAAAGTAAAGGTCATGCAGACTATTGACAATAATAAATTCTAAGATTTGCTATCTTTTTCCTGAGGCCTGTGTTAGGCCATGCATCAAAAACCTGTATAAGAAAAAGTGGTCTGCCCTCAGCCAGTAAAAAATGCAATGTACGTTTTTTCAAGCCTGATTTTTGAAGGAGCTAGAATAGACCTCTTGCATTGCATATTGTTATCTTTTAAATTAACACACTGGGAGAACTGCCCACCAAACAATCAGTTTAATTCTCTGTGCCCACCCATAATGTATAATTGAAGTTGCATAAAATAATCTCTTGCCTAGTAGGTGTAGGAGTCAGCATGACAGTATATTTGAGTAAAGGCCGAGTGTAAATACTGGCAAGATAATTCAGTTTTCAGCATGTAAGCCTGAGGTAAAAAAATAAAAACAGTCTTTAATATTGCAGGTTAAGTAATTGCATGTTCCTAATTGAGAAACAAATATGTATTGCTTCAAAACTCAGGGCACATGGTAGTTTTTCTTTACAACCTCTTCATGATTAATGTGTTAAAAGAAGAAAGTACAGAATGAACAAAACCAGTAGCTAACCCATAGAGCTGCTGAAGGTTTTGGTTGATTGATTCTTAAAAATGCAGGGAAGAGCAACTCTGAAATTAAGCAAGACTTGATGAATTTTAGCAGTGAAATTAAGATATAAAACTCTGCTTTGTGTGTTTTTTAGTTGATTTTTAACTTTTGACATGGAAGCACTATTTGAGTCTCTTATTTTGAATACAATGAATGAATTTGGTTCTTAGAGCAGATTGAGAGCCCTGGATGTTCATTGCAGTTCTCTGATTTAGTCAGAGAACAAGTAGTCCATAGGGCACTACAGTATAGCTTGCCATATTTAGAATTACAACCTAAGATTGACATGGGAAAAATAATCTTTACAATGAGAGAGAGAGAGCAGAAAAGTGTAACTTTCCACCCTTTGTGCTGACGCTAACAAAACCTGTGCATATTAAGTACCAACTGTCGTGGGCAATTTTGCTACAGGAGCATTTGCCTGGTGGAGACTGGACAAACACCACCAAGTAATGCAATTTTCAGCAGATGGTAACAGCTTAGTCACTGGTAACTCAAAGTCTCAGACTGACAACCTAGCAATGAAGGATGCCATCTTCTATTATCAGTCCCACGAGTTATCCCCCATACTCAGTTTGAGAGCAGTGAGATTTACATAACATATGCATATCAAGTTTTAAGATACCGCTCAAGTGTCTGAATTTGCTCATGGATGTGTCACAAAGATTCTTGATGGTTGTATTTAATTGTAGCTAGAGTGGAGAAAGCAGTGGGAAGAGAAAAGTATTTTCAAATCTATGGCTTCAATATCACCTATTAAGTAAACAAACATAATTAAATCACAATTCAGGCACACATTCAAGCACACAATAAGAATGCATAAGGGACTTTCGTACACTGTTAACTTCAGTCTCTTTATTGTCTTTGGTTATTGATGACCCCCCCAAATAAATCAATTACACTGCTGTTTGTTATTAAATTAGTAAACACAGCAAAACACATAAAATTTCAAAATCTTTTCTCCCCTTGTATTAAAAACATATAAAGCTTCTATTAGACTATCTGTTGTGACTGTAAAATCGTTGTACTAAGAGCCTGTATTTTAATAGTTTGTACAAGAGAAATAGTTTTTTTTAACGGAATTTCTTAAAATCAAGCTTTTAAATTATCCAGTTACAAGTCAGTTCAATGGGAATTGGTTTGTACTGAGACAGGAGTGTAGGCTTTGGCTTGTAGATAACTGCAGGATGTTTTCTAGGGTTTAAACTATTTCTGTGTTATTTCAGCAGTTACCTATGAGGTAAGGAAGGCGTACATAGTGCCACTGCTGTGGTTTCATACACCTAAAGTAAATGGGATGTGCACAGTGAACATTTCAAACTGGCGTGGAGATACTGAATAAAATTTGTCTTCTCTTACTGTGAGACCTTATTTTTCATCTACACGATGTGTTGACTTAGTCGATGTTAAAATGAAAGCTAAAACATAATCAACTTAGTCTTCCAGTCCTTTTAACTTCTAGCCTTGCACTTGGGTTATACTGTGATACTTCTTAAAAATTCCCGATATTTAGTTTGAAAAGTTTGTTTTACAAATTGCTAAAAAGCTGATATGCGTTATGGAGTGATCCAGAATTCAGATGTAAAACTTGAGGGAAGATGACTGCTGGAATTGCAGTGGGCTGCAAAAGAAAGGTCCACCTACCTAGGCACTGCTGGGACAGTCAGGGCATATTTGTCTCCAGCTACTTAAAGTTCACTTTTTTACAGAATATTGGAATTTAGGACTTTGTTTCATTACATTCTGTGCACCCTCAGTTTTCACTGGTGTTACTGAAAGATATTCCAAAAAAGCCCATAGTTTTCTTTCATTTAGATTTCTTAATGATACAAAAGACTATAAGGATTAAAAAGAATACTTCAGGAGTGAATGTGGAAGGTATAGTAGTGTACTCTGCCTGTATGTAAACGTTCTCAGTGGATGTCATGTACTACATATTGCTTTGAATAATTGGATAAAAATGTTTCGTAGCTGGAGAGGGACAAAAGGAACGTGTTTTCCAAATAGTAGTTCTTGTTTTGGGTTATGTGATTAGGAATTTAACCTTCTTGATTGCTTTTGTATCAAGAGAGGAATAAATGTGGCTGGTTGGTTGTACCACTCCAGGTACCGAATATTAACTTCCAGAAATCATGCTAAAGAATTCAGTTCGAGTGAAGATTTTCCTTAAGTCTCATCCTCACTGAGCTCACCTTGTGGGGAAGAGAATATTAAGCTACCGCTAGGTAGTCTGACTCTTAGTAGTACGTGGAGACCTGTAGCGGTGAGAGAAGAAATGGTTTAAACTCAGCCCAGAAAGCTTGTTTATGTATATAGGTGTGAGAGAGCGCAAGAACCAGTGTCAGTATGTGATCATATACAATGCTGTAAAACATTCCTTGCGAAGGATCCTGTGGTTTCAAATGCCGATACGAGTTAGGTCGACATGGCAGTCGCATTTTTACTGTGCCTCATTGTGTTTGTTTATGCCACATTTTGTTTAACTTCTCCCTTTTTGTCGCTCTCTTGCTAGTATTGCCCCTTCCAAATGAGTGGTTCCTATGGTAACGGTGATGTACTTCTGGACCGAGCTTAGTGAGTTCTGCAAGTGCAGCAGTGAGGCTGTTTCTGTATGTTGAAAGATACGATGTCATTTGGATCCCCAAGTTAGTGCTTTTCTTTTATTTTGCTTTTAGCCAGCTCTTAAACAGGGCGATTCTAAGCAGCTGAACAGAGGCCCTATGCAAAGCCCCTCTTAACCACCACATCAGATCATAAAAGGAAAAACCTAATTCCCTCTGAAAAGCTCACAGAAATAAATTTCTATTGCCAAACTCCCCAAGGTAACTGTAGTAAGCCCGTATCCCTTCAGAGCTCTCCATTTGCATTGCTTCCCTTTAATAAATTATACAACTTGACTTAAGCTATCATCCAGCTGTTAAAAAATTTGTCTTGCTTGTGCCCAGAGGTAGGCCATTAGTGCAAAAAAAGTCTTTTAGGGCTCCCCATTACTGCAACAGAAAATCCTGCTAACCTGAAGGATTGATTGCTGATTGTGCTGGTCCTTGTCCCCCCTCCGCTTCGGCGTTTGGAGGTGGCTCCGGATGACAAGGTTGCTGCACGGCCGTGCAAGGGCTATCTCAACACATTATTGCCGTTTTCAGGCAATTAGGCTTAGGGAACAATGTGTACTCAAAATGATGTGTGTTGGAACTGAGTCTTGGAACTGTCTTTAGTTTTATTTAATGGGTCTCTTTATTCTGAATGTACCAGGGAGGGCTGTCAGCTGACCTGTGCTTTGAACCTTACCAAATGAGTTCAGAAAGTTCTGATATATTGGAAGCTTTGAGTCTAAACATGGTAGTGATGCTTTACGTCTGGGATTTGCCTTGGGAGGAGGCGTAGGGAAGTAGAGTTTTGTGTGTGTGCTGTTTTTCCTTCAATTTAAATTTTTTACCTTTATGCCAATTACCCAGTGCCCTAAAATGCCTAGCATGAGTCATGTAGTAATTGATTGAAATGTGACTGTGTGTGTGATACTCTATTTAGAATTCTCTGTGAATTCAAAGTGAATCACAGTAACATTTCTGTTTAAGTTCTTTTGTTGAAGTTTATTACAATGAATCCATTTTTAGGCAGGTTATATCCTTTTTGTATCATTAAGCATAAATTGCTGCTATTTATTCCTGTGTTCTTCTACCACAACTATATATTTTTTTCATAAGATACACAATAGAAATTCATTTGTAGTGTTTGCTAAGTCTTTAATCTTACATGGCTCTTCTAAGCACAGGTAAAAGTCTCTCTTATGTGTTTTATGTACATTCCAAGCACCTGCCTTTGTGCCTGTTCTTGTTAAGAGGGTCTTTAGCTTTGTTTAGGTGGGAGTTCAGAAGCATTAATATTAATTTGCAGTCCATGATCCAGCGTACTGAGTACGACATTTCCAATGGTGTAGCTTTTTGTGTGTATTTGGATTTTTCAGAATAGTTCTGCTGTGGCAAGAAAGCTGCCAGTTTAATCCTACCAGTGGTTCTGATGTCTCTGTACCTGCTGTTTGCTGTATGAATTCTTCTTTTATTTGTGAATGCTCTCCAGGTATCCAGAAGGGCAGCCTTGGCAAGCAGATCGGGATCGTTCTCAGTAGAGTAAGGCATGTAGCAATGCATCAACAACTTATAGTCACCACATCGCTCAACTCTCTGTGTGCAAATCTTTGCCACTCTGGGTGTGCAAAACAGCAGTGCAAGTGCATGGGCTCATGTTACCTTTGGAACAGCTGCTTCTTAAGACCTGTGTAAACTTCTCCAATATACTGTTTGGGAATCAAGTATCACGCTTTTCTCTGTGGTGCACATAAAAAACCAAACAAATGTTGACTTGGGTAAACCAGACTAACAGCGAGCGAGTTGTGCCCTATTCCATACTGCGGGAGTTGCTTGTTGGATTTGTAGTTTGACAGTGAAAAAGTGTCTTGTAGTTGGGCTTGATGATGTGTCATGATATTTTTCTTACACTTTGAATACAGTATGCTAACAAAAGGATTCAATTGCTAAATATTGGCCACTTTTGTTGAAGTTGAGTATTAAAGATAATGCATCCACCTGCAGTGTGATGGTTTTCTGCCCCTGGCTCTTCGTAACAGTCAGACACAGAATCAAATTGCTAATAGAGATAGTATCAGTAGCACTATGTGGTGATCTTTTGTCACCCAAGATATTGAAACAAAAGGTTTCCAAGGGATTCTGGGTCAGATGCCCCTGAAGATCACTGAACACAGCACTTCTGACATTACCAGCATTTCAATTCCATTTTCAGTGTGCTGAATGTTGAGCAGCATGTGGCCAGTACCTGACTCCAGGAAGAATACAGCCTGTTAGGAGTCAGAGGGCTCGTCAATAACTGAAAATATGCACTAAAACCAGGCCTGAATCTCTTCTTGGACGTTCTTGCTCACTTTAGAGAATGACACAACTAAAGCTAGCTGCTGTGTTTTAGTGTCTGTATACAGGAAACTGTTTAGTATGTTGCCAGCTTCACAGGTTATTGATCTAGAGTTATACGTAAGATGCGTCACCAAGATTAGCATCTTGCAAAAAATGAATTCCCAGATTTGTACAGTTGTTGTCTATTGCAATGGAATGGGCCTACTTGATTTACAGTTTTGCACCCCTTTGTGACATTCATCCTGTTCAACAATATTGTGCTGTTGTTTTCTCTGTGGACCATTAAGTTCTGAATTAGTTTTGCTATTTTGAAGTTGTAAGATTCTGCAGGGTATTTCATATTTCCAGTGCTGTATTCAATACAAGTAAGCGAGCATCTCTGCAAGATGTAGATGGAGCTTCTTTGAGTGAGTTTGTGCCCCTTTTGACAGGTAAAGGGAACTTGAATGTTAATATTTGAAACAAAGAACAAAAATGAATTTATCTTCTACAATGGTTCTGTAAGACCAAGTACAAAACTAGATTTACAGTTGGAGAATCTAACTCTTAAGTGAAGCTGTATTTCTGTTTAAATTCAGCTATAATATAGTTTTCCAAGAGAAAGTATGAAAAAAGGGAAGAGGGGCTGAGAACATTGTATGCTGAGAGCATTGAGAGAACAACAATTCTGAGTCTGGAGAGTTAGAAACTATTTCAGGTTTCCTCAGAACGGTTTTTCTTTTTTGATCTACACTGTAGATTGCAGTATGTATAAATATTACATTGTATATTATGCTCTGTAATGTGTATGTATTTATATAAAATGTATTTATCGCTATGTAGTGTATATAAATAGTATGTTACTTAGTGGATCAAGGTACCTAGTAGTTACTGGTTTTTCCTTATACTCTGAAGAAAACACTGGGGTGGTATGTGACCCCTTAAAGGTGGAATAAATGGAGCTGGTTACGTTCTCAGCATAATCAGATAACTTCTTTGTGCACATACCTGACTTGAAATGACAGTAAGGTCTAGCCAGAAGCCAGTTGTTATTAGTACTTTGACTTAAGCGTAGTAGGACATCAGGACTCAATTCTGCTTGGTGTCTACAGATATTGTAGAAGAAAGTAATTTTGGTCTGCTTTTGTTGTAATCAGCTACTGAAAATATGTGCCTATATTTGATTTTTAAATGCAACACTTCATATGCTTCTCCAAGCAGGTGGTATGAACAAAGCCAACAATTTGGGATTTACATAAATCAAATGCAAACAACCTTTGTGAAGGGTGTGACCAAATGCTATCAAAGAAATAGTATGTGGGTGGGAGATAAACTGCTTTTAAGCCTCACAGTAGAGATTAGTTGTGGACTTATTTTACAAAGAAACTAGAGAAGCTGCAAATTAACTGTTGTATATCCTTTCATGAGTTCAGCCACTAACATTTAAACTGTGATTGCAGGGTGGTGCTGACTGGCTTCTAAAACCAGTTTCTTCTGTTGGATACAGCTGCTGCATCTGGTATATTCCTGGAGTCAGTTTGGCCTGATTCTGCACTACTCTTCTACACAGAGGTTTTTACATAGGAATCAATTAAACTCTTTGTGTGGTGAAGAGATGCAGATTCAGGCATGGGAATACTGAAGTCTCTTAACAGAATGTGCTGATGTGCTTTGCTGGGAAAAGGTTCTTCTAAGGAAGTTTTGCATCTCTCTGTCTTGGAGTCTGGGCTCGTCCTCATTCCTCTGGGCAAGGTGTTCATAGGTGAGACTTTCACCTGCTCTGAGTGATGTTGCCAAACTGCTAAGCAGTGAGCACTCGCTACCGTAGAAACTGCTGATCTTCAGCCAGCAGTGCAGTATTTGTGAGGCCAAGAGAAGCATCAGGCGAAAGATGACTTTCTAGCCTAGCAAAGGGAGGATCTTGGCTAGAAACTGCAGGCTTTGCTGTGAGGAGTAGGCTTTTTCAGAACTGGTTATGCATGTTATTAAATAGCTGCTGGATAGAAGTCAGAAATCCCCCTGAAAGCAGGGCACACAGTACAGACCGGGCTTATTTCACAGTCTGGTAACTGAGCTGGGGAGAGAAATACACTGTGCTCTGGGCTCATACCCTGCACAGCCTGAGCACAGCTACGTGCTTTAAACTTCCAGGGTCAGGACTTGGAGCACGCTTCAGCTCTCCATCCAGACACGTGTCCCATGTGCTTCCCAAATCCATACTGAGGACAAACCTGGGCACAAGGAAAGGAAATCTGGGCAAACAGGCTGATGGGAGCTGCAGCATGCTCCAGCCGTGTCCTGGCTGTGGGCTTGGTAGGGTCAGAGGTGCAGCCTTGCTGTGGGAAATGCAGCCCATGCAGCTTAGCAGTAGCCAAAAGTGTGTTCAGGCTTCCAAATTAGCTTTGAACAGTCACCGAACCACTGGCATTTGGGCTGAAACATTCCTGAAATGGGCAAAAAGGCAGAATCTGTTCTGCTCTTAGATGGAAGCAGTTCAAACAGTCTTGTTCTTTAGGTGATGTATTGTTTTGTGGACTGCTGCTGTTTGTGCACTTTCAGAAAATACTATTCCAGGATTAAAACCATTGCATGAACATGCGTGTAAAAGGAAGAACCTCATTAAAAGAGAGTAGGCTCCAGAAATTAGAGCCAAAACATCAGTCCTTTCTTACCAAAGGACAATTAATTCCCCTTACAGAATTTGGATTCTAACTGATTATAAATGTGTTTTACTCTAAGGACTAATTTAACAACTAGGTCAGTGGCTACAGTACCATCCTCATCAGTTATATGATGGATAGAGGCATCTGACACTACCTTCACTCTTTGAAAGGTTTCCAACAGATTCCTCTGTCATTTTGTGACTGTATTCAATCCTTAGCTTTGACAAACAATAAAACTTGTAATGACTTTGTAGTTGCTAATTCTGCATATTTATCAAGAGCAAAAAAAAAGTGTACCCTGAAGTATAATACTTTCATTTATTGTTATTCAGAAGAGTAATAGTATTTCCTCATAATAATTTATTAAAGTTAGTTTAAATGAAGAATGACCTATATGTGGGAAATCTGGGGTGAGGAGAGCATCTAATTGCTTTTTTTTGTAATGCAGATAAGAATACTATGTTTCTTACTGTGTTTTTTGAACTATTTTGAAAGCAAAGTATTGTAGTATGCAATTTCAGGAAGAATACTAAACTGACTGTCTCTTAATGTTAATAAAGAATTATTTTTACAGGTTTAAAGTATTTACAAAAACTGACTTTAATGCCTGAGCAATGAGAATCTGGCTGGTTGAGCCAGGTATAAACAGACATTTTACTAGCTTTCTACACGCAGTTGTCAGTGTAGGTTAATCCAGGCCTGACACAATCCTCAGATTTACTCTAGGGCCTCTCAGCACAGGCTACCCTTGTTATGAATAGTGTCAGGCAGTATGATGGCTTTGTGTTGGTGATGTAACACCACCACTGCATCTAGCAGAAGCTGCCATTTATTTTATTCTAGCTTGTGAACCTGAAGCACACTAGAAAAAAAACAATCCCAACAATAAAAAACCCCACAAAACACAACCAAACAAAAGAACAGAAAGATAGGCACCTTTGCATTTTTGTAATGGGTATATCAGCTGTCGTTCATAAGTGATTAAGATCAGACTGTCTAGGTTCACAGACTTTATCAGATATAAACTACTGTTTGTAAAACCAGTGAAATCATCAGCGAGTTAATTGTATCATGCTGAAGTACAGCCTTTAAGTGATGGAACAATATAATGTATTGGAGTTATCTAAATATATTTCAAAAAAAGCTTTTTAAGATTTCTTTTTTCTTATGGATGCTGATTTATTCTATGATTTGATTTTTTGGGAGACTTGTTCTGTGATTTCAACTGTATGATATTTTGTACAGACAAAATATAGCACAAGGTTATGTAACAAATATATTAGGATGTTGCAACTCATTTCTTTTTGCTGCAAAGATGATGCAGTAGTAACATCGCTGAGTTGACATACTTGACTAAACAAATTTTAAAGCATACGCTTTTCTGGGAAGTGTGGATTTTTGTTGTGTGTTTTCAGAAGGCAACTTTTCCATTTGAAAATAACTTCAAGCTCCTGCTCTTGAGCCAAGTAATGTAAGTTGCTGTTAACACTGACGCATTGTGTAATTTCAGCTGTCTAATAATTTTCCGCCTACACTTCTTGCATGCACCTTTTTATGGTGAAATTTGGACGAGGAGAGCATGAGGGTTATGTAATGCTTATACTGAACTCGAAGGAGATTTTCTCAGTCCGTAACGAGGTATCTGGGATTTTAATGGGCAAAATAAGGGCCATTGGTGTTCCCAGCATTGCTGGTTTATCTCCTTCTAATTTTATTTTAACTGACTGAAGGAACTTTGCTCAGAAATATCTGTATCTGTCTTTTAATTTGACTAATTTGTCCTACCTGAGTACACAAAAGGGAGTTTTTACATCAGCTGAGATGTCTAGAACGCAACTGGAAAAAAATCGGGCCCATACCATGATGTGACTCATCTTCCCTATTTGAGATGTGTTCTGTGGTTAAATGAACTGTGACATGAAGTCTTTTTTTCTTTTTCTTTGGCCATCAGGAGAGCGTAGGGTGACAAATTGTCTGTCCACAGTCTAAAGTCTGAAGTTAGGTATAGACCTCGGTTCAGTACCATCCAAGCTCCTATCAAGTTGGAATAAGGCTTGTCACTGACTTTCAGGATCTGTGCATTGTGTTTCTAATGAGTCATCTGGATGATCTTAGATGAAGACTGTTTAACAAGATGTTTGCTCCTGGGTTAGAAAAAAGTCTTAAGTATAGGATATAAAAGATTAATGATGTTAGAAAATAATTTATCCCAAAGCAAAATATTACTGCAGCTTAGGATGATTAGTAATAACAATATATGTCAAAGGATAATACGGAGCTTTGATTTCTTTATGTATCTGAACTTGCGCGTCAGCTATAGAAAGTAGCATTTTATCAGAATCAGTTAGTTATATGTCCTATAAGATACGAAGCAAGAACATCACATTTGATGAGCTGGGCAAACAGATTTTCTTAGGTATCTTAAGGGAAGAATGTTTCTTACCACAATAAACAAAAAATGATGCTGTAGAGGCAGGCTATTTTTAATTACTCTGAGACAAAATGAGGCAAAGGACATGGCAGCATAAAACTGAGTTGGTGAAAACCTCATGGACAAAGCTATTGGCTTCTGCAGGGATACAGGCCGGAGAAACGCATCAAATGTGAAGAGTGCTCCAATATGGGTTGTTACCACTTCAGAGCTCTTCAAATTAAACTCCATGTTTTCTCATTTACAGGGTGATGTTACATAGTATAATTTAAATGCAGAGACTCTTACGTATTTGTCGTTTAGACCTACCTATGAAAAGATGTGCCTCTGTTTCAGTCTCTGAAAGCTTCCTTCAAAAAATTCAGGACTTGCCTAAAATTCTAGCGCATGACTTCTATGAACTGAGTGTGCGTGCAAGTGTATGTACACACTTTATATAGAATATACATGGTAAACTATGGAACAATGTTATAATCTCGGTTGACCTTTAACTACCTTGCCTAGTGCCCTGAAGTTACCAGTCTCACTTGTTATTGCTATTTGACATTTTAAAATTAGCCGGAGAACTGAATAGTTACATGACAATTAGATGACTGATCCTAGAAAATCAAATCTTGTGATTCATTGAGTAGTAAACTTTAATTTCTAAGATCTTTTTAAAAAGAAAACAAGTGGGTTTCTAAAAGATAAAATTGCTGCTTATGTGTCTGACAAAACCAGACGTCTCTGATTTTAAAAGTATTCTGGATAATTCAAGAAAATTATGGCTCTTAAATGTTATTTCTGGTAACTGCAGCTTGACTTGTTATACAATTCCAGTTATCTTATTAAATGCAGTTAAATGACTTGTGATTTAAGAACATCTGCCAGCATGCGTGTATATACGGAAATACACATGCATGCATGCCTCTAAATTCCCTGCAATGCTCTAAAGTAACAGTTCTGTGTAAAATATCACACATTGCTTCACCACTTGTAAATGCCTGCAAGTACAATGGTTATATTGGAGCACGAGATCGTATATACTTCCTCCATAGATAACATAATGTACATACACGTGCACGTGTTGTTAAAAGCACATTCCTGAGGTTGCAAATTCTAGAGTCCCAGATTCATGAGGTGTTAAAAAGAAGGCTGGCTGTGCAGCTGTAATGTTCTCCACATGCGTATGCATTATGATATGGTAATCAAAACCACTGCTATCTTTTGTCCCTGCAACCCCTTCCCCTTCTGAGAAAGGACTATGTTGTTTTATTCAAAAATAAATTTTTTATGTGTCATATTGTCTTTAGGAGAATGCTTGGTCTGTACTTTGAAACCTACTTAAATATCTTGTCTTATTCTTAAGAAAATTTTTAATTTACCTACAGGCTTTTTTTACCATCTTCAGTATAGGTTCAGAGTTCTTCATATGCAGTAATTAATTTGGTGTCCCAGTTTAGCAAGCATTATATTTTTCCCCTAGGTGCTTCTGTGATTCAGACAATAGGTGATCAATCAGGAAATGAAATAGCAACAGGGCTGAGAACACACAGTTAATGAACATCTATGGGAAATTAATCTCAAACAGGTCTTCAGGGCATGGCTGAAATATTGGTAGTATCAGACTGCTCTTTCCATTCTTCTAGTCCACTACAATTTTTCCTCTGTTAGTGAATTGTGATGCTTGTTGGTAAGGACATGGTGCAGCCCTACTGTGATAACTGTCTCCTTGAGAAACGGGAAGTGACCATGAAAACAGAACAAAGAATCCTAGAGTTTGATTCTCAATTTCGGAAGACAGTTCTCATCTACTTTTGCTGTCACCTGACAGCGTTATGGAAGAATACGGGTCACATTGTCTTTGCTATGTCAGACACCTATTCATGCAGGTATAAGTGAGGATTAAGTGAGATCTTTTGGATTGCCTTACTAACCAGGCTGAAACAGTATAGTCTATCATAATGCAGTATGATGATATAATTTGAGCGAGGTAGCTAGAAAAGGCTAAAAGAATAATCTACGTATTCGTTTGTGGACCAATTGGCTAAGGTTATCCTGTGGCTTGTGATACTGCTTTAACATAAATTATTTCTGACTACTGCTAGAATCACAAAAAAAGGACAGCAGGACAAAAAAGACTCCATTTGCCCATACTTCTGTGTTTTTATATCTTGTGTCAACTGTTATCTGCATATTAATTACATCGTTTTTACATCACCTATGAAGAGTTCTGCTTTGACAGTCTTCAAAGATGTCACTTCTCGTTAAGTTCATAAAAATTCAGAGTATGAAATCTGTTGACAGATGGGTTGAATGTATGATGTGAAACCTGTATCTAGGTTCATAGCTGGGTACAAGAGCGTTTTTTCTGCTCTTGTACACACATCTGCAGCTATATATTCAGGTTATATATGTGTGTGTATATGCACGCACTCATTCACAATCAAGATGGGGAAAATCATATCTATGATTCAATATCAGGCCTTTTCTAACTCTGCTGACATCTGCCAACTAGACCCAGCCTAAGCAGCACACTTCTGGTGTGGACTCAGGTGCCAGTTGAGTTTTCAGCTGAAAGACACTGAGCAGCTGACATGTGGCCCCAGCTTGTGGTGCTTCATGTCAAACACTGTATAGATTGGTATTGCCGGTGTGGAAAGCAAAGTGTTTCCATCGCTAGGCTAAGAAGAAAGAGCTTTAGTCTGGTTGCGGTTGAAATATCACAAGTAATCTAAGGAATTTTGTTGCCATGATGCCATACGTCTCAGCTGTATTAATGGAGGAAGAATTTTATGCTTAGTATAACTAAAATACTTCTACTTGCAGTTACTTTGTTTTTCTTCCCATCTTCTACGTTTACCATTCCCTATTCTTTTCATTATATATTTTACAATTGGTTGACTAAAATGCATCTCCACTAAGGATGTAATTATACCATGATTTCAAGGATAGCGAAAAAATCATAGTTCCATTTAGTTAGCCT
The DNA here is from genome assembly GCA_013398225.1 of Steatornis caripensis. NCBI lineage: Eukaryota > Metazoa > Chordata > Aves > Caprimulgiformes > Steatornithidae > Steatornis > Steatornis caripensis. Next base: position 166,817 of record VZSC01009653.1, read on the forward strand.
AGGAACAGGTAATATATTGCTTCCGGAGATAAAATGCGCACTGTACGGTCCTATCTGGGTCTGCACTGCCACTACCTCAAATGCATTTCTGAGTTAGAGTTGTGCAGTAATACTAAACATGCTTTGTATTAAAACACAGCTGACTCTTGTCAGTATTAAACAGTCTACCAACAGATTGGAGTTTGTAAGCACGTGAAGAAATTTATCTTTTCTTCTCCAGGATCACAAAGGAGGGGCTGTTACTAGTGTCAGGGAAGTTCTGGGAAAAAAAAGTAACTCCAGAAGTAACTGTTTGCAGGTGTAACTGTGAAACTACACAATCTTCAACAGTGGGCATAGTCTCACTGCAGAGGAGACAGAAGGCTTGTAGGGACAGTGAAAGGCTTGTAATTCTTTAGAGCTCTAAAGCCTTTTCATGCAGTTTTTCAAGTGCATGTCAGTTATACTGAGCAATTTACAAAAGCTGGTCCCACTCAGAAAACTTCTGTTTGCAGTCTTGCAAGTGGGGAAGAAAGTAAACCAACATAAAACCTATGCAAATTATACTTTTGGATGGAAGAAGATTACTTCAAATTAAGATTCTGAATTATTTTTTGGCATCACGCTGAATAAGTAACTCAAATGGAATGCACAGTAGCTAAGGAAATGAACACTGTCCCCTGAAGACTAAACAAGCAAGAGTGGGAAGAAGCACTAGTGAGACCAAAGTTAATGTGTTAAAATATATCGGGGACTGCAGTTCAGTAAAGTTGTTAAGAATTGCAGGGAATTTAGAAAAAAGCTGTAAAAATATTTGAAGGGCTGAAAATGGATTTCTCAAACATCTGGGTTTTTTTATGGGAATATGAATACTATTTGGTGAGTGTCTTCGCTGTAAAGACAGAGTAAGATAAAGTGAGAGAAATTTGAAGCCTGAAAAACTTTCATTTTGTTATTCAAGTAGTATGCTTCTGATTGATGAAATTATTCTTGAAACATCTTATAGAATAATGTGGTGCATTTTCAGTTGCTTTAGTACTTAGATCAAGCTAAGTTTTTTAGGGTCTCCTTAGCTTGGAAAGGGTCTCCAGGGTTGGCACAGTTGAAGTTCTGGAGTGTGTGTTACACGGTGAGTTAGAACAGTTCAGTATGGATCTAGGGACCTGTGAGCAGGAGGTGAAGATAAAAGGCTGTATCGAGCGGTGCTGCTGTACCCCTTAAGTATCCGGTTATGGAATTGTAGGAAAAGATGGGCTTCTGGTGCATTGACTTGTGCATTCCAGTAGTAATCAATGAGCAACTTCTTTGTAGAAAAGCTGATGGCCAGATGTATCTACTTCTGTCTGTCACCAGTGAAATGGAATGTAAATCTCTGTGCTGCTATTCACACTTTGTAAATTTGTCTTCCTGAACACGGATGTTTGTAGCATCATCAGTCTGCATGTGGGAAAGCTAACAGCCCACCTCCACTCACTTCATTTGTGTGTGTTTCCATAATGCCAACATTTAGAAAACATTTATTTGAAGCAGGTGTTGAGCTCATATTTGGAATATGTGTGTATTTGTTTTTGTTTCTTGTTTATGATATGTAAAAACACATTACTAGCCAAACATTCACTGTGCATTCCACCTACTATTACTATCACTTACTATGCTTTCCTTATTACAGTAATTATTTACAAATGAAATCTTCTAAACTTTTACTATGCATTATAAGGATACAGTATACTTTTGTTTTCAGTTTACAGTATTCTTTGCTTAGTCTGTTTGTGCTCACCCTAGACATAGCAAACTATTATTGATGAGCAATTACAGTACAGGTTTACTGATTACTTAGAAACGTAACTTTCAGATGACTATGACTAGACAACGTATTTATCAGGAGGAGCATCAGTGGCAGCTCAGCAAAGGAAGACAAATATAGTCAGCCCCTTAACTTTCTCTTTTTGTGATGAAAACTTCTTGTATGTACTTCAAAAAGACAGTTTCCTCATTGAGGAGAGTAGTTTAAGATAATTTTAGGGATTGTCTTTTGTTTCTGTGGATCAGTGGAGGTATATGAATAAAAAACTGGTGAATAAATCTGAGAGAAAAATCCTGAACAAGGGAAAACAGTTGGCAGAGGTGATCAACTAGCCTTGATGGGGTTGGAGGTGTGGAGCAACCAGGGTGTTGACTCATCTTTAATAATGGCACAGAATCTACATCTTGTCATTATGGTATATCACTATGTGCTGATCATAATCACTGCTCTCACTAGAGCACAAACAGCCTTTTCCTAGCATCTTTCTTAAACGCAGATAAAGGTGTAAGAGACCTGTCGCCTTTAAAGAGATTTTTGTTGCTGTTTCACACAACCAAATTCCTGTTGCTTGTTACGTGAATCTACTCCAGAGCTTTTAACAAAGGAAGGCCTGTTTGAGCAGTGCTGTGGGGATAACTGAAGGAAAAGCTGAGAGGAGGAGGCGTAAGTGTATCTGAGGGCAAAGGGATGGGAAGGTACACTGTAAATTCACTACTTGTTCGTGTGAGGTGGCTGAGTGATGGAATAGTAGTAGTAAGCCATAGGAAGCAAAGCAAAAAGTGGGGGAAAAGTGAGTGTTGTTTAGAGCAACAAAAGGAGGAAAGCAAGCTAGCTGTGTAAAATAGTTTCAGTCATTCCATGTCCAAATAACATTGCTTTGACTGTTCTGTTGCTGTTAGTAGTGACAAATCTATCACATTGAAGTATTTCTTTAAATATGCCTACATATGTACGTAACAATTTGCAGAGGTCTTAAAAATCCAACCTACTTCTCATGGGTGATACTGCATACAAACACAAATAATTGCATACACATTCTTTGGTGAGAAACTTTGAATGGAAAAGGAATCTTCATGAGTAAGTGACTGAACTCGTTTTCCTCTCTTCACATAGACTACTACAATATCAGTCCTGATGACTTTAAAACAAGGTCGGGGATGGTGGAAAACAGCAGAGGAGAACAGATGTCTTAAGATCCCCCTTACCATTGAACTGTAGTAAAGTCCTACCAGTAAATTGTCCTTTTCAGCTGTACTTGTATATATTTATTTACTGTAGAGTTACTGTTTTTTGCAGTGCTGTTCTTGCTGCCTTTCATAGTAGCCATCCTCATTCCCTTCCTTATGTTAGAGTGAGAAAAAGAATTTAGAAAATTATCTCAGTACTGCTGAGGTTCATTTAGCAAACTTTGGATCCCTATTACAATTTGCCTGCTGGCTGTCTCCCTGATATGCAGCACTGCATCTTCCAGTTTCTTAGGGAAGAGGTGTAATTGACATATTATTGAAAACAGCAACGGAAAACAGCTTAAGGTCTGCATGAAGCCTTTACAGGTTTTACTAACAACAATTGAACATTTTCTTAGAGGTTTTGCAAAGACATCTCTAGCAGATATGAGCACTTGTGTGTTCTAAACAAAATCAGGAGAGCCATGAGATCTTTACTCTTTCTCATGTAATGTGTGTTTATATGGTTTTAGTATTGCCTTTACAGTTTAAGAATCTTTTTTATGTTGCATAGTTGAACAATATGAGCTACAGATGTAGATGACAATTCTTCCTGCCTTTATAAGTAGGCAAATGGTGGAGAAAATATAAGCAGTTGTCCATCTATGGCTGCTGACGGATGGCTTCTAATGCAGCCAGTTGTAATTATATTTAATATATGTTTTGTGCAGCCACTGAAATTAAAGTTAACTTCTAGAACAACTACTTGAAGCTGCAAGTCAATATTGGCATATTCTTCACTCTTATTCTAGTTTACTTTGCATTTTTTTTCCACAAACGCTTTAACTGCTGATCAAAAATTTTTGACCTGTGTGCCACTGCAAAGGAAGCCATGCAGCTGAAAACATTACCAGCAAGGGAACCTTCAAATTGTATGATAATTTGCTGTGTTAATTTGCAGATAAGGAGCAGTGTTTCTGGTCCTAGTAATACAGCTTTTTAATAATCTGAAAGCTAAGACACAGTTTATCATTTTAATACTGGGGCTGATAAACTATGCTTGGGTGTCTTGTGGATACTGGACCTCTCTATTTTATGCTTCTGGTATGTTACAGATTCAGAAGAAAAGACTTTCTCTTCAGCTGAGCTGCTGAGAACTTTGAAATATCCATATTAATTCTACCTTTTACTGCCATTGTTTCTTTTCACAAGATTTACTTAATATTAACCTCCACTTGAATTTCCATCTCCCGTCTTAAAGCAACTATTGGTACTTCAAACAAATGAATTAAGTTCATGTTGTTTGAAAGGCACACTTAGTGGGACATCTTGGCAATCTTCATTCGAAACATTTCATTATTTGCAAACTAGTCTCAATAGATAGATGTCAAGTTAAGCCCAGACCACAGCCTTTCAATGACCCTTTGCTACTCTGCTTATCAGTTCTTAGATGTATTGTTTTTTCCCACATGTTTAACTTGAAATACCCTCCCTGCAGCTAAGCCCACTACATCCTCCTCTGTTGTCTTTAGCTAATGAGAATAATTGATCCTTTTGTCCTTTACATCATCCTTTTATGTATCTGTAGACAGTTACATCTACACTCAATCTTTTCTTTGCTAAAATGAACATGCCTTGTTCCCTTAATCTTTCTTCATAGATCCTGGGGGCTTTTTTCCACACATCCGCGAGCTTTTTTGCTTCTCTGTTCTAAACTTTCTTGGATTTATTTATTTTGAAATGTGTCAAGAGAATGTACTGCTTTAAATGAGGTCAAACTATTGTAGGAAAAAAACCCATGTCACTTACTACCCATGGAATTCCTTTTCTATTTTTCTATTCTGACAAGTATGATCTTCAGGTTTTATTTTTTAATCAACAGAAAGAAAGTCCTGTTTCTTTTTTTTTTTTTTGCTTTCACACTTCTAACCCTCACTTTGTGTAGTTTGGTATGCTGGTCAGACTCCAAGTTCACTTACTATCTTTGTTCTCCTTCCTACCTTCATGTTGGATGGAAAATGAGTCAGCTGACTAGTGTTCCATCAGCACTTTTTGGACAGTCTGTCCATTGAAGTTGGTCTCAATCCAGGAAAAATCACTTGTAGCCCATGTTTGTGCATATGTATATGCATACACGTATTTCATGAGAAGAGGAATGAAAAAGGTAACACGCACACAAGGTGCCCAAAACATGCAAAGGATCTTTACCCCTCGCTTGTGTCATGTTAAGATACTTCAGAATTATATCATACAGATTTTGAAGTTTCCACTGGAGTTAAAAGGGTTGTTGTTGTTAGAATTGTGGTATGGAGGCTGGATGGGGACAGAGTCATGTGGAATTTGCTGATTCCATAGCAGTGAATAGATGAGCGTGTGCAATCTATTCTACATGGTAGCAATCTAAATAGTAAATAGTAAGAGCCCTAAACTGGTCTGGTTATGTCTGTCATCTTGCAGTGTAGCAGAAGCAAATCAGTAAGTTCTGCCTATTTAAGACTTCAGTTTACTTGAATTCACCTCAGAAGTTTATACTATATTTTTTCCTTCTCACAATGCTGTATGAAATTGTATCAACAGGAATAAAGGACTTGAGCTACACAGTGCATTGAGTGTCTCTCACTGCTGACACTTGTAAACTGCAGAAAAACACAGTAATGTAATTTTAGATGTGAAATTTACTTTCCTGCATAAAATTTTAAACAAATAACAGTTTTTATATAATACGGAAGTTGAGACACCATTTTACGTCTACTGATGCAGAAATGCTAGGCTGGGGTAGGAAGTATACCAAAGCTTCTAGAAATTCATCTAAAACTTTTCAGATTGGGTGTTTTCCATGGACACAATGAGATTTTAAAGTTATCTACCTTTTTTCTTTATTGCTTCCCATCAGGGAAAACATATCTAAGAGTCCATACTTTATTTTTTTTAGTCGAAGTGTGCACAGAAATTAACTGCAGTTTTTTAGAGCTCCTTTACAGCTCACAGATTGAAGTTTTTTCTTTCGTGTTAACCCAGGCGATGGAAACTGTAATCCTTGCTGTGATACTGAGCTGGAAAGTAACCAGAACGAAGATTTTGAAGTGTTTCTTACTGTTGGTACTAATCAAGATATTTACAAGTATATTTTTTTAATTTGACAGATAAAATTTATTTTCTCTCAGAAAAAAAGAAAAAATGGAGTGAAATGTTTCACTTGCCGTTTTTCTGTTTAATTTGCAAATGAAAAAGCATCTCTTGCAAATAAAAATGAGACCGTTCTTTTAAAATATTGTAAGAAAACCTTCAGTCTTTAAAATGTGATGTCATTACTTTCGGTACCCGGCAAGTTTGGTTTAGCATAAAATGGGTTTATCCTGAAGCTCTGGGCTTCTGCATGCTAGTGAGAAATACTTTCTTTGACTTTTCATGGAAATAGTTTCCCAATTTGACATTCTTACTTTGGGGAAAATAGTTACCATCTTTTGAACTTTGAATAGAGTAGAAGTGCAGATGTTATTTTTTGTCTAGTCCAAAATTAATTACTGGGAATATGCAAATGAGTTTAAAGCAAATTGCATTAAAAGCAAAGATGTTTTCTGGTATTATTATTTAAAGACTGTAAGGCAAGCAAGCAGAGAAACGTGACAAAAAATGAATGATCCACTTCTGGTCAGCTGCTTTGAAGAGACACTGTACCAAGACTACTGTGTTTTCTGAAGGCCAAGCTGTATTCATGGAATATAATAGATTTATCCCCTTATGGGACGACAGCAATAAATGTTAATTTCAATACCATGTTCAGGCAGTTGAATACTTACTGTTCCATATGGCTAAGTAGGCAACTAAACTGTGAATGGAAGTGGAATTCATTTCAACTGAAGCAGTTCTCATGGTAGGTGCTAGCAACTGTTCTTTGTTCCTCTTGAGTTCCTCAGCAATTTCTAGACTGGAAAGGAAATCCTTGTGCTTAGCACCAAAGAATGAGTCTGTTACAATGCTTATTCTGCAGTACAGAAGAACTTAGTATGAAACATTCTGTCTTTAAACCTGAACTCTGCACAGTTTTCATTTTTGGTATGATTTTAATCTACAGAAATGGAGTACGTAAACTCAAGCTCTAATTCCCTGTGCCTAGTAACACTAGGGTGGTGTTTTTGTGCCAGTACAACTGCCATTACTGCAGTTTTGTTAAGGTTTATTCCCTATACACTGTATGGGTAGAAACATGTTGAAATAGTCATATACTTGACCAAAAAAGGGATGAGACAGGAAATTGCTCACTTGACATATATCAAGTTAAAGGAATACCATGTGGGTGATGAAGTGAAAGGCAGTGATCTTTGTGATTCACGAACGCTTGCTTCTCAGTTTCTCATCCATTTCTGTGACAGCTCACCATTGCTTCAGAGCCTAATTTAGCCAGAGCAAACATTCATAGGGCTTGCTGCAGATGATGCTGTTTAGTAATCCATGCAATTAGCAACTATTCGATTGGGTTCAGTTCTATTCAGTTCTATTGCATCTATGCTTCTAAAACTCAGCTAAGTGTTGCTGGATTGTTTGTTTCAAAGCTTCTTCCTCCAATGCTGTATTTGCATTGTGTGATTGTTTTTGTGGCTTTAATGCATTAACAATAGTGGAAGCTTTTCTCTTAACTTCCCGGGAAATAATTATGTGAGGTAATCGAAAAGAATAGGAAAATAGAAGTATGAAAGGTAGGAGTCTTTAAATTTAATTGGAGGGGGGAGACAAAGAGACAGCAAGCAATTAACACTTAAAAACAATTAAATTCAACAAAAGAGGGATAATAGTTTACCACAGTAAAGTATCATAATGATTCATCAAAACTCTTCTTACCAGCTTAAAAAATGTAAGTTAACGAGGCTCTTGCATGAGCCTTCAGCATATGCTTTTAGGATGAAGCCATTTAATTGTTAATGAAGTACAATGTAGTACAAGCCTAAGATAAATAGGGTTTTATTAAGTTGTCCTTAAATTTTAAAGGAGTTAGAAAATAAATGTGATGTCTCTACTGTCCCTTGTTAACCGTGCTTAGAGAAGTATGCTGGAAACCACTGAAGATGTATAATAAACCAGACCTAATCAGCCCCTTGCTGGTGTGTTGGTCTTTTTAACGGATATCCTACCACATTGTAAGCACTGTTAATGTGATCTGCAATACCTGTGTTATTTCTTCACTACAGAGTAAGACTTACAATTATAAATACAATGGTTTTACTAGTTGAAGAGAAAAACCTCCCAGATCCCAGGAGGCTAAGAGGATGAGGCTCCACTTGTTCAATGTGCAAAATCTTTTTTTTAAAAAAAAAAGGGTAGAATTAACAATAGCTCGTATCAGTAAAATCTTGTTTTCACTTCCAATAAATACATTACAAGTCTTTTAAAAGGGAAGAGAGATCAGGAGGAAAGCAGAAAAAGAAAAGTATGTGAGAACTTTCCAAGATGGTAAAATTACATAAATTTTGTACCCGGCTCTCGAAAGACCTCAAAGAAAACCCTAGTCTGCAGACATCTTCTGGCGTTGGAGAGAGTTACTCATCTATTAGAAACTGATGTCAGAAACTTGAAAAGTTCTGAACTTTAAGACAGTTCAGACTTTGAAGTTCTACTCCATCTTTAATGTTTAATACATAGTTTTATACCCTTTAGAAGTCAAAATACACACTTGAAATACCAGCCTCAAATCCTACTGAAGTGTGACAAGTGTGTCTCTTAATATATAACATTTTAGAAATGCTTTTGGCCTGAGTGAGTCTATATGAATG
>VZSC01009653.1:201392-266013 GCA_013398225.1 Steatornis caripensis
CGTGACAACTTTGATGTTTAAAGAAGAAGTTTAAGTTATGCATGAACTCTAGACCAGAAGTTCTTAAATACTTTCCTTTTATCTGCTTGCCCTTTGCCAGGAGATCAGGTGGAGTTACAGGTTCCAACAGTAAATCCACAGCAGGCAGAAATTCCAGAACTTTTGTTTCAATGGCATGATAACTGACATCTGACCTTCCATACAAATAAACTCAGTATTAGCAAAGGTACCCTGCCAGAAAAAAAAAACAACTGAGCTCTGACTGATTCAGATCTGGAGAAAAATATTTTGAAGGAGCAGATAATTTATAGGCATGCTAACTTTTATTATTACATTGCAATCCCTAGTATAGAGTAGCAGAGTAAAAAAAGCTACGGTTTTTAGTTAAAGGAAAAAGAACATTTTAATTTGGTTTTTCTTTAGTAGGTTTGGATGAAAGGAGTTTCTTTTTTCCTTAAAAAAAAAAAAAGTATGGGGATTATAGAAAAGTAATTTTTATTTATTCCAAGTCGCTTCCATTTCCTACCAACCTCTTTTCTTCTACAATAGGGTCAATTACCACCCTCTCTTACCAGTAACAGGAAAAGGTCAAAAGTGAAATAAGAAAATACCATCTTTCCTAAGGGAACAGATTCATAATGTGGAAGGGAGCTTGTAATTTGGCAGCTGTAGCTTTGGGAGGCTAAAGTTTAGTACAGGAAGAAATTGGAATGTCTCTTGGTTGGGGAAATAGTGGTCATCAGAGAATGCAGCTGACACGGTTTCTCTGTGTAAAGCTGACATTGGGGTGCTTGGTGCTGTCACTGAAGGAAGGCAAGCAAGGGCTCGGTTTTATGCTACTGTCAGTTCTGCTTTTTTCTCTCACGTATCATGCTCAGAACTAATTGTGTTTACTTGTGCTCCTGCAAAGTAAGTAGTGAACATTGTATAATTAACTGGGAACTTCCAGTTTCTCCTTTCTCTTCCAAACAGAATATAGGAGATTCCTTTGTCTTTTTCCCCTCTAACCAGGTTTTATATTTGTATGCACGTGGCTGTTATTTCTTCTAATTTGTCATTTTGCGTTTCTGATATGTTGATGTCCAGTGTAAATGACTGAATTCTTACGCTTTTGAATTTGAGGATGAGGCAAGGTTAGACTCGCATGTATGCAACATCACCGTAATTTGAGTTAAGATAGTTATTTCAGATTTTGGGTCAAAACTAGTTCTCTTATTGCCATTACTTGTTACCAACGAGTCTTGTCTTGAATAATGTAATCATTAGTTTATTAGAAGTGAAGATGGGTAAAGAAGGAAGCACTAGCAAAAGAATGGAAAAAGGAATAAAGATAAATTCAGACTAGACCTTAAAACACAACCTCATATGATAATTCCATTCACATCCGTAGGGTAAGAAATGAACTTGTCCTCTCTGCAGGATGACATCTGCACTCTGGCAATGCAAAGGTAGCTCCTGCAATGGTTGCAGGACCTGTTGCTGTGATAGCTGAACAAATCAGATCCTAAATCTGTAGTTTTCACTGATCGCTGGGAATGTATATTGAAAGATTAAAAAAAAAAAGAAAAAAGCATCTCGTGCAAATTAGCTCAGCTGTAGAGTTTGTATTTTGGATTGTTGTATGGTCAAAAAACATGTCTATAATGTAGAACAAAATGATCTATTTTGTCATCTAAAGTTGGTTTCTGAGTCTTGAACTGGGTCAGACAACTGAAAATAGGAAATGTCTCAGATACAATTGATGAAAGCTTGACTGAAGAAGCAGCATCGATTTACAGGAAACAGTTTCTCGTCCATCAGGTCCATTGGCCGCCTTTGTTCCCTGGGGAACTTCAACCAGATGGGTCATTGTTATCACTAGAGCAGGATTTGTCTTACGCTTACAAGCCAAGGAAAGGGAATCATCCTTATAGAGGCACCAAGAGTTTTTACTTTCTTTTTAAATTTCAGTTGTCAGATAAATAATTCAGACTTTTTTAAATCTACCTTTGGGTATTAGATGTTTATTTGGGGCCTTTAACGTGCTTTTATAGAGCTCATTTTTTGGTCTGTGTTGATTTTGTCTGAGGTTGATCAGTTAATGTTGTCCTTGTTTAAAAAATTTTTATTAGTAATTTAGTTACTGTTTGTCTGTTGGGTATATCTAAAAGATGTAATCAGAATTAATATCTGCTAGGATACATAAATGGACAAATACTTAGAAAAGGCTATTCAGGCTAAAGAGAGCTTAAGGTCTAAAATGAGACAGAAGAAATAACAAAGGAAACCAAAGAGAAGACATTTTTTTCCTAGACAGATAAATACTGTGTACAGCACTCCGTTGCTTTGACTGAACTGTTTTAAGTGAATGTGTGGCATCATTACCTGGTGCCATCATGCCCAGAAAAATTAGCTGACTCTTCCCCAGACCGACCATTTTACAACTGTCCATAATCACAGACAAACCACTACTAATTAGACCATGCTTCCTCTTACACTGTTGACTTATTAATAATACAGTCAGCATAATACTGTATTATGTACTTGCTATTGTCTGGGTCTTCTCCTTGTATGTGCTGTCCTTTTCCCTGTACCTCTATTGAAAATTGTTTAGTATAATTTTATCTTTATTTGTAGGATATTCTCTGTTAGAGAATAGAGATTTCTTACAGGTGAGAAATAAAATTAGTTGTTTTTTTTATTTTAATGAATGGCCTAATTTGACATTTGCCTGTATTGTCTAGAGCAAAAACGTTATTCCATGTTACTGAGTTTTGTGGGGGTTTTTTTTGTTTATTTTGGGTTTTGTTGTTCATTTGTGGTTGGTTTTTTTTTTGGACTGGAAAGAAATAGCACTCTATTTCTACTCAATCTAAGTAGTAATGACTAACAATTTGAATTTACAGCTAAAGCATAATCTTTCTCTTGTGTTAAATGAGCGTCTCAAAAAAATTTAATTTGAGGGGCGGTTCTGTGGTTTCTACCAGTTTCACCAATGAGAAAATTTCCTTAGAATGTAAATAAGAAGACAAAGCGGTGGACCTGGTGTTCTCCTTTATGACCTTTGTAATTCATAATTGTCACCTGTAAGAATGTTTGACTTGGACTTTTGTGTAGTTTATACTTTGTCTATGCTTTCTAACCAAACAAAGCAGGAATGATAGACTTAAGGACACAGGAGAAACTCTGAAACATGGCAGACTGAAAATAATTAAAATATTCACCCTTCATTTGTTCTTCATAATTTGTCTCGCCACACTTAATAATTACGGGAGAGATGAAAAGCTTGCTTGTTCTCAGCCAATCTCCCTTTCATACTTGATCCCTACAGTGAAGTTGCACTGCTGAATTTGTGGTATCAAATTCATTTCCATAGCAGCACAGATTTTTGCTGTGGCATCGCATAAGTAAAAGATTTTTGACTTCACTGTGGGGTTAAGCTGCTCTAAATGAAGAAGGAAGAGAAAATAAAACCTCCTTACGGAGAAGAAACAACGGCAGAAACAATGCGTGTGATGGATTGATCCAACAACTGTAAATCCTTGGACTATTCTACTTATTCTAAGTCTGTGGGGCTGCTCAGTAGGGATTTCTTTCATACTAAGAACTGAAGAGTAGGTCCCACAGTGTGATCAAGTTTGTGTTTCTTTTCCTCCTGAAATATCGTCTTTTCCAAAATTTAATTTAGCAGGAAAGTTCTTCCTTAAAGCATATCTGGATTGTTTCACATACAAATGCAACACTCGTGTGCATGCTGGTTCACATTGCATCCTAAAAACCACAGCATACAGTCTGTGGCAACATAACTGTAAAACGGTGCTAGACTTAGGCACATGAAAAATAACAGCAGTGGAATGTTTTCTTCTGAGGTGCGTGTTTAGAGAAATCTAAACCATCACCACGAAGAGAGGCAGGGGGTGAAACTACTGTAAGGGGAACTGTTGCCTGCCATTCTGGTAAGGAATAAAAGACGCTTTGATGATGGGTGCGGTAGACTAATGTTGGTCAGTCTCCTGGAAAATAGAATTATGTGTAGCTGGTAAAGTCTGATAAAATAAAGACCACAGTCAGTGACAGGCAAATACCAATTGTAGTCTAAGGATTAGCAGGCTCAATTTTAAACTTACATGCTTAAAATTCTTCTGTTTCTAAATGTGCTAGTTTAGCAGTGCATGAATTTTTTTTAAGAGGGGCATCATCCTTCTAATCCTTCTAGTTAGAATATGATTCAATGCAAAATCATTGTCGTTATAACACCTAAAGCGGGTCTAAAACTATTGAATCTGAAATGCAGTTTTTGAAATTATTATTGTTTTTGAACCATGCTTTTGATTTTCATATTAAAAATGGGTTCTCAGGACAGCCAGATAGAAGAGTGAGTGTTAAGCACAAATAAAAGGTGTAGAACGTCCCCTTCCTGCCCCCTGCTTCCCCTCTCAAAAACTCCTACATCTAATTGGGGCAAAAACGTATTTGACAATGAAGATGGATGGTGCAGGGATGAGGGAGTTACGATGCCTAGAACAATTTTTTAACAGTTTGAACCATTCTTCCATTTATGAGATAGTATTTTCGAACTCAAAAGTCTGTTTCCAAAATAAAATGTAATGTGCCTATGCAGAACCGGGTATTCTGCTTTAAAAAAGTCTTAAAGGATTGCTCTGCCTTTAAGCAAAAGTGTTTTACTGTTTTAATTTAGATAAATAGGCACATAAAAGTAAACAAGATTTTTCTTTTGTGAAATGTAACAGAGCCAGATTATAAAAAGAGAAGCCATTATACCTTGTGAAATGTCATGGATGGCAGCCACACCAGGAAACTTAAAAAGGAAAATGTTACAAATTTCCTTTATAAAGCACTTTCCTGCATACTGTTTCCATCTATATGGTGCAGAGGTGAACTCTCATTCTCTAGCTGACACACTCTTTATGAGTTTCCCTACAGCATTAGCTAGGATCCGACAGATGGTGTGGAGAAGATCAAGGCCATGACCCCATGTCACACAGCAGACTTAATTAACATTTCTTTTTTCTTACCCATTGCTTTCCCAGACTCCCGAAGGGGCATTTAATGTGCATGAAAGGGTAAAATCAAAGCTATGCCTGTGGAAGAAAGTCAAATATTTTTAGTAATCTGTCTTTGTTATGGAACTGCAAATGGAAATAAATGGAGTGTGATTCATAAAACTAAGGAAAGTTGCTTCAACAATGTTACCATGATGGATCATTTACAAAAGAAGACAAATTCATCGCTCCACCCTCAGATTACCAATTTTAGAAACACTTTTTTTATTATTTCTCAATTGCTGTTTAGTTTACTCGTACAAAGACCATGTATCTTGTGATGATTTAGATTTTGCTGTTCCTGAGTATGAACATTTTCACCAACTCTGCAAGGCCCAAAGAGAATAAAGATCCTAACAGACTTGTTTTTGCGTTCTGTGACCTAACCGTAGTAATGTTGTCTACGGCAAATGTGAAAATGGATATCCACACGCTGTGTTTCGTTTTACTGCAGTTTGTATACAAGAAACCATCAGCAAGCCTGAAAATGGGGAATTAGCCTGGATTTCCAAAGGAACAGAATTCTAAATGAAACAGTAAGTTCAGGTTTGGGACAAACCCCTCCCATTTTACAATTATAATTTAAGCCAGAAAGATGTAATTCTGGAATGGAGAATGGTTGAGACACATGTGAGTAGTGTCGCTCAGGATGTCACAGGGCCAGTCAAGTGGTAGATGATATTGGTGGCGCAGAAAGAGGTGGCTAGGAGTGAGCGTACTTGTGCTTAATAAGTCATCAGGTTAATTTGATTTGTTCATTTCACAATTTGTTCTTTTTATTTTTTCATGGTGTAATTGTGCCTGTATTTGTATGGACATATTGCTAGCGTGGAAAGAAGCCATAGTAATGCAAAATCGATAAATAAGTTAGGACAGAAGGTGAAACAGCACACACAGAAGTATACTCGTAGACAGACAAGTAGTGATGGGATGGGGGAAAAAAACCAAAGCACAAATCTGTTTATCCAACACAATTTCTAGGAACAGACTTGGTTTCAGCTCTTGCTCTTTTCCCTTTGCTTTTCCTGTAAGTATTTTCTGACCACAGATCGTGTCAGGACCCAGTTGCAGGGAAGTATTTATGATTATGCAGGCCCCATGGTATAATTAAAGTTTGAATGTCCGGTTTCCATTCTTGATGTTTTGTCAAGTGTCATGTTTCAAAAATCAGGTTAATAACCTTCATGGAGATCCTTCTGTACATCTGTACAGACCGAATATATGTAGAGTGATCTTGTCACCCATAGCAATGTATTTCCAGCAATAGATATCTTTTATTCAGCACTTAGGCAGATGCTGATTTCATTTTTTTCCTGTTTACATTCTAAGGGCAAAAAACCTCGTAGGTAGATTGCCCAGATTCAGTCTTGAAGGCCCTTCTAGGATTTTTTGCATTCTAGCCTTGCTCTTTACAGGTTTCTGTTTCCTAGGCAGTTGGGATTACATAAGCAGTGATCTTCATCTGTGTAGAACACCCCATTTGCACTGTGTTAGAAACTGCAAAGTGCTTTGACTTCCATACCGATCAGTAATGTTTTCTGTTTTGCTTTGTCCTCAGTGTTGTTTACGTTCTTTTCAATGGCGATCTGCACAAAGAAGTTGAAGAAGTAAGCACTTTGAGTGTAGTCTTGTTGCTGAAACAATTTTTCCTTATAAAAGTGTGTCTTAATAGAAATCAGAGTGCTTGAGCAAGAAATTAATACAATTTCAAATCAAACTGCAGACTGCAGGTTTTAATCTATATTTAATCTATAAAGAACCGAATCTCACCTTCCCAAATTAGAAGGATCCCCTGAGGAGTTAATTGGTTACTGTTAGCATTGTATTGTACAGCAACCCGAGCTGGGGTATAGCAAATATTTTGCAAACACTTGAAAATAAAAATGTGCCAGTCACTCAACTGGAATATGGATTATCTTTCTTTTTTGCAATTCTTTGCTGTAGGGCCACCTCAGAGTACTAAGCTATTCATTTCTGTGAGAACTAATTGAATCTATTCAGATTTATATGCAAGGATGGCTCATTCATTTAAAAATTTATATTTAGTAAGGACATACAGTTGAGCTACAAAGCAGAATTTAGAATCAAAGTGTGTGTTTTAGAATGGATTGTGGTGATGCTTTTTTACAAGGACTTTCTGGCTGTGACTTCAAATAAACAAGACAGGATTTACAAGAATCAAGAATCTTGAATAAGAAGATACGACTGTCTGTTTAAAGACATATAAAGAAGCACTGTAGAGTTTTCACCTGCCTTTTAGCAAGAAAATATAAATAAAGCAAATAAAGCAAAAAAAAAAAAATTCCTAAAATGAAATCCAGTGCTGATTCCCATTACGCTTCCTAATGATGCTCATTACATTCCTAACTACATTTTAATGCTGAAATCTAATGCCTCCATTCATCATTGGAATGAAATACAAATGCTGACAATTGGCAAACTTAATAATAAAAAAGTTCACGGGACTTAAAACTGTCTGTGCATATTTATCAGAAGAGAAGACAAAGCTATGGTGGTTGCAGTTCAGGAATACCTTTCTGGGCAAAAAACCGAAAACAAATAAAAAATCCCAATACAGAAGGAAAAAAAAAATCAAAGTAAGAGTCAGCCAATGAACACAACAATCAGTATTTACAGACTTCTTAGGAATAGTTTTTTTGCTCAGGAAGCCCTCCTTTGTAGGAAAATACAAAATACAGAGAAAGTAGAGACAGAGAGAAGCACAACATTTCGGAGCAATTTTGATAAATTGGTATGAGATGATGAATGTTACTGGCAGTTACGTAAATTATAATCTCTCACATTTCTATCTGTCCCGTTCAGAAGCATCCAAAAATGATTAATATGCCTGCCCAGTTAGCTTCACAAAATTATCAGTTGTCAATGTACACCTACATCTTATGATACATAGTACATCTATAAAATTAATACTGTAAACTGATCTCAAAGGGAACAAAGATTAAAATTTACTTCCTTTCTCACAATCCCTGGTTCCAAGGTTTGAAATGCAAGCATCCCAAGTGTTTTGTTTTATGTTATCAATATTATGTTTTCCTACTTTTTCTGGTTCTTTCACATAATAAAATTTCAATAAATGTGAAGGTCTGTGACAATACTGAATGATAGATCTCAATAAGTTATTTGGTGCATGAGGGATTTTATCCTAACAGTGACAAAGCTGAATTCTGTTATACTTGAAGTCTAATTCTCAGTTGTCCTATATAATACAACCGTAAAGAAGAAACTATGGGGACAAATTCTGTAAAGCTGCTGTTACACTGGGTGTAAATACATTAATTCTGTCCTCATAAAGGTGAACGCTGATATAAATCCTTCATTGCATGCTTTAGTTAGCAGATCTCATACAATGAGAATGAAACTGTAGTAGTGGTTTTCTGACTCTAAAACGTCTGGCCATGCTGAACTGAGCCTTTTTTATGGTGGTGAGAGGGAGGGACCAAATTGTTTCTTCCTACAAAATTGTATTGGGTCTCTCTTCTGCCGTATACAACTCCGTTGATTCTTCTCTTTGGTATCCGTGCTCTAGATTATTGCATTTTTTGTATCAAAAATACCTTTTACCTTTCCACTGTTCTGTGTTTCAGTATTTTTCCATTTTCTCTTTGCTTCTTTGCATTCTCCACCTGCCTATCTCCTTCATCCACTTTGGCTTCTTTTATTTAGAACTCTCATACCCAAGTTTCCATGACCTCAAAATGCCAAAATATCCTCAATCAAACCTTTCACAGTTCTTTCAATAGGACAATATTCTGTTTGAGGGATTGATGGAGAGGAACAGGGGGGTTGTATATCACTGTGCAGACAGGGAAGGCTTTTTGGAATAGGTGAACACAGTGCGTATACACATGTATGATTGATTCTATCATGTGCGCGAGTGATTCTTGGAAGAATTTCTGAAGACAGACAACAAATTATGCTCATAAAACATTAAGTTTAGACTTCTGTTAAAACATTTCATCATGAAATGAAATTTGAAGCTCACTTCTCTGTTTAGTATTTGCCACTTTCCTTTCTTTGCAATGCTTTCTGTTCCAAAATCAATTAATTTTCCCTATTTGATACTACCTTGCACTTCAATTTGTACTATTAGCAGAAATAGTCACAATTACTTTCAAACAAATCTTATTGTTTAGCAGCTCTTTGTCTGTCCTCACTCAAAAAAAAAAAGTATGAGGCAATGTAGTAAGTAAAGACTAATTAAGGTTAAGAAAATACCAAAGAAATATATTTTCTTTTCTGTCTGGTACATAGTTGTGGGCCATCATAAATATTGGAAAGCTGGATAGAAATATTGCCGTAATAGAGCTTTAGAACTTTTACCCAAGTTATGTACCATTTCTGTGTCTGAAAAGGGAAGTCCTGAATGGTAAAATAGAAAATAAGTAATAAGTATAAATGAAATAAATCCTCCTACCCAACTTTCTTCAGATGTGGCACATGCAAACACCCGTGTCTGTCTCTTATAAGTCTGCCACGCTTGCCTTCTTCAGAAGTAACTGCTGAAAAATTTTACCTATAACTATGAATATATGCTCATATCTGCCTAATTTATCTACTTTCTCCTCTTCAATTACTTGCAAAATCTGGGTTGAAAGTGCTGTCATAATGCATTTATCTAGACACATTTAGTCAAGTGATACATTTGGACTTCAAATAAATGTACTGAATGTGATTGTGTGATCTTGCCTTGTAGCAGTGTTCTGCAGACTGCTGAAAATTTTTCATTATGAGTAGAAAGCAACTGTAACTTTTGGGTTTTGGCAATAGTATCAACTGTTAACAACAGGTATATTTCTATAACTACACTTAGGTTAGGGTGGAAATCTGAAAATATTCTGTTAACCGCTATTTCTATTGTCAACAGTTTCACATAAGAAATAACAGGGTTATTCTTGTTCACTTACAGACATGGGACACAGACCTAACTAGAGACTGATGTTCTTTTCAAAAATGGAAGTGGGCAGATTTTGGTGCTTTTTTTGCTGGTTATCCAAATATTCAGAAACTGGTAGATCTGCCTCAGTTTTCTTCACAACCAAGATTTCATATACTCACTAATTCCATGGTACTTTAGCAGAGGGTTTACAAATGGCATGCTGTGGCTACATGTGAATCTTGGCATTCTTGGCAGTTTCCCTTCTGATCAAGAGGATCATTAATATTTAAAAGTAATAATGCAAAATGTTGATGGCATAACAAGAAAAGCAAGAACTGAATGGCTCATGAAAGCTGGGTACTCTCTTCTCTATGTAGTCTCTGACAAGTTGTGACTACTGTGGTGCTACTTGTAAGGGGGATGTTGGTGAAAGACAGTTTTTTCCTATGGTGATACCAGTGTGTCAGCTTTCATGTACCAGAAAAAGGTCACTTGAAATAGAAACACTAGTACAACTAAAATCAGACACACGTATGCATGTGAACATACACATGTGTACGGAACTACGTGTCTGGAACTATTCAACTTCACAAATGCTAAGGAAATGCACAGGAACACGATTCTAAGAATTGTTTCTAGGTCTCACATAATAAAAATGAAACTTTGCACAGCAAATCAGTCTCTCATGCTGCCTCTGATTTCAAGCCAGTAAATGTCAAGATATTTAAAAATGAACTCCTAATAATAAAACAACTTTTAGATTCATCTCAATCCTTTCTATGTGCTCTTACTTGTGAGTCAGAGTGATTGATACTCAAGTTATTTCCTGAAATGTAAATGATTCAGGTAATCCCATTAGAAAAGATATGAAACTGTAAATTTCTTATGAAGTAAAAATTACAGTGCAGTCTGATGTCTGGAGAGCTGTTTCACAGCCTTACCACGGGGGAAAAAAAAAGGATAAGCAAGAATATATAGCATGTGGTCTACAGGCCTGGACTTGCTCAAGTGATACCGATCACAGTTGATTGAAAGCCACTGTTTCACATCTGCTATAGATGCTAGATTATTTACTTGTCCAAATTGCTCCCAACTCTTTAGGAATTTGTAGAGTTTTCTTTTATACCTTTTATTGGATTTGGTGGGAGTGCATTCAGTCTGAGTCTTGCCCAAAGGCTTTTGATTAGGATGATGACTGCCTGTTTTTCATTTGGTTCCTTTCCTGTTAGAATACTTTGGGCCAGAGTTCCTGATCCCCTTATGGTGGTTGTTTACCTGTGGGTATTGTGCTCCACAGAATTACAACTGGAAGCTACTATTTCACGTCTAGCTTTTATGATTTCCTTTCACATGTCTTTTCATGGGAGCCAAGTTCATATTTGCTTTATATAAAGGTTACATTTTAAGACATGATTGCAGAAATCCATTGTGGTGTTCTGTGATCCAGAACCAGATTTTGTAATGATTAACTGCCCTTTAAGTAGATAAATTTGCCCGTTAGAAGGCAGCCCTTTCAGTGGGAGATGCAGAACAATGGAAGGCCATAATAATCTTCATCTGATGCAAACTGAAAAGGATGAGGGTGAGAACCCAAGTATCAGAGAGGAGAAAAAGGGTTAAGAGGAACTAGATATCATTTATCAGTAACTTACTGCCATTGATTACTGGATGCTGTTTCCCATCTGCTTGGCAAATAGAGAAAGATATCCAGAACGAATCGCTTTGTTTCGTGTTTGCTAAGTGGTTGTCAGGCTTGATGACATTTTAAATTGCTCCCCACAGAAGCACCATCTCCTTGCCCTCCATAGCTTTCCTTTGCACTTTGCCAGAGGAAAGTATATGTGATTAGGGGAGGCATGAGGTCTAGCTGAGACAGGCCATGCTGTAATGCTCTTCAGAAGAGGCGAGAATGGCACTTTCCAGTGGAGTGTCAAAGACATGCTCATGCATGAAAGTAACAATTTTGATTTTTATTGATTTCCCAGGAAAGCTTTCAGGTTTTTCTTTCTAAGAGCAGTATATGCAACACAAAGAGGAAACCCTACTGTTATGGAGAATGTTGAATCTAGCACGAAGAATTAGCTGGTCGGTTACTATGAGCTTTTTCTTTTACTCCTCAAACAGATTGTGATTGTGGCTTTCATTTTTGGTTTGTTAGCAAGTTAATATTGTGAGGGGAGAGATTGTTTAGGTTTAGGATTGTTGATATCCTTTGCCCAATTACCTTCCATTTTTTAGGGAAATCTGTAATGTGAGACCTGATACCACGCTCAAGATGTGCCCTCTGACCAAACTGTCTCTGAACTGCAGATTTGCAGTTCATTCTTGCTGTGTTAATTTGGTTTTGCTGCTGTGGCCTTGCTCTTTCTTAAAATGTAAAGCTTGCTGAGATAAACGCTTCTTTTCATAAATGCTTGTCAGCTGACCTTTGGGGATGCAGTACTTTAAAAGCAGAATGGGATTTAGCCATATAGATGCATTTATTTATCTTATCTATTTATTTACCAAGACATGATGCAAGCTTTTCTGTTCATTGGATATCTATCAGTCCAATAAAGATAGTTCAGAGTTCCCTCATGTTTTCTCTCAAACCTGCTTTTAAGCACTTAAGTATGGCTCTGGAGTCCAATCTTCTGTTATCCTATGCAAATGCATTTTGCATTCTCTCAAACCAGTGTGTTAAGGCCATCTTTTGAACAAGTTGTGTTTCTTGCCTCCACTACTCTCACTGGATGCAATTTTCAGAACCTCAGTTATCAGATGGTTAATAATTGCCTTATAATCTCTATTTTAAAAGCTATGATCTAGACATTATTAGATTTGTTCTTTACTAACACTGTTTTCTCCTTATCTAGGTTTTCTTTCTTTGTAGTATTCATTCATCTAATACAAGTATGGAAAGCAGTCATATTTTTTCTTTTAAGAAGACTGAACAAATAAAGCTTACGCTTCATTGTCTTCACTGCTTTTATCAGCAGTAAGTCAGTTCGAAGTAAGTAAGCAGTAAGTCAGTTCTAAGAGACAGAACTGCAGCAAATTTCAGTAGGAGTTTGACCCACCTATAGAGCACGAAGTCAAGCCTAATTGTGTCCTAAAGCCTGCAGCAGGAGAGCACCATCAATAAATTAGCAGTTACTTTGAGGTGTTCAAAGCACAGTTTACATTGCAATTTCTCTGTCTGATACATTTCATGATGCATAAAAAACCCAAAACCAAACCCAACTAGTTGTAAATTCAAATTTGAAGATACTAAGACTTGAGAGTTAGTACCTTTTATAAAATATTAAATATCAGTAAGACATTTTTCCTTTCTAGGGAGAGAAAGTTAGGAAAACTAAATGTTTAGAAAAACTTAACAGTTGGCAAAAATTCCTTATCTGAGTTGATTCACCAAGGTGTGTTCTTGTTCAGCAAAACTAATGATATATTTGCCAGTGGTCAACAACAATTTGCCTAGGGATTGTAATGTGGAGCCCTTCTGTCTTCCTCTTAGTTTCGTATTTCCAAAGTTCAGTTAAGCGAAGCAAATACATGAAAGTAATCTCTCTGGTGTTTTATCAGTTGAGTTTGTGAATGTGTGCTTGAGATTTGCTATTTTAAGATTTGTGATACTTTGGATTAATCTGCCTACCAATGCCAACAGATTTTCTTAAAATTTTTTTTTAAAAAAAATCTGTTTTTGTTGATAATGATGGAAGGTTGGTTGACTTTTTTTGGTGATGTTTTGTGATCTAGTTACTGATACGGTTCATAAGAGATGTTTTGATAGCTTGCTGAGTTACTGCCTTATTAGAAAATTTTGAATTTAATTCCCCTATTAGACACTGGTGATCAAAACTTGGTCAGAGTAGTTGTTCCAAACATTCAAAATTTATCTTTATTGAACATAAGAGTAGTGAACTTGTTCTGCTGAGTTATATACTTCAGTATCTTTCATCTTAGAAAGCAAACTTCATTAGATGAATAGAGATGTCTGTCTGAGCAGCAAAAGAGGCAGCTCAGCCTTCACATACTGACATCTCTTACCTGTTCCTGAAGAATACTTTTTTGCGCAAATGGGCAGTGCATATAGCACTCTGTCTTTAAGTACAGGGAGGAAATATCTAACATTCATGATCATTCCTCTGTATTATCTCGATTTTTGTGTATGAAGAAAGGTTCTTTAGTTTCTGATTTTACTACTTCTGAGGATATTAAACTTCGGGCAAGTGCTGCTGTAACTAAGCTTTAATAAATTATATTAATAAAAAGGGGTGACGTGTTAATAAAGTATGTTAGATCTTATGAACAAATTTGAAAACAATACAAAGATCTATCATTTATCTTTTAACTAGATTCAGTACGCTATTGAGTACAGAAACTCTCTTTGCTCTTCTTTGGAAAAATTAGTGTTATGTTCCTTGCGACCACCAGCTTCTAAGGTGGGTACATCGTTAATATCTGACCACTAATTTTGCATGGTTAGAATCAACCACTGGGAAAACACAGGAAATGTGTAAGATAAAACCCATTGTCTAATAGATATGCACAATATTTTTTTATTGTTTTCCCTAACTGTGGAACACCACATTTTACAGAGTATGTACATTGTTCAGATCTTCCTCTGTAAATTGGCTATATGGAATTCAAAAGAACGCTGAAAGAACTTTGCCAGAATTGATCAAATGTGTTTGAAATGAATTTTTGCCAGCTCTGAAAGCAGATACCTACTTCCAGTGTTTTTATGTAAGTCTACTGCACCCTAGACTTTACTTCGTGGGTCATGACAATGGTCTAAATTGAGTGCCAAACACGTGAGAAGTGCCATACTCATTTATTGTGTTAGCTGGGCCTTACTGGGAGTCTTGCCACCTTAATTCATTTCTGACGCTTTTCTTACTTGTTGGTGAGTTCCTGAAGATGAAATGCTCCCTCAGTTAGGGGTTGTGACAGCTTACTACCAGCTGCAGTTGTCCTCTAAGTTTCTGTGCTAGAAATACTAAAATACTTTTTCCTGGTGTACAAGAGAGAACGCAGCCTTCATTAAGGAATTAAGATTTAGGAATTTAAGAATTAAAGAAATGGTAACTTATAAATATTGGCATAGATTTTTTTAAAAAAGACTAGTTTTCTTTTCTTGTTCTATGTCTCACCACTTCTCTTACAGCAATTCTTAATCATCTATAGACTCTGCACCTTTTTCTGTCTTACTGCATTCTCTGTTGACATACCATAAAGATCACTCTGTGTATCTATTTCTCACAAACTATCAGTGCTCAGATCGGTCTAAGTAGTTTGTACGTCCTTTGGTTGTCTTTGTGTTCCCTCTTACTGCAGAAAAATAACAGACCTGTTCTTGCAAAGCATCTTTTAGGCTATAGTTTAGCTATGCTACAGAAAAAAATTCTCAAACTGGATTGTGTTGGACACTGACTTAAAAAGCCTGTTCTATGGGGCAGCTGCTGAAGCAGATCCGTTTGGTGTGTGAGGTCAGAACAATTAGTCGACTAATGTTTGATCAATATTTAATCAACTAATTACCAATTGATACTTGACTAGGTTAAGGTTCTTGGATTGCAAGTTTACTTGTGAGTAGACCCTTGCATTCCTATGGAGTCCTTTTGATTTCCGTGTGAAATGTCCATGCGTGTCCTGATTTTGCTGTGTGGCAAAGTTTCCAGAGTGGGAATTAGAATAGTTAGGTGAGAAATGAAAATTCAAAACAAAATTTGTCGGTGTACTTCTGTTTTCTTGAGACCCTTCATTGATTGTCTAGTACAGGCTTTATTTATTTGTTTTCAGCGTTGCTGTCTGTTTCCTTCTTGTGAAGACTGTGAATTATAGAGTAGTAAATAAGCATTTGCATTCTTTCCTAGATCTGATGTGATCATAAATCAACACTACTTTGCTACATGCTTTTGTTTCTTCATTTTTATTTGTAATTGCTGTAACTTTGAAGAAATGCCTCTCTTCAAATAATGCATCCTTACATTTAAAAATATACGTAGTTATCCAGTATCATCTTTTCCTGGTTTTAGTGGCTATACATAGTATATTTTTTGAAGTCGTTTGCTTCAAATCCTTGCCATTGATAAGCAGAGTGTATACTTACCTTGCATAATATAATTTTTGTTATCCTTTCCCACTCTTCTTTCTCTCTCACCTCAAAAAGTCCACCATATTCTTTGATTCGTGTACATTACACATTTTTCACCATATAGACAGAAAATGGGGGAAAGACATGCTTCATATTTAGCTACTTCAGTTTGTTCCGGTGCTCATAATATTTATATTTGTGATTTTTCTGGGTGGTAGATGGGTTTATACATAATCATTTTTAAGGAGAATCTCCATGTTTTGAACTTTTAGAAATCCATTTAATATTTTAAAGTTCAATTTCTAAGTCAACTCACTATTTGTAAAGCAGTTCAATTTTGAAATAGGTTCAACATTCAAACCTCTGCGCATTCGTTCCACTTCAGTGTGCCACCGAGACCTAATCCTCACAAAAATGCTATTTGATCCCAGGAAGAAAAAAAAAAGATAATGGATTGACCCTCTACATGAAACCATAAAACAGAGTTCTGGGTTGCTGCCATTCAAATGAATAGAATCCGGCAGCAATTCTAACACCTTTCCAGTTTCAATTTTACTGCATCTGCAGGCATCATGCTGGAATGGTAAACATTTTAATGGACAGACTCTTTCCACTTATACCATTACTATTTCCCTATTATCTCCTATTTTTTGTGTGAAACAGAAACGAAAAGGTGACAGATTGCTGCGAATGAAATGAATAGAGATGCTATTTGCATTCCTTTCAGATGAAGCAAATCCTCTTCTTTCTGATTTCTTTGTTGTCCTTCAGAGAGATCTCTTGCAGCTTCTGAAAATCCATGAGCCAGGCAGGCACTACATTTGGATAATGTAGCTGAAACCCTATGCATCAGTCTATCATCAATGTAATAATGCTGAACCTCTTTTTACAGAGAGTCCATCATTTCTTTTTAAATCTAATTGATTCGGATTAATAGAAAGATTTCAGCTACACATGTTCTGAAAAGCTCTTTATACTTTTTTTAAATAAGGATGACTCTCTAAAGAACGCAGAGCACAGAAAACCCATTTAAAGCTTATATACTTGTACCTTTTTTATTTAAAATCAGCTTAACGCCTGGGTTGTCCTTATTCAAAGATGAACTTGCACAGTTCCTTTTTTTTGGCTAAGACACAAATTGTGGGTGTCAAATCATCTGTAAACTTGAGCATGTGTTATGCATTCTTAACTTACTCCTACTGGATGCTCAAGTGATTTAGAAACATTCCCCTTTGTGGGCTTTCCTGTCTCCCGTGCTAGGACTTGTCTCTTTTTGTTCCTGCTTACCTCTGGGGTTTGGGGAAGTAAGCAGTTTCTTTAAAACCAGAGTAATCAGTTAAGGAAACAAGCGTGTTTGAAGTAAGTTGTCATGCCTGAGAATGTTTTGTCCAGAAATACCTTCTTAGCTGCTATGGATGGGACCTCAGCCATGGCTGATGCTCAGGCCTACAGCTGAAGGAGAAGTAACAAGAGACAGCTGCATTAGAGCGTTGGCTGCATAATCACAGCAGCCAGTCAATTAAAGTGAGGAATTTGTTTTTGTGTTGAGTCAGCACTTTTAGGCTCAGATGGTTATTGTGGCGGGGGAGGGGGAAAGTGTTTCAGCTCAGTACAGTTCATGGCCTCACAATCAGGTACCACCTGAAGTGACTTGTTGCTGAAGGACGTGCAATGAGTGTGTGTGTGTGTGTGTGAGCAAGTGGGGATGTGTAGTGTGTAGTCCTAGTGCTATAACCACAGCTAAAGGCCTGCTTTGCAACGCTGATTCACAAAAAAAAAAAGACGCTGCTAATAGCAAATGCAAAGAGTAACTGAGGAGGAATTCTGCTGTGCTTGCTCTCTTCCTACAGTCTTGTGGAGATGGTTAGCATTAATAGTAATTTGTTCTGTGCTACACATACATAAGCACACAAAAAATACACTAATAGGAAAAGTTTTGTAGAACCATAAAATTAATTAAGTTCAAGTAAAAAAAAATCAATCCCAGAAGACGACATCTGAATTGCCGCAGACCAGTAGTTCATACGTTTTCATATTAATGTGTTTTCACAAATACACATTTTCTGACAAAAAAAAGTTTTAAAAAATTTCCAGGCAATTTTATGAGACAGTAGTCCGCGTCCCTCTCCAAACACACCTTTGTTCCTATATTTATGATCTGGGAAAGGCTAATGCCACTGCCATGGGCTTGAGAGGCCGAGACAGCCTTCTCTGATCTCACAGAGACACCAGCAATCCCATAGAGCAAGGGTTTAGTTGTGAAAAGAGATAAGCTACAAAGAGGCATCTGTGCAATTTTTCAGAAATATTCTGGACAATGCTCTTAGTCATATGATTTAGTTTTAGGTAGCCCTGTGAGGAGCAGGGAGTTGGACTTGATAATTCTTATGGGTTCCTTCCAACTTGAGATACTCTGTTATGACTATATTACCTTCCTTGCCCAAGACTCTAGCCTGGCTACGTGTTGGACATCCCGTGGCTCCCCCCATGCCCCAGCCCAAGCTCCTGTGCATGGCACCTCAAGCATACGGGCACCACAGGAAGGAGGGGTGGTACGTGCCCTGGGTCTCTGTCTACACAGAAACTGTGGGTGCTGGGTGGGCACCTGGTCCTGATAGCTGGAGAAGGCTATATGTACAGGTGCCTGTGCCAGCATGAATTTTGACACTGTATGTAATACACTGACTCAGGACTGAAGCAAAATACTCTTATGATGTGTCTTGATACGTAGAGACACATACTGTAGTGATGTGTCCATAATTACATGCACAGCTTCTTTTGCACATGAAACAGCCTATAACATGTTTTCTGATATACTAGAGACGTAAATTTCCTACCTTGAGGTAATTTCTGAATGTGTGACAGAAACGAAGGCATGGATCCAAGTAAAGGTTCTTTATAAACCAAATTCCAACCCAGAGATAAGCACTCCTTGTTTCCTTGTGGTAAATATGTTAAGCTTTCTGGGAAAGAGAAGCTTTAGGGAAAAAAAAAATCATGTAACATCCCGAGAAGCAGCATGTATTGTCTCACAGGCATGGAAAATTCCCAATTCACAGCAAATGTCATACGATTTGATAACTAACAATAGTTTCAAGCCAGGCAGTTCAATGTGAATGTCATCCAAAGTTGTTACAATTCTGATATGGATCTGGATTCAAATGTTGTCGCTGGCTCATATGAAATTAAATACAAACGTGGATCCAAGCACTCCCAACTTTGCCAAAGTATCCAGACTTGGTTTGAATTTACTAGTTTGATCTTTATTCTTAAGTCAACCTTTTTCCTTAACTAAAACTGTCTTTTTCCACTTACGATAATAACATGAAAAGAGTACGCTAGAACAGAATTTTCCCCCCACACTCCATAAAATGTACTATGAGCAGTGTTTGCCGCTTTTCAGATTACATGAACAGTTTCTTGTGATTTCATGCAATTAGAGCCACACTTTAATCAATCAACTTGCAGAAGGAGAACCATTTTTATGTCACTGTGCACTCATTTGAGTCTTTAGTTTGGTTACTAAAAGTGATTCTTTAGTAACTTAAGATTGCATATAAATTGCAATTAATATTCACAAAGTAAAATACGTAGTGTTTCTCATCTTTAGCCTCTACAGGAGGAACATCCAAAAGAGGGTTGTGTGTAGGAAAAAGCCAGAATGACTTAAATTGTTCCTTTAGAGAATTTCGTGTGTATGTGTGCGTGGAGGGTGAAAACTGTTTTTCTCCTTGTTCCCTAGTGATTGCAGAGGATTTGCTGTCTCTGCAGACCACGTATTCAGATGAAATACCGAGTTACAGTGAATTTTCGCCAGATTTCTCTGATGTTTATAGCGATTTTTTTTTGTATTCCTTTTCCCGTTACTTTCCCAAGCTTGTTCTGCCCTTTCTGCAGGGAGAAATAGTCACTATCCATGTTAGACAAGTTGACGAGCTGTGGAGGAAGCCTTAAGCTGGCTCATGGCTAAACATCCTCATGCAGAAGGTTTATAAATAATTTTCGTCCTATCTAGTCCAATCTTTTTTTTTTCGTCCAATTTTTTTTTTTCGTCCAATCTTTTTTTTACTTCTGATGAACCAAAGTACAGATATTGTGCTGATTGCAAGGTAGGAAATGAAAAATGTAGTTACAGTGGAAATTACTGTCATGGGATGTGGTGCAGGTATTGATGCCAGAAGAGGAGCAGAAAAATTCAGTGTTTTAAGTCCATCATAGGTTGTAAAATACAACTGCTTGAATGCAATGTCTGGCTCTGGAAACCGTGAGTGTCTTTGCAGTCATCGAGTTTTGTGGTACTGCTATATACACTCTGCTTGCCTATATCTTATAACTACCAGGGGCAAGATGGTATGCTAGTCTGGCGTGTAAAAATTTTGTCTGCCTCTGCTGGTCTCTGTCCCCTCCTGCCTTATTCCCCTGTGCTGCTGGGAACCTTCTGTTCTATCAATAGCTCTGAACCTGACTCCGTAGCGCCAGCCCTGACTGGCCAGCTCATTTCGACAGAGTGAACAGTATTTTTCTTCAAGTGTGAATTCGTCTTTTCCTGCTTCTGTTTTCCACGCCCTCCTGGTATCTCTTAAGCGTTCCTTCAATGTATCCTTTGAAAGATTCTCCTGATTCCCACTTAAATTTTCTAAGGATACTTCACAACAGGTTGCGTCGCAGATACTTTTCTTTGCTCCTTCAACATCTTACAAATCTACAAGCATAACCTTGGTTCTTAGATGGCACGCCTTCTAACTTTCACCATGACGGAGCTCCTTGTAAACACCTACAAAGCCTTGCTGTTATTTTCTCCTATGTTCTTCTTACAGCAATAGGTAGGAGCTGAAATCCTATGTTTGCAGCCTGTCATCCTAATAGTGTCTTCTTAATTAATGCACTTCATCTGCATCCACCTGTTGTCTTTTATTTTACTTAAATTGCAAAACCTTAATGTTTGAGTCACTTCTGTATTTCCTGCTTTTGCAGAGCATAAGTGATGTCCAAGACCACCAGTACGTTGTCATGATAACAGTAATTAAACAGCAGCAGCACCAAAATGCCTAATGTAGAAAAAGTTTTGTCTGTCAAATATAGAATGGAAAAGTCAGAATTTAAGTGTTTTGGTTTTGTAATGCTCCTGTCAGAGACGCTCAACATCCAGTGTGATTTTTGATTTAGTTTTACAAGATGTGAGGGATTTGTTTCTTTATATGTTGCTTTCGAGGCTGTGTCTGGAATGAAGATGGAGTGAAGGCAGCTGTGTCCGCACAGGTAGACTTCAGAAGTAGCATTTTTCCTAGGGATCTAGAGACAGTTATGTGGACATTTTTGCAATCCATAAAGTTAAAACTGCAACCCATTAAAATTTGCTTCAGTATGAACAATTATAAGAAAAGAATCAGCAGGGATTGTTTTTAAACCTTCTAATTTCTTATTCAGGAGATCTGAGTTTCTCCATTTAAGAAGTTTCTTGTTCTAGTATATTAATTTGTTATTTAAACTATCAGCAAAAATGTAACAGAAGTTACTTTTCCCATATGTACATACTGCAAACACAGCCTTCTCTAGGAAATAAGGACTGCAGGGGTTGTGTACAATTTCTTCTCTATTTGTTGCATAATTTAGAAAATCCTAGTAATCTAAAACCTAAGCACTTTTATGAACTACCCTTCCTGGAGAGAAACACTTTCTGTGTTTCAGTAATAGGCAGAAAATAAGTTTATAAAGTAACTGAAAATACAATTCAAGAGCAAATCCCAACAAAGGTCCTGAATAGAGCATTCCGTGTTCTCCAGGGAGTGCTATTTTCCTTACTGCCTTGTTTGCCCTTACAGTTTCTTTATGTGTATGTGACAATAGGACCTGCAATTGAAAGCAGACAGCAAGACAAGCGTGACCAATAACGCTTCGCCACTTTACCAATACTTTAATAAAGTTGGAAGATCAATTCAATTTCTAGCTTTTCTTGGAGAAGTGTTGCCCAACAAGATACAGAATGATGAATGCCGATCTCTTAAAACCACTAAAGTATAAAGCGTTACAAAAGGTTTTTTTAATACAACTGTGTGATAAAGCAGGCTTCTGTTGATGAATCACAGTGATGTGGCTGTCCTAACTCTTATCAAAAACAGTGAAAAATGAAGTCATTAGTAAAAATAAAATGCAAATATTACTGAACACTGGAACATTTTTCTTCCCATGTTTCAGGTTGGATTTTCAGCTCCCTGTGTGATGTTTACATGCACTGAGATGAAAATAAGATGCATAAACTTAGTTTCTCCCCATAGCCCAGTGAACCAAGAGAGCTGAAGTGCCACCTGCTTTTAAGCTAAGGCTACCTTACAGTGTAAGAGTAGGATGTGTCCCGTATGAAGTATGAAAAGAACATTGCAGTTGCAATCCATAGGCCACTTGCTGTCTTTGAACACATCAGGTTGGAGCAAGGAAACAAAAAGGGAGAAATCTTGCTGCCCTATTACCAGCCTAAGACTAATATGATAATATGTCACAAATGTTGAAGTTAGGCTGTTAAGATGCAGCACGCTAGTTCTACATGTTATGCCTGGGTCACAAGCTTGTATTGAAATCCTACTTATGCCCTTAATTTGTCCCTGACACTGGTTATTTCAGGATTACTCTAGGGATGTGAGTTTGATTCTGGATTTACAGGCAGTAAGCTCTTCGCCTCTCCTGGTAGAAGAGGATGGGGAAAGAGCTGTGGACTCTTTCTATGGAGGTTTTCCTCCTCTTCGCTCCTCTGACGTAGGTTTGCCCCTACAATGAGTGATGTTGCTGTTAGCTGCCCTCTCTGAGCTGTTGCTGCAGGCAGGACAAAGAGAACTCTATTCAGCTGCAGTTCGTCATTTACTGAAGATCCATGTACCTACAACTGATCAATATAGTCTGTTCTTAAGAATATTTTTAGATTTTTTTTTTTTCTAGTATTAGTCTGGTAAGAGCTTAATGTAGTCTGATCTCATCTCAGACTATAGAAATGCCTTTATGCCTCTAGCTCGCATGAAGCCTTCAGGCGTTAGGAGCTTCCAGACAGAACAAAGCTCTGAAGGGTAGTTGTCATCAACAGAGGTGCTACAGAAGTAACTCATTTGTCTTTTGCTTTCCATGCTACCTTCTCTCAAGACACCAAGTTTTAAGATGAAGTTTTGGTCTTTGTCCACAAGTTATCTTGTGGTAATCTGGGTTATCAAAAAGTGGTTTATCAAAAGCTTAAAGAGAATGGTCCCCAACTTCATTGCCAAACCACCACTTCCCTTTGAGAGTGCATTTCATCTGTGTAAGTCTTGATAATGATCTGAGTACATACAGTGAATTTTTCTCAGGAACTTGGGTCCATTTAGCCCTTTTATCTGCTATTACTGACAGGAGGCATATTTCTTTGATGTGACATGACTAAGTAATAAGTAGTAGTGTGTGTTTATTTTAAAAAATTCCACAGAAATCAGCCCAAAGCGGGACTACTGAAAGAACACACTTCACTGTGCATATTTCTTTGTTCTGAAACAGGAGAAAAGAAAAAAATGATAGATGAATTTCACGTTATCGTATGTTGGATGGGGAGATCCTCAGGTAACAATGTTCATGAACACAGTATTAAATCTGTAAATTAAAAAAACCCAGAAAATAATGCATAAAAGTGTTCTCCACTGCGAGTTTGTCTTATGGAGGGAAAAATGTGAACTAGTCACTCAGACAACAGAATTTTATTTTTCTTCATTGCAAGTGAAGTTAATTGAGGTTTGGGTTTTATTCATACAATTCATACAGTTCCTATCAGAGCATACTGGTTCTGAACAATGAGTTTGTTAGAGACGCCAAAGAGCATTGTTTCCAAATGTGTCAAGTCAATGCAGCATGAGCATGGCTGGCTGTATCACAGACAGTCAAGTGCATCCGAGAGCTTTGTGTATGTTCTTATAGCGTAATGGGACAGGTTTAGCATTGCCTGCGTTGCAGGCACAAAACCAGAAGCCTGAGATGCTGATGGGTTTGTTCATGAATACCCCCAGTTATGTTGAGGTCTAGGGTTGGGATAGTCTAGATGGATTGGTAAGATCATGGGATAGATAGTTCAGGTTGGAAGGGACCTTGGGAGGTCTCTAGTCCTTCCTTGGAGCAGAATCAACTGTGAAATCAGACCAGGTCGCTCAGGGGTTTAACTAGGGGGAGGTCTTTTGAAGGCTCTGAGGATGGAGACACAACATCTTTGGGCAACAAGTTAAAATTATCCTGGAAGGAACATTCGGTTTCCAGATTTGATCCACCAGTGCAATCTTAAATTAAACACTTACTTAATATTATTTATTTTATAGAATTGCTGTTTGTGAAAAGTTTTAAGCAACCAGATTATGTAAGTCTTCCTCAGCACTTCTTAGCTGAAACAGATTGATGAGAAAAAAAACTACTGAGGACAAGAAATTGGAAAGGGTGTGTATTAGAAATGAGTGTAGCAGCAACCCCCCAGCAATGGGCTGGAACATGATCTTTCTGCCCGTGGACAATACTGTGAGACCGGTCTGGAGTCTACTGAAATTCAGGGGACTTGGTCCTAGGCTTCACACTGATGTGGGTGAATGGAGGAAAAAGATTTTTTTTTTTTTTCTTTGAGACACACACACAGAATTTGATGTCAAATAGTATTTGACTACAGGGAAATGAGAAGCCTCTTTGCCATTTATAATGTGTCTTTGAAATATTGTCAATACAATATTATTTATTGTGTTAATTATTAGATTAATCTAGGGTTAAATATAGTTTAATCCTACTTCATCAAGCATTCAGAGTAAGCTATTGTCCTCTCCAAAATGTAAAAATAAACAAATTGACTAAATTTAGGGAAAGATCAGAAAAGGAACTAGGCTTTCTTTGTAAAGTCTTTACTAGTGAAGGCTCTCAAACATAAATGGCTCTAAGACCAAAGTCTTGCAGTAGCTGATAATTAGATAATATTAGTTGAGAAAGTTACTTGTTTAACAACATTTAAAAGCCACTTCAATATAGAAAGATTTCGCCAGCTAAAAATGTTGCATGCAATTCCTTTATTCTGAGAGGAAAAAACCACTAGTAGTATTCTCACTTCTTTGGTTAATTATTTTTGAATTTCAGTGAGATCTGGGGCCTTATTCCCTCAACCACCTGGGTCTAAAATATGCATGCACTTGATCAGAGTAAGAAAGTATTTTGCATCTTGGATGATCCATCAAACAGACGATGCAGAGCTGGAACGGTACAAGTTTTGTCATCCAAAAGTCAAACTTGTGATAGAAGGATTCACACCTGCATCGTTTCCTTTGCTGCACCCAAACTCCGTTCGATGACTTACAGTCTGCATCGCTACCTTTTCCTGAATTGCATTGTCTTTCTAAAGCCATGAGATTGATTAATAATGCACACACAGTACTCTGGTCATCAGAGCAGCAGTGAGTTAACTGAAAAACGTTATCAAGCATGGTAGAATCTGTAAAGTTTTATCTAATAATATATATAAGCACAGATGCATTATCTTAAAAAAAATGAGTGCTGTTCCGTAGTTCCAAACATTGGCTTTTGACTTCTGGCAGCAATTGAGAAATCCTCAACTTTTAACTGTTAATACAAAGTATTTGCATGCTTGGGGAATGTGTTAAGTGAATTGGAACAAAATTGTTTGCTTTTCCTCAGACCATTTGTTCAGCTGAACGTTTTTGTATGTGGAGAGGGGAGGCGATTTTAATACAGGGATAGTGCCACTTATAAGCCTTTTTGGTGGAGAATATTTTCTGTGCTTAGTATGCATTGTTTTTACAATGCATAACCTGTTATTTGTGACACAGCACAGTTAGCTTAGCACAAAGGTCTTGTTTCGACTAGCATGCAGAGGAGACTTGGGCAGAGATAAAACGAAATCACTGTGGAATGTCCTGTCTCCATATAATACATCTCCGTTAACAGCAGGAAGTCACAGTAGCTGAAGTAATTAGATAAGGCTTTGTTCCTCTCACCTAAAGGAGAAGCCATGTGGTGGTGAAATAAAAGGAAATTGCTAGACCATGTGCATTGCAGTTCTCTGTTTCCAGTGGGTTATTTTCCTCGGTAAAATACTTACTGCAGAATATTGGTGTTTATAACAAGGAACACTTACACTTTGTTAGGTCAAAACTATGGGTACGCATTTGTACTTAAGCCTACATCGTCACTGGCGAGTACATAAACTACTTCAAAATGGACTTCCAGTAAGAAAATAAGCAAAAGTATGCCGCTTCCCATAGGCAGATCCTGCCAGTTTTCAAAGCAAAAGTCAAAATTCATCATTTCCCAGTAGATTGAGGATTCATTTGTACCAAGATATTTTTGTAGCAAATCTGTGTTTATGAGTTTATGAAAAGTCTATGTAAATCAAAGCAAACATTTAAAAAATAAGCCAATTATAAATCAAATAGAATTTCTCATAACTCAAATTGTTATACTAGAAAGAAAAGGAATAGAAACGGGGGAAAAAAAATCAAGGGAATTGGGTGATGTTATCTTTTGTGTTGCAGCTTCATCAGTGAAAGAGGATTCTGTCTCCCAAGCTAGCTGATTTAAGTGGAGCTTTGCTCACAGATACAGTGTAGGTTCAGACCCAGAGGAGACAAAGTCTCTAAGTCAAGGAATTATAAAGAAACTTAACAAGGTCTAAAGAGAATACAGTAGTCAGTACTTGAGATGAGGAAGAAAGGCAAGAAATTATGTGCCCCTCTGTCAGGCAGATAAATTGAAATAACAGCAGCGACAACAATAAAAATAAAAGCTGTTGTTACAGCATATATATATATAGTTGTAAATTCTTAGGCTCCAAAGGAAAGCAAATTAGTGACAGCAAGGAAAGTCAAAGTCGTGACGGTTCTCATACGATAATATCAGCTCTGTGCAGCTGCTTGATAGATTTGCGTGTAATACTGAGAAAAGAACATCTGCTGCTCAGTATGCAGCAAACCACCAAAGCTGCTGTAGAGGAGAGGTGGGAGGAATGGACAGATAGGAACTAGATCATGATAAGCAGACCAAGAAGCGGCATCCCACTGAGTGGCATGACCTCTATTATCACTTTCTAAGTCATTTACTCCCACTTCTCAACTGGGGGCTAGCATTCATGATGATAGAGGTAGCTGCCATAGGCAAGTTAACCTGCTAGTAAATTTGCTAACATGGGATAATTTTCATTGAACGAGTGCTTTTCAGAACATGTAAAATGCATAATTTCACAGTGACAAAATCCTTGATAGGAACTTGTGAACACGTTACCTAACACCAGCTTCCAACAGGTACGCAGCTAATCTGGAGACGCAAGAAGGTAAAAGGCTGTGTCAGATACAAGTGTGGAGAAGAACGATGATACCAGAGCAAATGTTAAGGATCCGTTTGTGACTAGTCACACGTAATGGGAGAGATGGGAGTTAGACGTATAAAAAGCTATTGCTTCAGGCACGCGTTTTGCTATCTGAAGGGGCTTTTTGTACTTTCTATTTCTGTTCTGCTCAGTAAATTCACTTTTAATGGTTCACTACACTGAACAGCAAGAGATTACAGGATAGAGTTTTCAAATGAAGTTGCTATCCGTACAATGCAATGAAAAACACATGAGTTTTCCTTTCTTGAGTATCTTGGTAATTCAGAAATTTTATGTTAAGAGTATCTAAACTATTATTTACAATTTCTGTGTTTTATTTCATATATATATGTATATACACACACAGACATACACTGTTAGAAAACCTTTCTTTTTCAGAATAAGCTGTGTTTGTTTTCATTTCCATTATTTTCACATGCTAACAGTACTACTTGTCGTTCTCTAACATTCTATACAGTTGATATTAAAGGCAAAGTAACATTTTTGATCATTTCAGGACACATTTGGAATGCAGCAGTCTCCGAAAGATGTTTTAAGATGGGCTATATTTGGGTTGAGAGGAGCACAATTATCTAATAATCAAATACTAATTTAGAAATCTGTGATACCATCTGTGCAAAAGCCCTGATAGAGGCTCTGCTTTAGCACGGTATGCCTTGCCTATAACATGATTTGGTATCTTTAGTGGGCAGATGTTTTTACTAGCTTTACTATCAGAATAATCTTTCTTTCTCCTCCATATTATGTGCACAGAGGTCCATTTCTGGCAAAAAAGTAACGGAGACAGTGTTGTTATAAAAAAGGCCCTGTACTTGTGTGTAACAATTCTGATTAATAGATTCTGTAGAAATAGTGTGAACCAAATTTACAGTATAATTTGGCTAATTTTGTCAGGTACAACATTATGAAATTCCAAACATGGTTATTGGTCATAGAGGGATCCAAGACTTTTGCTTATTTAATCAGTAAACAGAAATATTTAGAAAAAGATTGTTATAGTTTTGTTAGTCACTTCCACTGTGCTATTTTTTGCAGAAATTTTCTGACTTTGAACAGCGGACAATACTGTTCAAAACCTGTTCTCTCTTCTGCCACACACATATGAGCCCGTGAGTGCAAGCTTGTGTGCACTTAGAGTGCTAGCTGTCATGTAAACATAGATGTAGATCATGTAGCGTTTCAGCTTATTCTAGAAATAACAGCTACTTAATACCATGGATTTATACAAATACATTCACCATTCTGGTTAAACCTCTATAAAATCTCCAATCTGAAAATTGCTATTCACTTTGCCTGCAAGGGTGGAGAAATAAATGGTAACATGAACAGAAAGGGGGAATGAGATCCTGAGGATGCTGCCTTATGCAGCTCTACCACCTGCATGTTCACAGACAATTTTTGCTTGGCCAGCCGGGGACTTTTGTTCAGAAAACTCCTGTCAAATACTTATTTTCTTCATACTCTCTTAGCCCATCAGCACACAATAGGAGAACCTGAAAGAAGGGTGAATTTCCAAGTCTGCGTGGCCTGATGAGTGGGTTGGGAGGAAGGTAAGCAGAGAGAGGAAAAAAATAAGTATGTGTTAAGGCAGACGTTTTCATCTTCCTCTATGCATTGTACATAAAATTAAGATGAACAGGCTGCCCAGGGAGGTTGTGGAGTCTCCTTCTCTGGAGAGATTCAAAACCCGCCTGGACGCGTTCCTGTGCACCCTGCTCTAGGCTAACCTGCTTTAGCAGGGGGGTTGGACTAGATGATCTCTAGAGGTCCCTTCCAACCCCTACCATTCTATGATTCTATGTTAGTGGAATTTTCTCCCCTTTCTATCCTCCCTTCTGTGGAAAAAAGACAGGAGATGATTCTTGCTTGTCTCTCTGGACCTGGGCAGCAAGGAAGACTCAAATGTATACCATAGCAATAGAATGGAATCGAAACACTCACAAATGCTGTCTACTGGTAACTCTTCAATGTCATGGACTTTATTTAAACCTTAACCTGAAATCTGAAATACTCTCTATTGCT
This sequence comes from Steatornis caripensis, assembly GCA_013398225.1. Lineage (NCBI taxonomy): Eukaryota > Metazoa > Chordata > Aves > Caprimulgiformes > Steatornithidae > Steatornis > Steatornis caripensis. The sequence goes on from VZSC01009653.1 coordinate 230,804, forward strand.
GCAACAAATACCCGTAACGTGTTAAAAGGAAGACATTCCAGAAATTAATATGTCTGGAGCATCATATTGCGTAATGGCTTATGCATGTTTATATAAAAACACTTTGGAAAAGGGTTTATATATGAAACACTTCTCAAAGATGTGTCACGTAAGAGACTTTGCGATAGGCAACTTTTCATTAATATTTGCCTCTTGTGAGTCATAATTCATTTTGTCACAGACTGTAGCGGCAGTACTTTGCTTTTATTAAAATGATAGCTGCTTTGACTGTTGAATGTTTGGAGTTATTTCATAACAAGGGTCACTTTGTGTCTCCTTTGCCACCATGACCGTCAGATTATGTCTTTATGTTCCACTTCAGCCTAACATTCTGCTTTCATTTACTTGGTGGCTCCATGGTTCGATAGCACTTAGGAGATTTTGACAGCAAATGGAAAAGTTTGAAAATACTAGTTTAACATAATGCCATCTGTGCGTACTGTATACCAAATTCATTTTCTTTGTCTTTTTGAAAAAAGACATTGACTTTAAATAATAGCTTTTGTTTTGATTCTTTGTCGGTTACTGTTTTGGGCTTTTTCCTTTTTTATTTTTTTCCCATCACTTCTGTGCAAGGGGCTCATCTCTTAGGGAATACTGGGGTCAGTCAGTCTTTTTCCTGCTAGAAGTTGGGATATCCAGCTTTGGGAAGGAAACTGCAGTATCTTCCAAAGACGCTGTAAATATTAAGTACTCTGCTCGCTGCCGCTGATATGAGAGCGCAGCCCAGGGAAGTGACTGCTGTGAGGTTGTCACTGTGTCTCGATAGTCCCTAGCTGCTGTTTTGTCCTGTAGGAGCTGTTTCTTCTCAGCTGTGCTGAAGCAGCCTCTGCTGCAGGATTGACAAATACGTACTCCAGGACTCCGGAAAGCAAATTTAGCTTGCAGATGGGACGCTGACTCATGAAAACATTCTCGCATACAGATTCATGGGGTAATGGGAACATGGAAATACGCCTGTGTGGACTGTAGAGTTTAATAGTTTAAGCAGAAGCTTGTTTGAACTGAATGTAGTGCTATCTGTTTAGTTGAACGAAGTAATTGTAACACATAATTTGATCTTCAGTGTTTATCTTATAGCCTAAGATATACATTTCACTATTCCTCATTCTGAAATACATGCATGCATCCCAGAATGTAATAATTTTTCTTTTTAATTAAATAAAAAGTATTTGTGATGCCCTCTCGAGAGATATGACACGACAGGGAACGTCTTTTACGCCTTTGGGAATGTTTGATTACTTCCCCTCCGTTTCATTTGGTGACAATCTGGGCTGTTTTGGTCAGAATAACTATGTGTTTAACCTTTGCGTTAGCCACAATAAAGCACTCCAGTATTAAAGAAATCTAATTCTGCTACTTCTTGCTGTCCTGTTTGATTGTGACTCTTGTTGTCTTGACAGCCTTGGGACACACTGCCTAAGCCGTCTCTCCTTGCATTTAACTGTGTTTCAACCCATTTCAGTCCGGGATCGCAGCAGGGCACTCAAGTGAGTTTACTTTATTAAAAGTTTTTAATGACCTTCCTGTAGCTGATGCAAGCGAGTTTCATGGCTTTATTTGATCTGTCACTAGCATTCCAACATATTGGACCAGGTGCAGAAAGCACTCTTACTGTATCTCGGCTGTCATCAGTGTTTGACGTCCAGGGCAGTGCGCTCCCTTCTGTTGCGTCGTGTCTTTCTGAACGTGCATTTCAGGCGATTGACTCGGGTAGGAGGGGACAGTTGGGTGTTACACTTGTTGTTTCAGTCTTTGTTTTTGTCGTTTTAGGACTGCTTCTTTTTACCAGTCTTTTCATGCATTGCTTCATTCCCATGGCTTATGTTATCGCTTATACACAGATGACATACAGATCCATAATTCCTGTTGGTGTTCTCAGATTTTGCCTTTGTATTTCTGTGCCTGCATCATCTCCATAACTGGTTGCATGCTAATCTTTTATTACAAACAAAGAAGTCAAAAAGGATTCTTCTTAATCCTGTTGTGTTTAGATTTTTGCTCATAAGTACTTATGTCTCAAATATTGCTTCTCTTTCCCTACTTTTGGAGTACTGTATGAGAGTTTAAAAATTTACTGTATAATCAACAGCTTCCAGATCAAAACCAGATTTTTTCACACATTGTATGCTTTTTCTATATGCAGATCTTCAAGTCTTTTTATTTTTTTCACTGCTTATATTACAAATCAAAAAATCCCTGAAGCAACTGGTCCCTGGTGTCCGTAAGTCAGGCAGAGCATGAGTTTTATTGTAAGACTACCATTTCTCAGTCCAGTGACCTAAATTTTAGATTACAGCCAATACGAAAGCCACTGCCTGCTTTTTTCCATATGCAAATCACATATATATGATTTGACTTCTTTTTGTAGGCTTGCCCAGAACATCAATTCTGTTTATAAATTGTGCCTACTCTTTTCCTTTCTTAAACTGTAGGAGCTATAAATATAGTAAAACCCATCTTTGAACAGATTTTTCCTCTCTGGTATCTTCTGTATTAGATTTTGCTGACTTTTAATGGCATAATTTGTCAACTTTTAATGTACTTTCAGTTTTGATTTAAACTTGATCTGCAAGTAATTTTTGCAGAATATCTACCCTTTTGTTACCTGCTATTTATCATTTAGTTTTTGGCTCGGGACATGTTCTTTTTACTCAATATACACTTTATGTTAAAAAATGTTTAAATTGCTTAATAAGACATAGTCAGAGATTGATAACACCGCTGTCATTATTGCTTTGCCCTGTTGGCAGTAATGTGAATAGGTATTTTAATTTTCTACTGATGCCATTCTTGTGCCCTTATAAAATACCGCTTTTAATTTATATGTGGAATGTTCTCAGTATGACAGCCATAAATACACACAATTACTGCAACGGCATTAATAGTTTCCTGTCTACAAGGAACTGTCCCCTCCGATGTCTCTTTATAACTGGTACGTAGACATGCAGTAATAGTGGCTAATCGTGTGCTAGAATTACGGTGAAGGCAGCATTAGTGTGATGCTCACATTGAGCTGGAGAGCCAGCTTCAGGAGGAGAGGAGTAACTCCAGCAGACAAAGCAAGGAAACCGTTAAAAATTGGGCATAGGTTGGGGGAATTTCTGTGCACTCACAAGTCAGATGTACACGTCCAGTTCAGGCTGAAAATCAGAAAGTCTGTGGAGCAGATAGCATCCAGTGTGGGGAGCAAGCAAGATAAGGAGCTACCAGGAGGAAGAGGTTTACTGCTGCATGGGGTTAGCAGCAGTATTATTCACTCCACTGTAGCCGGCAATTTACGAGGACTGGGCTTTTGCAGATTGACAGTTGCAGCACGTACGCTACAAAGTTAATTTATACCTTAGTTTTTGTCACAGCTTGAAAAGTAAATAGTTCAGCTGATGAGTAAATGGATTGAAGGTATATAAGGATAACCTTGTTTGCACACTGTCAGTAAAAAAAAATCATAGGTTTCTAATGGTGGAGATCTGTAAACTTGTTATGACTCGTTGCCTTGATCCATGCTCTTCTCTACGACTGAGTATGGGACAGCTGTGTTGCTGTGGGGTGGGATGTGCTGTGAGGAGGCTTCTGTGGAAGCACCACCTGGCAAAGGAGGGGCTTGTCAGATAAAGATAGGTTTAGTTATGTTATATACAGGCTGCATAAGATAATAGACCAAACCACTCTTGTAGAGGCTGAGGAGCTGTGGAGATGTCGTTCTGATTCCTTACGTACCTGTTATGTGTGTGTGTGTGTGTGTGTGTGACCACCCCTCTCACTCCAGGCAATGCAGCTGGTTTTTGCCTGGGAACCGTTTAATTCCTTTGAATGAAGTGCTTGGCTTCTTGAGGTTGTGTGTAATCAAGCATACCCAGTGGCAGCAAATGCATTGATTAATGCAAGGTTTCTGTAGTCATCAGAAATTTCAGGGAGAGGCATACTGGTTTTAAGTGACCGGAGGACACGCTAGGGAGTTGCGGTACAGTGCCCTGTGGTTGTTTTGGCAGGTGTGCTTGAAGATGTGAAGAACATGCAATGGCTTTCTTCTTGGGCTTCTGAAAGAATAATAGTGCCACTGGATGTTAATTTCTAACACATCACTGCAAATACTGCTAATAAATGGATGCAAAGTTATTGAAACGCTAGATGGTAACAGCATGACAAGTGCTTTTAACTGTCCTTGAGGATTACGAAGGATGAGATTCCTTCATCGCTGTCACTGGTGGCCAAGGAACCCTATGCAGGAAGATCTGGAGTGATGAACAGGCAAAACTGGAACGGGGTTAGGTGGGTCTGTTTGGAGCAGAAGACTGAAAAACGGTAGAAAGAGACGGGAGGAGGAAACTTGGGCTCAAGTAGTACCGTTCTGAGCTCTCTCTAAACACCTAGAGTTTTCTAGAGTCGCCGGCAGGCTTCAGCTTGTGATTTAGGAGGTCTGTGCTGGCGCTTTTTTCAAAAAGTGTAGCTGAGTCAGCTGTTTCATCAGCCAGTGCACCCAAAATTAAAACTTTTGTCACATAATATGTACGTACTCTCTAGCAGAAAATCCTGGTAGTAGCCACAGGTAAATCTTTCATAAATTAAGTTTCTTTTTATAATGTTTTTCCAGCGATGTTGTGCATTTACCTTCTGCGTCATACTCATGTTCTCTTTTGATAATAATTTTAAACTTTGTTTCCTTGACAAAAACTTCTTAACATGTAAAAATACTAGCAAGAGGAAAATGGGCATTCAAAACAGATATTAAGAGAACTTCACTATCCATGTCTTTGCAACACATTAGATTTTTTTTTTCTGGCCAAGTCCACCGTAGTATCAAGGCTTGACTTTATTCTCGTCTTGATTCTCATCCAAACAGTTCTTCTTCTAAAAGTTTTTCTGAAGCTGATAATGCTACTACAGACAGACTATCAGGTTTTTATGTGCTCTCATTTTATTTGTCCCTTTCTTAAAGGCAGATAAGCCATTGATTGTTCTCTATTCATAAATACCAACTCACTTTGATAGATTTGTTTAAGTACTTTTCCCCTGTGCCACTTTTCTTTTTCATATCTAATGGCAATTTGAATTTTCCAACCCAAGGCCTTTAAGTGCTTGGGGTTTTTTTGCTTTCCTTTTAGATGTTACAATTTCCATTTACACTTTTTAATCCTAATATCGTGGTGAATAATATTCCTTTTTTTTCTTAATTTGTTCTGTTGTTAAGTAATAATGTCCTTAATGAACATAGAAGCAGTGTATTTAATTTGAGGACTATAAATTGACTTTGGCTGGCTGTCACTGAAAATCTGATTTATTTCTTCATTTTCCGTCTTTCCCTTTTATGGCTTAAGAAACTTCTGCTGTTTATTAACTCTCCCTCCAGAGTTACAGCTTAGCTTCAGTTCTGATAATTCTCTGTTGATCTGTATACTTTGAGATTTCCAAAATATATACTTACTTCGGTTCTGCTTTTGGAAATAGTTTTATATCCTTCTGCAGTTGATGTCTTTCCCTTTGTATTTTGTCCTGTTACTCAAGCTGGAAATTCCTAGTAAGTTTTTCATCTTTGCCTTGAAAAACCTTTGTCTTCTGCTGTAGTTGAGGACTTGAACTCATTAATCTTACTATCTTTTCTAACTAGTTAACCAAGTTTGTCCTTTTGAAACTTAAAATCCCTTAGCCCTATGTTACTTCGTCTTTCAGTCAACTTGCTCCATTATTACATTTTTATTTTATTTATAACTCCACCAGATAAAATTTATTCTTGTTTTATCATGTAGTACTGTAAATATGCTGAAGCCAAATTAAAGCAAAGCCTTCTCCTGCATTTGTCACTTCCTTGTCACTGTCAACTCTCCTGCTAGCAGTGTTTCCTTATTAGTAGCAGTCAGGAATAGCTTTGAATCTGCAGTCTTCATTGGCACAGGTGAGGTCACCTGTAAGTGCATATTTCCAGCATTTCCCTATCTATATTGTTATAGAGATATCTACTGAATTACAATATGAATGTCTGGATCTGAACCTTTGGATATCTAGCTATAATCTGTAAGAATTTCTAGTATTGCCTTTTTAAACAAACAAACAAGAATATCTTGTAGAAGACCCGCACAGCTGCGTACAGAAACTTCATCTCATATGTGTATGGTAGCAAAAAAACACTTTGGAGATGATTTTATTAAGATGTCATTATGGGATTATATACCTCTGAAGGAGCACACAGATGAAGTTCATGATCTTCAGTGTCCATTACAATGTTCGAAATTCTATCAAAATTTGTGTTTTCTAATAGTGAAGTCTTGGAGGAATAGGCAATAAATTACAATAAAACTTGATACTGAGTGTGTTAAAAGGCATAAAGGGACAAGTAGTTCAACAGTGTACTCACTATTAACAAGTGCCATGAGCTGCTGCTTGCTGTCCATATTTTAAAAAGTCATTACTTGTAGAATTGAAAAGCATCGGCACTGCAACGCCTCCTGCACTGGAAATACTGGCTTTTTTCTTTTGCTTAATATGATGCTTTTAGAATAAGTTACCCTTGTATACTGAAAGATTGGGGGGGAAAAACACAACCAAAACAGAACAATCCAATTTTATGACAAAAATATTATCAGTGGAAGAGTAGGATAATTTGTCACTCAGCAATTTTTGAGAACTCTTTAAAGAAAGGAATTAATTACTTTAATGATGGTATTTCCCAACTGCAACGCTTTTCATGAGTGTCTTCTGATTTATCTAACATGTAAATCCATCATTCTCAGTCATGACATTTTGCAGAGCAGATAAAATGTTGAAGGAACCCAGACGGTCCGAGCATTTTTCAGAATTGTTAGAAACATGGAGTGCTGGCGGTGGGAAGCATGATAGCACCATTCATTTTATCATCAGTGGATGTTAATGCTGTTGTAAGGAAATCTTAGTACCTAGATGCGTCTACCTTGGTGTAAAGAAAAAGCTGCAAATATTTGAATAAGCCTCCATTTGAGACCTGTGAGCAGATACGATGGACAAACACAGTGGGCAAAGCTTGTGAAAAGAATTTGAAATAAGCTCTTGGGTGCTGGTTCAATGATAGGGAGGGTGTCCTGGGACGCTGCTGGGCTGAAACAATGTCCTGCATGTAAGCTTTGCTCTTCCCTTATAACCGGAGAAGTCTCAACTGCAGCAGCTAACCTTTACTGCCTTGTTTTGAAGGTATTTCTTTGTTGCTGCAATTCACCAGCTGCTTGCGGTCAGTTTTTTTTGAAAATTAAGTACTATTGAGCTCACCAGGAGGAATGATTGTATCTTAAGCAAGGGGACCCAGGAGTCCTTCCCAGCTTCTTTATGCTCACGTCAGTCATGTCCTCAGTACGTGTAAGGATGAAATGTGTGTGTGGCATTGGCATTGGTAGGCAGGAGCATGTCCCCTTGTTCTTTGGAAGAGAAAAGGAGCCCCGGTGCACTTAAGCGGCGCTGCACATGGCCTCTTGCATGGAGGGATGCTGGCGGTGGGTAGGGTAGATGCCCGGCCTCGGGGTTACCGTTTGCAGCAAAATGGCTGCTTATGGCAGCTAGGCAGATGCGCTCTCAGATGGGATCTGCAAAAGGCCGGAGCTAACGCCACCCTGTGTCATCTCAGCAATACCTTATTGTCAATACAAGCAGTTAACAAAAGTGCAACCAAAAAGCTAATATGTTGCAAGAAAACTGTAATGATGACACTAACTCTTCTCAGGTGTCAGTATATAATAGAAATTAATTAATAATAAAACCGTGCAGATAGGACATGAAACAGAAAATACTTTTATTAAGAAACTACAGCTCTTAAAAGCCAGCAGGGTTGTGGGGAGATTTTGGTTATTTACAAGCTGGATAAGAAACACTCAAGTGGATGCTCCCTGTAGTAGTTACACTGCCTGTTTCTGACTGTGTTTTCTGCTTCCTCGAAGCCTCTCAGCCCTCTCACCCCACAGACCCACAAAGACATTCTCCTCGCTGCTCAATGGATCTCTAGGGCATCTTTATGGAGTTACAGCTGTCTGATACGCAAACAACACATGATCAAGTCTGTTCCTAAGACATTGTGGGAGCGAGGCACAAGTTGTAAAGCTTGTACAATTTACCGAAAGTGCACGTTTTGTATCTCTCTTGGGTTTAGCTAGCTTTAGCATTTTCGACTGTATTATTTTTTGCTGCTGTTTTATCTCACTCCTGAAAACCTCTTTGTCTAGCCTTGCTTCCTTGTGAGAGCACTAGATCTTGTATACTGTCATGGTCTTCTGTACTACATATATTCAGAAATAGACATTAAAAAATAACGAGCGTACTCACATGAGACAGGGGAGAAAGAGAGGAAATGTTGCAGAGTTCCCCTCAGGAATACAGGAGCAGGTGAGGAAAAAAAAAATAGTTTTAACTGCAGGGGACACGTCATCGCTTGCAGGGGTGAGCAGGAATATTGAGGGACGGGAGTATGGACTTCTTACAAGGCCCTGTTAAGGCAGGACAAATGTCAAGTCCATCTCAAGGGACAAGACTAAGAATAGTGAAAAGTAGCAGGAAGGGATTTGATGTCCAGACAAGGCAGCCAAGGACAGTAGCTTTTTGAGCAGTGAGTCTTTTATTCCGTCACTGCGTTAAAGAAATAACTTGTTGGAGGGGAGCAAGAAGGATACCATCACGATATCTTACTTTTAAGCCATGTAGTCCTTTCCTATCCACTATGTTCTCTATCTCTCTTTAGTAGTAGCTCAATCTATATTGACATGAAAAGTCCAAGTATTTTCCTTAAGGATCTCAAAAAAGAGTATTTTGAATTTTCTGGAAAGAAGTCCCAGTTTTACTGCTTGAGCAATTACTGAGTTTGTCCAGTGTTCACAAATATTTTCACAAAATTGACTGATACTGCAGATAATGGACTATTCCTGGGGAAAAAAAAAAATCTATGCATTATTAATGCTTTGAATACTTGATGCCCTATGGGCACCCAGTGTGTCATGAAAGATAAATAAAATTTAAATAGATTATTTATGCAATAAAAAAATCGTATCTCAGTGCCATGATGTATGGCATATATTCCACTTCAGAGGAGGGTTCATATATCATACATATCGCATAGAGCTCTACTCATGAATTATTTGTTTCTTTTGTAGCACTCATGCAGTACATGATAGATTAAAGGACACAATCCAAGTTACAGTTGACATATTAAAGCACTGCTGAGCATAGCGATATTATTTATGAAAGAAGTATTATACAATCATAAGTTTTCAGCGGGGCCTGGTTTCCTTCTCTCTTTCGAGGCAGAAGAATAGTAAATAAGGTAAGAATCTTGAGGAAAGGACTAAGGGTTGTATTTCCAAATCAATATCCTCCCTGTAGTTTTATCTAGTTAGGTGCTCCAATTGGTATTATATCTTTCTATTCAGAGCTGGTGTTCAGCTCATCTTAAAATGGTGGTGTGAGACTTGACCTCTTTTGCAACTCATATCCATAAGTTAGTAGGGGATCATCCTATACTGTGGTCTAAGATTTATTTTGAGAGGCTGTGCATTGCCACTGCATTTTGCTGGAAACTGCGAAGGTATTGCGTGGTCGTACTGTGTCGGGATGAGCACCCAAAAAAAGTTACTGATACCTCGCTAAGCTCAAGCCCGTATTTGTCCAAAACTTCAATGCTAGCACGGTTTCATCTGCGGAGTCAGAAGTATAATCTCAGTGATATTGCTGTCCATAGATGTCAAATTGATTATGCCCTGAAGAAATTAATTAGAATATACACACTAAAATAAAGCCTTACTGGTGAAAGTACTGGCTACTTTTCTTCTTTTCCTTTTGGAGGAGGAGGAGATGTGAATGTGAAAACGTATCTCAAAGCTAAAGCAGGTTAGCTGGTTAAGAGGAGCCCAGGAAACAGACAGGTCTATCAGATGTCTGGAAGACTCCAAGCAGAGCTACTGTCTTAGGCGATAGCGTGTTTTGCCCAAGCTTTGGATGCTTTGGAAGCCTGAGTTTAAGCACAAAGGTGGGAGCTTTATTTGCATGCATGTTTCATTTAGTCACAGTCTCTGTCAGGAAGGGGTATGTATGCAAAACGTTACGGAAATATCTATTCAGTCATTTATAGATGAAGTTTTCAAATTTACATACTTAATTGCAGAGACTACGCAAGTGAATGCTAATGCACAAAATCAAGATTTATTACTGTTAAAGGAAAGGAGCATAGAGAGTAACTGTGTGTATATGTATGGAATTGAGAAATATTTATTTTGATTTATTGTGATTATTCATTTTGCTACTTTATGTGAAAAAGGAAAAAAAATCCTATTTTGCAGATTCTTAGTGACAACTGAGAAAAATAGTGGTTAACTAGTTAAAAATATTTTTTGCTACCTGCAAGTGACAACTGAATAATTTGTACGTATTTTATGCATGCAAATATTACCATGTTAACTATACCATCTCCCCCCAGTAAATACAGAATACCTACATTGAAATCCTGGCTGTATTATGTCACTGGGAGAATTGCCATGGCTTCGTCAGGATGCGGATTTAATCTTCAGTCATGCTCCTGCAAAGAAACAGTATTGTTCATGATACTGTACATCACCGTCCCCAATGAAATATGATGCTAAATATAGGTATATTTTTAACATCATCCAATTGGCCTCAAAATCTGCTGGGTTTAGTGAGTCAGAAGTTGAATCCTGACTTTGCTGTAAAATACATCAGGATGTTTATTTCATTGAAACTATAGTTAAATAATTTGAGAAATGTTTGCAAATAAGATGAACTGAAACACAAAGTAGTGTTGTATTTTTCCTTTTTTAATAATTATCTTTATATTTTTATTTATTAATTTCTAGTGAAAAGGTAATCTGTATTTTTTGCCTTGTGGCAGGAGACAGAAAACTGCATCTAAAATTCCCCATTTATTCCTAAATAATATAGTACTGTATAGAAAAGTCATAAAAACAGAGACTGCAAATTGAATTCCAATAACTCTATCCCGTGAAAAACAAAACCTCCATCTAGTAAATGGGAAAGCATTATTGACAATTATATGCAAATTACTAGGCTTTTGGCAGGCTCTTCAAAACTATTATCTTATGGCAACTCTGTAAATTATATAGCTATGCCAGCAATGTAGAATTGTTCATTATGCTTTATTGATACATTTACATTGCGTTATATTTTGAATATTTTGCAATGGGTCTTGGGAGGCTTCTTTCTTTGCCTCATTTTGGTGGCTGCGTTTCTCTTGTATTTTGTACTTACCCCCACCCTCAGAGCTGGAACTTCCTGTAGAGTTACCTGGCCAGAGGGAGTCAACTTTCATCAGCAACATCGCCATCTGCTCTTCTCTACTTCCTGAAGGCCGCCAAATGCGCAGGCAAAAATTAGATGTTATTTTGTTATTGTAAGACTTCCCCAGAGACCTGTGCATATCCTCCCTTTTCAAAAGCCTGCTCGTTCTTCATATCAGATCATGTATTCCTCTACATGCCCCAAATTCAACAGCCTATGTGTCTTCTCGAGCTGAGAACACAACGTTTTCCATTGCTGCTATGCTACAGAGTGTGCGTGTGCTCGCTCTCTCTGTTACAGCTTATATTTAATAAACGAGGAACAGGCACCCTGTTTATGTTTATTCATAACAAGTTTAGATGTTACTTTTGAAGATAAAGAAACAAGTTTGATGATATACAATATCAGCTACATGCTCTGCACTGATAGCGAACTTTAGCAATCAAGGAAAGATAAAAAGATTTTGGGGAATTTAATCATATACTTCAAAGTAGGCTTAAGAACATATATTTCAGAAATTGAGATAAAATATGAATGTTTAATTTATCTTCTTTCTTTTTTACTGTATTTCTGATTCTGTTGCTAATAATCTCATTGCTTCTGTCAGCCAACACCTCTTGTGGTTTTTTTGTTAGAGCTTTTTTTCTTTGCTGAAGTAACTTCCCTTGAAGAAAGAACCTTTTAATTAGCTTTTAGTTTTCCAAAGGATGTGACTGATGCTTAATTTTACTTGGGTAGAGGACGCACGTAGTTTGAGGTGACTCGATCGATTTCACATGGTTACTGGTAAGGAGGAAATGGATGCAAAAATAACCAGGTCCTAAGCAATGACATGCTGAGATTCATCTCTGGTAGAGAATGCCATTTCTTGAGCAACCCCTGACAGTATCTCTGTGTGATGGTAAGGACAATCACACTCTAGTGTTTCTTTTTTTGGCTGGTTTTGTGGCAACATAAGAAGGAGGTTTTTCTAGTGTGACCTCAGTTGTTGCAAACTTGTTTGAGCAAGGTGTGTAACCAAATACGAAGCACCACCTTGCCAAATTTTTGCCCTTTTCTGGACATTGTTAATTGGATTCTGGTGTTAAGGATGTGTACAAACAGAACTCAGACCACGTCTCTGCCCATTCTCATAAAATCACAGATTAATCCTTGCCCCGAAGTCACAGGCAAAATATTTAATTTTACTTGGGAGCAATTTTTTTGCCTGGAATTAATATATTTGCCCAAATTGTATCAGCTAGCCTCCATGTCTGATGTGACACGCGTTGTGGTTGGAGAAGAGCAGCTCTTTGTGTCCTTGTTCAGGTCCTTTAGCTGATCTTCAAAGTGGAAGAATCTGAATGAAGGGCAGCTGTCGCAGACGGAAATGTAATTTTTGGCAAGACTTAAGTTCATATTCTTTTTACAAGTCCTGCTGAAATGCAGTTCTGGTACATGTTGATATTCTCAAAGGCCCCTTTCTTTTTCCATACTGTAGTTACAAAACCGTCAAATCGAGGATAAGACATGGCCTGGGGTAGCACATTTCCGAATCCCACAACTCTCTTACTGGGATGGCAACGTGAAGAATGCAAAACGTCCCTAGGACTGTTTTCAGGCGTCCGCTGAACCAAAGCCTTCATTTGCACTTGGGGAGCTTCATGCAGAAGAAACAGCCATCATGTTTAGGGTGAAATTTCAAAGCGCTTAGTGTTGACCTGACTGTACTCCTGTTAAAATCAACAGTGAAATAACACTCTGACTGACTAGGTGGCACTCACTATAAAGTCGAGGATTTTTGAGAATTGTTTCTTGAGCTAAAAGTTACTAAAGTCAAAAAGCCTACCCACTCTACCTAATTTTCTAGGGTGTGAATCTTGATGAAACCTGTTTGATTTCCTTTGTTTCTCTTTTCTCTCTGGTGGTTCCATACAGTGATCATGATAGAACAATGAAATGAAATAGAAGAAACAAGGGATTAGGTGGTAAATAGTGCTGACAGCAGAGTTGCTAGTTAGTGTAGGAACCTGTTAACTTGAGATAAGAGGCACTTAAGGCATTAAGTGATTTTCAAAAACATTATCAGTTACCAGTTTTATGGAAATCAGGGTGCTCATCTACTATTTTAGGTTTTGAAATTTTGAGACTTGCCAGAGCTCTGGTACTGATTAGCATGTTGAATCACTTGATCAGATGTGTGCATCAACTAAAATGAGGGGAACTTAGGAATCAAAGGAAAGGAAATTACCCCTCATATCCTGTACTTTCTTTGGTGTTCAAAACTAACTGATTGGAAAATAAGAGGAAATAGCCCACATCTATGCTGCGTGCATCCCTTTCACTGCTTCCACAGGACTGAGGAAGAAGTCAGGCTTAGTAGTGTGTCCTGCTAGCTACTGAGGAGCAAGATCCTTGTGAAGAGTTGAGGGGCTGTGCCTTCCGGGTCACTGCTCTGGCTGAAGGTGATCAGGATTTAAAGGTTTCTATTCATGGGGGGAGTATGAGAACCATCTGAAAACTTGCTGCAGTTTGACGCAGTTTAACGTTACCATTTGAAATCCAGCCTGTGGCCAGTGTACAGCATTCGTGGTAAGATATTTTCTAACACGTTAGCAGGCATAGTTCAGGTAAATAAACATTACTGTCTTGAGCGACTTCAGGAGTTGGACCGTGTAAGGGATATCAGTCTAAAGGTCAGCATTATGAACTTCAAACTCAAGCATGATTTTAAAAGTAGATTGCTCAGTAATTTTAACAGTGTGCCCATATATTTTGTCTGAACAGCAGAGCAGCTATTTTGGCACATTAGTGCCGCTAAGTGACCTCCTGCTGCGTTTTGGGTCTCTGCAACGCCAGCTTTTCAGTATATCTGGCTTCATTCCTAACACTGCCTCGGTATACTTTCCAAAGCAGAAAGCACACTTCCTAACAGCTAGAAGCTACCTATAAGGTGTTATGTCTTAGCCTTTCTTTTTTTCCAGTTTTCTTACATTTTTCTTTTTCTCTTACTCTTTTCCCGGCAGTAGAATGCATAGGCTCCCGAGAGAATTCCCCACAGCTACAGTTCATTTACAGCAAATTTTAGAAACAGTGAGAGAAGAACGCTTTGAATCAGAGTATGTCTGCTACCTACCTGGCTTGAAAGAACAAAGTGCATAAATCCAGATAGTAAAATACATAGAGAAAGAACCAGCTGCTTTATGGAAACTCTAGAACCTTAAAACTTTTGTCTGTTCTGTATTTTACTCAATTATCTGAACCTGTTCTCACTTTCCCAGCAAATCACTACGTAGAGAAATGCAAACAGACAAAAGGGAACAGCAAAGAGGATTTAAAAAAATGCAGACAATTATAACAGAGCATGAAGAGTTTAGACAGAAAATCCTTCGCTTTGCCTTCTCGGTTTAAAATGAACTGCTGCAGATACTGTACTATGTAACTAGTGATTTACCTATTGCTAGCTGCAGGGTATTTTGTGAGAAGTGTGAAGCTGCTAGGTTAGGTTACTTATTTTATTCTGTTGTAATAATGCGTGGGGCATCCCTGTCTTCTATCTTGTTTGGTTTTCATGAGAGACCAATGGCAGTGGAAAAAGAAAAGTGTGACTTGATAAATCTGGAAAGAGTTGTTTTCCCTAGTCCTCTTTGGGGAGCATGTGGTCTTTGTAGCCCTTGGAATTCTGCTTGATTAGAAGAAAAAGCCAAATGATTTGACACAAGAAAGCAGTGCACAACTTCAACTTGCTAGCAGTGCCTTAGTAGCTTGCCTGTCTTTTCAGAATGTGACAAGTGCCTGAGGAAAGGCAAACAACTCCTATCGTGAGAGAGAAGTAAGGAGTATTAAATGCTATTGATTTCGGAGGCGGGGGCAGGGGGAAGCTTTTGCATGGCAAATGAAAATAGAAATGCAAATCAGCTCCAAATACTTAACATATCTGATAAACAATTGTATAAAAATAGAAAGCAGAGACAATAAAGACCTTCAGACGTTCTGTGTTCACACTCACTGTCAGCGCAGCCTTGCTTGGCTGAGGAGCGCGCCTGTGCATGCTGCAGGGCCTGAGCAGGTATTCTCACTGGCCACTTAGACCTTTCCGTGGCATGTACAAACATTGTTTCCCAAACATCTGTGTTTGTAGTACACTGATGATTAAAGTTATATCATGGCAACTGAAATTACATGCAGAGGATAAAATACTGCTCAGCATTGCCTGAAGCACCATGAAAAAGGTATCATGGAGAATTAAGGAGCTGGGGGGAAAAGGAGGGCAGATGAACATAGTCTAAACATATTGCATTGTTCACTGGTGCCAGTCTGCACTGATCGTCTTTGAGCTGATCGTGCCTGATCTACTTAACAGTTGTTTTCTGAAAGCTGTAAATCAGCTATTCCACAGTTTAGAAAAACATCATTTTACACTGTCACCTCCGCAGATACCTACTGCAGAGAACTTTATATAATAATGTAACTTACAAAGAAGCATGACAAAAGCAAAGAATACTGAATCCCCTGGGCCTAAGACAGATCACACCTTTTTAAGAAGGGATGCGCTCTTCCAGCATGAAGGATCCCTGCTTCAGTGTCTGTCAACCCATAGGTCAGTAACTTCAATTTTGACAGTATTTGTTTTGTGTTGTAGTGTTTCTCTGTAACAAATGCAAATTTTTGAAGATGCAGGCACCTTATTTTCTGCATTATGTCAATGTTCCTTAGAGTGCTGCTATTCTTTCAGAACACTGGGTGGAAACAGAAAAAATAATTTGTAGCGTGCTTTGACTTTCCATTTCTAGGCAAGGATGTTGCCAGTGTTATAATTTCTGCTTAACCTGTTGTGCAAAGAGACACCATAACAACGCATCTGTACCACTCCAACCAAGGTCTGTCTAAGGAGAAAAGGTCTAAAGGGAAATCTTAAAATAAGTTTTAGTATGAGATCAGATCCCTGTAAACACTTTTTGATTTGCAAGGATATGTTATTTATGATCACAGAGTTCGTTAGCCTTCTTAAAGCCCAGTTGTTGAACATGACCGGAGGACAATGAATTCCCCAGGTGTGTTGCAGCTGCAAAAGAGAAATCTTTGTTAAGGTCTCGGACTACCCTTCTAATTCATTATCATTAGGTAAAATAGAGTGATTTCTTTTGGGGAAATATAATGCAAACTCTCCTTAGCTCAGTAGGATTTTTTTATGGGATTATTCCCCATGTGGGAAAAATATCTAGTAAATGCTAAACTTCCTGTTTTTTCACTTTAGTAAAGTGTGTTTTATAACTCCTTATATCTTTAGGGCTTAATCCTTTAATCAGCAAATCAAGTAAAAGATGACGTTTTTTCTTTCAAACAGTAGAGCTCTAGTACCGAAATGCTTCGGCTACTGTTAGCTTCACTTCCCTGTTGCAGACTTGAGGGATGAAGCCTATAGTTAGACTGTTCTTTCTCCATCAGCTTGCTAATTTGTTCCCTTAGCCAAGCTGAACAAGGTGTTCAAGGCTGTCTTCAAGGACTCAGGCTCTGTTGTGTCCAGTGGCTACCTAGTGTTTGCAAAAGCTCTTGGTACCTTGCTTCTTAGTTTACACAGTGGAGCTATGGTATTTCTGCAGAAATAGCAGCTGTCTATCTGAGGGAAAATGAACAGGGGGGGGGAAAAGAGGAATTGATATTGTAGTTGGGCAGTGGACTCAGAAGCAATAAGGCAGTGTTCTATTTTTTCTTGTCAAGTCTTGAAATGTTAAGCCTTGAAATTTTGGTGAAAACTGAAAATGTATTTATTTCTCTCTGAACACAGGCACAGTAGTCCAGCTCCTCTAACGCCTGGAAGCTGTTGTGAAATGCTTCATCCTTGCTCATCGCTCCCTCTAGCCTCTCTGTGCAAACTAGTGCCTTGAATATTCCCATCTAGTTTCCCTAGCACCTCCCACAGTGTGCTAATTTTCTTCTTATTGAAAGGTGCTGCATGATGGGATATTCTGATATCCTCATTTTTTTATTGTGTAGAACAATAGCTTTATGAAAATCTTCGTTTTAAAGGGACGTGACATGATTTGAGAGGTGTTTTCCTCTCAGAAACCTCATTCTTCCCTTTTTTCTTGACAACCTATTTGTCTCACCTTAGCTAAATCATCTATATAGATAATAATTCATATTCCAGTTGCCAGTAGGGTGTTTTTTATGTTTCAGTAGTGTAGGTGAGAAATAAGTAAATCCATATTCTTCCCAGCTGAAATTACAATTTATTACAGTCTGTTGTGTTGTATTTCTTTCTCTATATAGTCAAGGATATAAAACCAGCACTTTTTATCTAAAACTTTCATGTTATTTTTACACAGTTTTCCTTCTCACGTTTTATGTCTTCTTTTCCCCCCTCAATCTAATTCCAACATGCCTTAAATATGAACTGCCCGAATTATAATAAATTTCCAGTAAATAGCTGACTGATGAGCTTACTCGATGCTTTTAATGAAGTAAGGAGGGCGAGTCACCTCCAGGATGTCTCTGTCAGCCCATGGGAAGAATGCTTCTGAAAATCTTCATAGCAAAGTGGAAGAGAGGAGACGTATGATGGGTAACTGCTGATTTTGCCTGTCTGCAGAGAAAATACACTTCAGATAGCTACAGTGCGTTTGCATGAAAACTCATAAGTTGATGGGGCAAAAGTCAAGATAAATATTTAATTGCAGAATGAGAATAGTAGGGTTTTTCCATGAGTCTGGTTTTGTTAATTTCTCTCAGTTGCTGAAATTTAAAATAACACCTCGCAGATGAAATCTGCGTACTTTTTTTTACATACCTTAAAAAAAAAAAAGGCAGATCTCATTACTTTCTGATGGTAGGTGTTACCTGCTAGGGAACAATCTACAGGTGAGAATCTCAGTGTACCTAGGAATAGCCCTGTAGAAGTCTAGCGAAGGGTGTCTGGGTTGACTAAAGAAGCCTATAAGTTCTCGGTTAAGTTACTGCTATAACCTAAGTGTATGTCTGACAGTAATTTCGAGGTATA
This sequence comes from Steatornis caripensis, assembly GCA_013398225.1. Taxonomy (NCBI): domain Eukaryota; kingdom Metazoa; phylum Chordata; class Aves; order Caprimulgiformes; family Steatornithidae; genus Steatornis; species Steatornis caripensis. The sequence continues at coordinate 249,078 of VZSC01009653.1, forward strand.
CGCAAAAAAGTTTACTAAGAAGTTGTCATTATTTATGGTAGTCAAGGTTGTTTTTCAGCGTGCTGACCTGTACTTTCTATGGGCATGTCTTCAAAGTAGATGGTGGTTTTTCCTAAATTCAGCAACTCATTGCTCCCTCTCATGGCATTTTCTTCTCCATTTATTTTGTAATGCTTTTGTGCGACATATCAGGGATGGCTAAAAAACCTAGGGCACCTTTTACTAATGGCTCGCATTACTGAAGTTTGTCAAAAATGTGGCACTTGGTATTGTTTCGCAAATTGTTCCGTCTTAATAGTAGTAATTCAAACACTTACTAAAAATTGCACTTTCCATTTTGCAAGTTGGAAGCTAAGGAACAGCGAGGCTTTCCGGGCGAACGTACAGCTTGTGCAAATTTTATATAAGGGGATGAGCTTCATTTTTACTAGCACAGTCTGTCGTGCCTTGGTAATGAATCAGAGTAATAGCCATACATCAGGAATATATCAAGCATAAAACAAAATTTCAAACTGCGGTGTTATTTTGGGTTGTTTCTTTCCTCCTCTTTTTCTCTCTCGTCTAGCTAGCTAAGGGATTACAAAGGCTTCTGTAAATGTCAGAAGTTTATGTCATGGTACTTAGCACTCTGTAAAGCCCTGCACGGCTTCTGTGTTCACATGGTACTTATTATGCAAAATCAGTTAGAAATTTCCTACATGAAGTAGCAGCAGTTCTCCCAGGTAAAAATAAATACATTTATGCCACTTCAGATGTTCATCAAGGCTGCGGGTTTTTTTTTCATGATTTAGACATTATTTTGCTCCTATTGGTTCTGATAGAAGCTTTTCCAGTTGAAGTAATACGGCTTGTAAAGTTAAAATCAATTATAGTAGAGTATCCCTTATGGATATCCTGGAGGAGATAGCCTGTACATGCACTACAGGTCTAATTTCAAACTTTGAAGGCTGTAATCTGAATTCAGTACATGTAGCCATTAAGAATTAACACAAGATATAAAATCTCACCCATCGTGTTTATAAAACATCAGTCAAGTAGCAGGTGCTGCCTAGAGTTGTGTTAGCACAGTAAACTCAGGGTACAATGAGATACCTTTCAGGGATGTTTATTTTGGAAACCTTGGGAGAGATGGAAAAGCTGTATGACCTTGGAGAGACCAGTTTGTTGATGAGTGTTAGGAGTGTGAGAGATGTATACGTTCTCCTATAGAGATATATATACACAAATATGCATGTGCATTTCAAAGTTTCTGCTTTGTTAAAGCTGCATGGGCAATCTGCACTGAAAGGAAAAATGATTCTGTGTTCCTATGCGTGGCTTTTCTTATTCTTTTTCTTTTAATTGTGGTGGCCCGAATTGATTTAAGCCTTCACGTGCCAGGATCAATGTGGAACCTGTGCCCATGGTCATCTACTGCGTAAGGCAGAAGCGGGCGCGTTGCAAGAAACATTGGTATCGCTACGTGATGTATTGGTGTGGGAGGGGACTCTGGAGTGGGTGACACAAGGTAGACCAGGGAAAACAGCACGGGTGAGGCATTTTGCCTACGCAGGAGGACTGAGGAAAACTCCAGTGTGCAAACCGGTAATTCACGCACTCCTGTGGTTAAGGTACAGACTATTCAGGAGTTGCAGCGTTAGAATTTTGAGAGGTCTTTTTCTCCCTGAAAATCAGAGAATCTTAAAGCACCAATTTATTTTCTGAAGTACAGTGGGATTGTGCTTTCTCTTTCTTCCTTTTTCCTCCCCTTTGCTTTCTTTGGCCTTGCTCTTGATTAAAATTGTGAGATTCTTCAAATCTCAGAGGATTTAATTGATTCAGACTAGGTTGCATAGATTACAAATTAGGGCCCAGAAGTTAGATGCCTTTTTCTCTCTAAAAATGCTTAATATTTTTCATGCTACAGTTTATTAAAATATAATTTTAGCTTAATATGATGTAACTAGATTTGCTTTAAAATTACACTTGTGTGACTCATATCTTGTGTGGGCGTCACGTACATTACACAGCACATTGAAAAAAATTGTCTTGGGATGTTGATTGGCTTTTTGAGGGAAAGGGAGAATTGGCGAACACACAGCTCCAGCAGTTCCCCAACTTTCACTGTGGAAGTCATCACTGATTCTGCTGTTGATACATTCCTTTTAGTAAGGCAAATCATTGTTAGGAGCGTGTAATATCCACAAGCACTAGGAAATCTCAAATTGCAGTTTTTACCTTCCACTAGTATCCTGCTATGTTCATTGATAACAGTACATTACTGAAGTGCAGCACAGTGGTTTTTAAAAGGTAAATAAAGACCGAAGTATCATACCGTACGAGCTTAATGACATGCAAAGGTAGCAAAATAATCGTAAGACATTTTTCTTATTTCTGCTACTTCTTTAAGAAAGATGGTTGTTTTTCTGTAGTGGAAAAATGTCAGCTTTATCCAGTATTCCCAGAAGCATTGGTCCGGTGTATTGCATATTTGGAGAGTCAGTGCAGTGCAGGCACAACAAATTGTAAAGGTTCGTATAAAGCTGTGCACTCCCAAAAGATCTTCGTTTGGTACTTTTGCCTTGAGAAGTCCATGGAGGAAATAGTCTCATAGAAATTGAAAGTGTTTACAAACTATATGCCAGCTACTACAGCACCTTCCAGAACGCTGCTTATTCCGTTTGGATAACTTTTCCATACCTAACTGTGACAGGGCAGCCTGCAGCTGCCATACGTCACATTAACAAATGAGGGAGAAAAAATGTCTTTCTCTGACTTTCTTCTTTCTTGTTTATCTAGTTTTTATGCAACAACATTTTTGCTAAAACCCCGATTTCTTTCCTCACACGAAAAATAACCCCAGGCGTAAACTCAGGTTGCCTTAGTGGTTAACTAGACAAGACTACTTGCCTTGATTTACTCTAAAAAGGCTAGGTAGCCACTGGGGTAAATGCACACGTACACATGAGTATATATATGGATTTGAGAAATTTCAGAAAGAAATTTGTTCACACTGCTCTAGTGCTCAGGACGTGACCGCTTAAGCTTGCGTTTCATTTTCAGGAGGAACACTATGCACGTAGCGGTTTTTTTTTTTTGGTAAAAGCTGTACTCATTGCCTACCTAACTCCATAAAGTGGACTGAAACCTTTTCGCTTGAAATAAAACCTTGTCTTTTGTTCCCCAAAAAATACTGCAGTGTTTCCTAGTGATTTTTTCATCACGTATGCAGAAGTATGAGAGAGCTGTCTACAACCCATGTGTTAGACTTCTTAGAAAAAAGTGCCTTTTTTTGGATATGTCACAAGGTATGTGTGAGATACACAGATTTCTAGCTAACACCCTGAATAAAGCTAGTGAGGATGTGGCATGATATGTTTTAGTAGTACCTCAGCATGCATCAGAGTGCCTATTTTATGTCTTTGGAAAATTTGCATGATGGTTGTAAGTGCGTGTGAAAGCTGAGGCTGCTGTGTCTTCATTGCCAGTCTTACTTAGGTTAACAAGACTAAGCTAAAGGAAAGTTGAGACGGGTGTTCTATTCCTTTATCGTTCTGCCATGCAGACAAACTTTCTCTCTCTCTCTGACTCAATATGATGGAGCAGTTTCATTTTGTTTAAAAAAACACAAACAAACAAACAAAAAAATCCAACAAAAAAAAAGTCCCAGAATCAGAGAAAAACCTTCTGGCCTGATGTTTGGTTATAGTTCTCTAATGAATGTCTAATTATTTATAACACGTGGAACAATTTTAACAGCAGGGAGCGGGAGCTTTAAAAAAACAATCAAACAGGCTTACTCCAAAACGCCTCTTATGGTAGGGTTTATGGGAATTATGAAAGGAAATATAGCATCTAGGTGTGAATTCTGTCAGATAGCAGACAGAGGCGGGAATGAGACCTGCATCTCACAAATTTGGGGTGAATGCAGTGAGCAGGGGGCTGCGTATTTGTTAAATGGTGGTGGTATCGCATCATTCTTGGCAAATCTCTCCTTTGTAATCATGTGTTATCTAAAAAAAAAAATTGTGTTGGAATTTGTAAATACCTTATGGATGACCAGCGTGGTTTTTTTCCTGCGAGTACTGGATTTATTAGGGAATGTGCAGCTCTGGTTTCAGTATCGTATGAGCTTGAGTTCCTAGCAACCAACAGTCATTTGAAGTACTTAGTGGGTACTCATCCTTTTGTGTATACATGCTTAGCTGTATAAATAAATGTATTTTGTACAGGAAACACACCACTTTCAAATATTTATCTGTTGATTACATCAATCTCTTTGTATGTACTTAAAATACTTTCCATTTGATGAAGGCTCACAGAAATGTAAAATCATCTTAATTGTCTTTGAGGCTTTGACACTAACTTAAAAACCAAGTTTCTTGTTTGTGTGAAAGTCGTAGTTCTTTCAGTGATACTATAAACTATGGTATAAATTGGCTTTCCATGATAACTTTACTAATAGCAGAAAATCTAATAGAATTCAGAATCTGCTTTTACATAAGTTCTGGTCAGACAAAGTCAGAGAAAATTTGCATAACAAAATTCTACTACATTACATGAGGAAGATGACGACGATGATTATTACTAACTGTGTTGGATCAATCAAAGCTCTGTTTTACTTTCCTCAAGTTGTAGTCAGCCTTTTCTCTCTTTGGCAAATTTTACATGTACTTCTAGTTTCCTTTTGTGTACGTGCTAAGAATGGATGATAAAGGCAAGTTGGCTTTCATCTCCATAATTAACACTTGCATGAAGCATAAAATGTGAAAATTAGAAAGGAGGGTGCAACTGAGGGGGGAAGCTGAACCTGCCTGATCTTTTCTGGTTTGAAACTGCTTGACAGATCAACCCTGTGAGATTCAAGTTCTATTTAGTGAAATGTCAGTCGGAAGCTGCTGAGTGGGAGGGACGTCGTCACTCACTCCTCACTCAGCTAATCATATCACACTGAGGAGGAAGAGCTGTTTAATTCCTGCAGACTTCAGTTTTCAGAGAGTCTTGCGAATTGCTCTTTGTAAATTTGTTCTGCCGGAGCTAGAGGTAAGCAGGGAGTAGTAGGTACATGATCTCAAACAAAAACTTCCAAACTGAGCCCTCTAGCAGCCGTTCTTAAGCGTAAGGTCCCCAGTATTTACTGCCCGTTTTTACCTCCCCAGCTTCTTTTTTACACCAAGGAAAAGAAGCAAATAGCTGTAGTGAAGCTGGGTAGGGAGAAAAAAATGGGTTTTGATATTGTGAGTGTGTTTCAGTTTTTGCCTGTGTTTACTACTTAGAGCATAGAACAAAACTGTACTGAATTTCAAGCCAGATTTGCTTCTGAATGGGGAATGTAATACCCATTTTGTAGTACTCGGGTTATAAATAACATAAGACTGGATAGCAAGGTGAGCAATCCAGAGTTGAGTCGTCGGAGGTAACGGTGCCTGGGATTTAAAAAAGGATTCTTAAATATATGTGAACGAACTTGATGCAACAAAAGCTTCAAAGTACATTGCTGCTAAAAAAGAATAGAAGTCATCACTCCTGTCTTAGGTTCTAGGCATCTGGGTGCAAACTTGGGAAAGTAAGAAGCGATCTAAACACAGCATTTACAATTTCCTAGGCTGAGTAAACTCTTGCTACGTTTCAGCGTGATGCCTAGATGTTGGCTGATTTTTCTTATTCCTGTCAGAGACAGCTGTGGCCGATGCTGGCGGGTTCTTGGGCAGCCCGGAGCAGATACTTTCTACAGAGACCACATGCTGCTTGCCTAGTCTGGAGTCCCTAGTCCAGGGCAGGAGCTGACAACCTCCAAATTGAATGCTGCTGGTGGAGGTCTGTCAGCAGTGCCACCACTGTCTGAGACTATGAAGTCCAGTGCAAGACTTGGACAGCAGTGTGCCCTTGTGGCCAGAAGGCCAATGGCATCGTGGGGTGCACTAAGAAGAGTGTGGCCAGCAGGTCGAGGGAGGTGATCTTCCCCTTCTACTCTGCCCTGGTGAGGCCACATCTGGAGTGCTGTGTCCAGTTCTGGGCTCCCCAGCTCAAGAGAGACAGGGAACTACTGGAGAGAGTCCAGCGGAGGGCCGCGAAGTTGATTAAGGGAGTGGAGCATCTCTCGCATGAGGAAAGGCTGAGAGAGCTGGGTCTGTTCAGCCTGGAAAAGAGAAGGCTGAGAGGAGATCTGATTAATGCTTATAAATACCTAAAGGGTGGGTGTCAAGAGGCTGGGGTCAGACTCTTTTCAGTGGTGCTCAGTGACAGGACAAGGGGCAATGGGCACAAACTGGAGCACAGGCAGTTCCACCTGAACGTGAGGAGGAACTTCTTTACTTTGAGGGTGCCAGAGCCCTGGCACAGGCTGCCCAGGGAGGCTGTGGAGTCTCCTTCTGTGGAGGGATTCAAACCCCGCCTGGACACGTTCCTGTGCACCCTGCCCTGGGGGCACCTGCTTTGGCGGGGGGGTTGGACTGGGGGATCTCCAGAGGGCCCTTCCAGCCCCTACCATGCTGTGGTTCTGTGAAATCATCTCTCTTTATTTGGCGTTCATAGCTCGGATACCGTGAAGGTACGGAAAGCTGAGTGGCGAGTGGTAGCCATGCGAAGCAGCAGAATTTAACTGGCAAACCCGCAGGCACTTTTATGACTAAACAGACTTCTGTGAATCACACTCTCTTCATCAGGCTCTCCTTTTCTGGTTATGCCCCCTTTCAAACTTTCCAGTCATGGCATGGATCTTGACTGAGTTTCTATGTTTAGAACTGGAACACACTGTGAGAAAGCAAGTCCAGAACTGTAGCAGAGAAAGAAGAAAACAATTAGGAAAAAAAGCCAAACTGATTTTCTTGAAGAAAACATTAATGCTGTGAACTGGCCCTAAATAGAGCCTGAGACTCTTGATGTAGATAAATAATTCTGGCTCCAGCTAAAGTTGCACAAGAGGAACAGTGTAGATACGTGCGTAGAGTCTGTTAGCTAACCTGAACGTCATACTGGTCTGGCCCAAGAGTGAGCTCTGGTATCCCTGCAAGGCTTTGCTCTTGGAAACATAAACTTACCGTTAATCAAGTTCCTCTGTCCTCTACTTCTATCCCTCCCATATGTGCTTTATGGCAGAGGGCTGGCCAAAGGGGACCGTAGTTTTACTTGTGGTCTCTTGGTTATGGTGTATCTGGGGAATAATATATAGAAAATATTTAACTGGCATGCTTATATTGATTAGAGATTACCAAAATGAAGCATGTTTATCTTTGATGGCAATATATTAATAAAAATGGTGTGTGGCCTTGGTCAGTGCAGATTGAAGCATTTTTTCTTATAATCTCTGAGTGTATTACTTTCATTGTCCATCGTACATGTGTGAGAGATGGTCAGGGTTAAAATACAATGGTTTAAAATAATTTGTTAGGTTGAGAGCCAACAATTGTGACAAACAAAAAATTATTTAATTTTATTGTTTTCTTTAGAAATGTATTTTAATACCCTTGATTAAGATGTATGTCATGATTTCTAATTGTTGTGTAAGAAGTAGAATAGATTTGTGGGGGCTAAGTCCCTTGGTGAGAAGTACAGGGAACAGATGACAGAAATGTTGTACGTGGGTAATAACTGAATATGAATCTCCCGCACATCTATGAGAACAAAGAAACAAACAAACAATTTAATGTCCTAAACAAAAGAGTACACTTTATAAAGCACAGAATTTTAAACTATTTTTATTGCCATTTAAATTATCTTTAAATGTAATTAGTAACAGTCGGAATGTAAAGTTAATATCTGAGCATGTATGAATTCATTCAGATGCATGGGAATGCATAGATAATGTATTTAGTACTTGAACACAGTTAGCAGAACGATGTCATCATGCAAAGAGATGTTCACGCTGTATAATTACCTTATGACAAGCACATACATTGGGATTATAAAGAATCTTCAATCAAAGAACTATGCCATTCTGCATATAATTTTAAATGGAAGTGTTCCAGCTGTTGCCAGTACTGCTGTCAAGTTTGTATCTAATCACACACTCAGCAGTAGAAAGCCTAATTTAATGCTCTTTCCCAGGTCTGAATTTTTAAGAGTCCAGGTTCTAATCCTCAGTGTTTTTGCTGGCTGTGCAAGACCAGCTCTTTACAAGAGTTAAAGCACCTAAAATTTGGGATTCACCCACCCAGTGATGTTTCAGAAAACACTTTACCATTATCTGCCCTTTACCAGTGCCTAAATAACTTCTACAAGTGTCTAGTATTGATCATGTCTCGGGAGTAAAACAAAAAGAAGTCTGTATTAGGAAAAAAATATGGAATGAGAGTAATTCCTGGGGAATTATTTTCCCTTTGATTATGCTTCCAAAAATTGAGGGTTTGGAACTCTTGGCTTCAGAGATAGGGACAGAGAGTGACCCAGTAGTGAGAGCATTCACCAGGAGTATGAGAAGTCAGGGTTGATCTTCGATATTACACTTGCTTATGTGAAAGGAAAGATTGTCAAGGCTAAGACTCTCCAACAACTTTATAGCCGACAACAAGAGAGTCTGAAATCCAGGAGTCTTATCTGCTTTGTTCATAAATCTTGTTCTCCATCACCTAAATCCTTGAATGATGGGCTAGTTTGAGATGTATTAGAAGAAGAAATACAGACAGCTACCCACCTGTCTCAAAACTGGTATAAATCAGCCTATATATATAAATATATATATATATATATATGTGTGTGCTCGTACATACAAAGCTATGTATATAGCCAGTTTGGTACTGATAGTCTTGCTAAAAAAAAGTCAGGAATTTCCAGCCTGCTCTTACTGACTTTCTGACAAGCACCAGACCAACGTAAAAAGAATGACATGTACCACCGGGACTTCTGATTTTAGTTTGCCTTTGGCTTTAAGATTTGGCTAATGCCAATTAGCGTTCTTTATTTAATATAAAAGAATCCGTGTTTAGAGGCTGTCAGTCTGTTCTTTCTTGACTTACTAAGAACAACATAGTAAATGTGATCTAATGCTTTTCAAGATGTTCTCCAGCAGAATTAGTATTGTAAGAGCTACTGTTTCAGTTTTTTCGAAGACTAAAACTGAGATACATGTAAACCTAGTTGAGAATGAAGAGAAACAAAGAAAAAGCTCGATGACTTAATATATTTATACACCACAAAGATAGATGAAAATGTCCAAACATTTAAAAATGTTAGCGAGTCTTGACAGCTCACCCTTTCAGCCCCTGTTTATAACAGAAAATACTTTTGCTTGCCCCATTTAAATACAAAAGGAGTGTTTTGATGGATGGCTTTGAAAAAAGCAGAATAGTTGCCCTTCAGTTCTCAGCCACCTTGTAAGACTACAAAAGACATTTTGTAGAGAGCACCAGAAGATTTGAAGAAGAATTGGTGGCTCGTCAGTATTGTTCAGCACAAAGCTGCAAATAAGTCTCCTTCTGAAGAGCAGATGGGCTATTAATGAGGCTTTTAGTTCTGTGCCAGATTCATATGACTGAGTTCTGAAAACAAATCCCCTGGGTTTAGATGAAATCCCTAAAGAAGGGCCATGAGGATACTTTCCCTACCTTGCTGCCCTGCCTTCCCAAAACTTTGTGATGATCAGAACCTGAAAACTGCTGAACTGGGATCTATTTTTTTTAAAACAAGCTTTGCATACAGAAGTTCATTTAACTGTAGCCTGGTGCGATCTGCTGTCAGGGATTCAGGTCAGGTTCCAAGACTCGGAGGACAAACAGCAAGTAGCCTCTCTGAAAGCACTGCTGTTTCAGTTTTGACAAGCATGTTCTGAAAAGAAGTGAGAAATATGGATAAACTGTTCAGCCTGAAATTTCCTACTGAAAAAGAAATATCTGCTGAAAACTGCAAGGACACAAGAAGTTCAGCTCATCTGGAGAGAGTTCTTCAAATGAAATTGAGGCAAAGTCTGTTACGGCCAACTACCTGACCACCTACGATTTGGCTCTTTCTGTTGTCAATGAAGAGGGGCATCTCTGAAAAACAGTTCTTTTAAGAGAAGGAGGTAAATAAATCCCTCTGTCTACCCACCCTGAGCAACATCATACCTTCCCTAAAAGTAAGGACAAATTCGGGATGGCTTCAGTCAAGTCAAGTTTCTCTTTCGAGTTTGAAGTCTGTAGTTCCATCAGGCATTGAGCTCCTCTGGGAATGCTGCATGCCTCAAAGGCTGCCTGTTTATGAAATTAATTTCAAGTGAGAGTTGAAATTTTTACAGAAGAAAATGAAAATTTAGTCAGTGTCATTGACTTTGCTCCAGCTTCATTACCAAATTTACCACCCTAAATTTTTACTTACTCTCTTGGATAATCTGGCTTTTTCTTTTCTGTGGTAAATTCTAGAATTATGTTTATAAACTTCTGATGGAGGGTTGAGATTCACCGTAGTTAAACAAAAATAATTTTACTGTATCTTGAAGTTTTATTAATTTACAAGTTAAAAATCACCTGCGTCATGTTTTGTGTGTCCACATGTGCACAGAGCCAATATATTCTGCATTGCCAATACATTGAAAAATAACTGTGATTTGTGTTATGTGCTGTCGCAGTTAATGGATGTGCTGAACTTTTCTTTAACAGAACTGTTACTAACTGATGAAGATATAAAAGTGAACTATTAAAAAAAAATTAGGTAGTACTTAGATTTCAAGTTGCTTATCAGAATTCTCAGCATTGGGCCATTTTTTAAACGCTTCTGCTACTTTCCCATTCGTTATGTATCTTTTGGTCATCTGAGTGAACAACAGCTATTTTCAAAATTCACTTAGCTATTATAAAACAAAGTTCTCAAAATGCAATTTATATACTTTAAGACAATTCCACCTGACTTACCACTACGCTGTTAGAGAATGTTTTCTCTTTATGACTGAGGACACTTAGTGATTTCAGATTAGTTATGGGTTCTTCCTGCCCCCTTGGAAGATGGGGTGAGGGGAAAAAAGACCATTGAAGGTATTTTTGTTTGGTTTGTTTTTTCCTTCCACCTACAGTCATTGCCAAGAGCAGTCCCTGCTGCCTGCAATTGCTGATACTTTACATGTCAGAAATCTAGCGAGTCCCCAGCCTTCAGCCGAGTGCCCGCTCCAGTGCTCATCTGAGCCTGCTGCAGGTGTTGGCACTGCACAAATCTTTTTAAGCAACAGGGGAAATTGTTTCTGAACCTTGGCGTGTAAGCGGTACTGGTTCAGAAGCATGACGTTTGTTTATGTTCATTGTGTTTTGGTATCTACTATAGCTGCAAAATGTTTACATGACTTTTACCATTTAAAATAGATAATCATGCTGTTCTAAAACTGCATTATGTAGATGCAAAGTTGTGCTTCATGCACATCTGTGCTTCCCCATACGTGGGTGTTTGTTATTTTTTTCCCTGCAGGGGTGTGTGTGTGCATGCATGTATGCAATACGTATATTTTTAATATACATGTATGTATGTGCATAACAGCTGTGCTCCTCTATTTTACTCTAGCAGCCTTTGCCCCTCTCTCTCTCTCTCTCTCCCTCTCTTTTTGCTGTTTTTCTTTCCAATAAGTATTCTTGGTTTGGTGACCTGACGCTAGATTAGGTTTTTGTTAATAATATAGTGAAGCCAAGAAAGGAAGGAGATGAGGGTTTTAAACATAAGTGAGCAGTGCTGAGCAACTTCTTTGTAAATTCCTCTCTTAATTCCTTTTCTCAATGGAAGCTCTGTTGAACTTAGGCAACATAGAAACCTTTAATAATCTCTTTTGCCTCATGGTTTGGGTGAGAAAGGTGTAAACTAATGTTTATTTGCAAGCTCAAATTATTTTTATTGATGAGAGTGCATTTCTAGGGAACTCTTACTGCACCTAAATGTGTACCATTTCGAACGCGAGGTTTTTTCTGAGAGTTTTAAACTCTCTTTTCCAAAACGTTTAGGTACTGCACGAGATGGGGAGGTGTAACTATGCTCACTGTAATGGGGTTTCTGCAGGGATGAATGTGGTGTGCTTGTTGCTTCTCTTCTGTATCTTCAAAGATCATTATCCTTGACTGATTTGATTGGTATCGAGCGATTATTAGGTTTGGACTTCGTATTTTGTTCATAAAACAAATATTGAAAGTTCATGAGATTGTTTTATTCCTGATTTTAGAAACATGAAGAGTGAAAGTAGTCCAGAAAGGCAGCTGGCCTGATAGCCAGAAAAAAAAAACAGTTGTCAGACTGAAGAATGTAATACGATACGCTGGCTCATACAACTTATGTGGCAAACTTCTCTATATGCAATATAGAATCATATCTTCCGTGGAAAGCAGAGGTACCTACTAAAATTTTAGCCTAGGAATCTCTTTCAGTTGCTAGTTTGAATGTGCAACCCTTAAAGCGTTATGCTAACATGCAGCCCACAGGTATTTAAGATTTTCGTAGCACAAGTACTGGTCTACTCATTTCTCCTTAGTGCTCTCTGTTCACTTGTTAAATAATGAAACCATCCTCAACCTAATCACGTGTGGGGTTTTTTGTCTCCCTTGTTTTCAGAATCAGAGTGTACTGCTGGCAGTTAGGTTGTATGTGTGTCCTCCAGCACAGTCTTGTCTGGGGTTATTGGTTTATATGGAGCCAGTATTTATCCATAGTGTCAGAGGTTAAGTAAGTTAGGAAAATGAAGATCAGCTACATCTTTCCTCCCTTAAAAGGATGTGCAAGACCTCGATGTTCGCCGATAGAAGGCTGTAGCATGCTGTAATGACTTGGGCAGACAATGTGAGTGAACAGATTTACGAGCCTTTTGCCACAGGAAACCCAGAATGTGCTGGCATAGGAAGCGATCGTGTTCTAAATTAATCAAGCCAGTCACTGATGACAGGGAAAACCAGAACACTTTGTCTAGCAAAAAGAAAGAGGGATTTAGCTTGCTTTGTATTTTTATCATTTGGAAAAAATAAAGGGGATGGGGGTGGGGAGGTGTATGCTTCAGACTTCCTTTCTGGAAGTTAACAGGACTTATCTTTTCCTTTATTTTGCCAGCACCTCATGTGGCTGTAAATGTGATATATTGGAGCTGACCTAGAATATAATCTGGTATTGAGTTGTGTGTTTATCCAGTCCAGGTAATTATTTTCTTAAACATTTCTGACATAGTATGTCTGAATTGCAAATAAAAGCAAATGACAAACAGATATGTAGAAATCGCCTATCGTAAAAATCCAATCTGTATTTCTAAATCTCAAGGGTTTCAGCTGTTCAGCCCTAATGCAAGAACACTAAAGTTTATTAGACATGAACAGAGAGTAATAGGAAATAGGAAATGAGAAAAATGTGTAGAAATGACTTGCGTTGTTCTGGATCAGGTTGCAATTCGCATTGCTTGATCACGGATAGCTTATGCATCTGTCTACATGATGCAGGTTATCTAGCGGGGGCAGTCATTTGCCAGTGGGTTTTTTGATAAGAATATAGGGAAGTTATTCCACGTTGAAGATTTGACAACGTAATTTCCTTAAGGTATATGTACATACACATTTTTGGATGAATATCCTGCCAAGGTGCTTGCAGACCGTAATTCTTAAGAAGTTTGACAGTTTATAGTTAAGAAAATTACTGGTTATGATCCCCGACTGTGGTGTTAAAGCTGATGGCTAAAATTTCTATCATGGGATCAAACGTTCTGAAGCGTATCAGTAGATAAGAGTAGTTTAAGTAGGAAATTTGCAGAGAAAAGTGTTAAAGTTTTTGAGTGATACGTTCCAAGAGTAAGAAGTAAAACATTGAAAAGCAAGCACAAAATGTTTTGAGAAAAACACAATTTGCTGAGAGAGTTCAGCATTGCGTATTAGGAACTACGGGGAAGGATTCGGAACAGACAGTGGGATGTTTCAACCTTCATCATAATCTTAGTGTTTTCTCTTGAGTTTATTCCAGACAATGTGATGGGAAGTTGCGCATTCGAAACATCCATAATACCCATATGCACACAGAGAATATCTTAATTTTGGGTTGTGCTCTCAAGAACTAAAATAATCTGTTGTCTGAAGGCATTCATTGAAATGCCTGCTTTCCCTGGTTTTATACATATATGGACAGAGACACAAAGAGCGAGGAGAGCATGGAGCTAGCCTCAAATCTATTTTGAATGAAGTCAACTTTAAAAATTTATTTTGTTAAAACCCACAGATAACGTCACTGTTTCATAAGTTGAAAAAATACACTGTTATTTCTTTTCATTTACGCCCAGCAACCAGTAATTCCCCTGGTATATGTTGGTTATACAGGCTAGTGGCAAGTGTCTCCTTTGTCAACTGTTCAAACAACAGCTGTTAAATATTAGTAAAAGTATTAGAAATTTGGAATTTTAGAAAATGTGTGATGAAATGCTGGGTTTTGGGTTGTGGGGGTTTTTTTTCCCCTTCTTCACAAAAGTGATAACGAAAGAGAATATATCCATTCCTTGGTACTTGCAATTTAACTGCACGTACAGAAACAGATGAAGGTAACTAAATGCTTGTTGTAGTAACAAGGAGGAGAAAGCATAACAAATAGAGCTCCAAAGTACCGTAGCTGGCTTTAGGAACAGGGGATGCCTGTGACTTGGCGTGGCAATGCCTGAGAGTTAAATGGTGGCTGCATGATTGGGAATCGAATATTGCCATTTAGGTGCATGGTGGTCCAACCGCTGAAGTCAGAAAGTGTTTTGATATTTCTTTAGTATGTAGCAAGATGGACAGAACCAATGTGGCTAACACGGCATTGCATTTGAGGGCGTGGTATTTCCGTACGTTGTGTGTGAGGTGTCTTAAGTAAACATGCAAATAAAATATTTCAGAAATAAATACATTTAAATTACACTTGCATTAATACATTTTAAAACTTGTTTTTATGTTGTGAAATCTATTTGCTTTCAATCCACTTTAGTAATAATTAGTAGTTTTCTGCAGTTTCTAAACAAAAATAGTATTTTCTAAGATGTTTTAAATGCTTATTGAGGACACAATTTCAATAATGAGTAAATAAGAAATGATTACTTTAAATGCCTTTTGCTGTATGAAAAATTTGAAACATTGTCCAGCAGCATGTAAGTCAAGGGCATGGAACTGTACTTGAGTGTATGCTATGATCAGTAACATTTTGTGGGGGTAATTGTATGGAGAATTCAGTGTTCTACTTAAATGTTTTACTTGGTAATTCACAAGTCTTTTTTTTTCTTCTCTCATGCTTTAAGGAGTTATAAACCAATATTCATTTACTGCAAAATACTACAGCAGTTTGGTATTAATTGGCACCCCTTCTTATTATTTGCCTCTGTCATTGCTAATGACGTAACCGTGTAAGAAGGCGGTCTTACCTAGCAGATCCTTATCTCATCACCCACAGCTGCCTCCTACACAGGTTCCCCAGTCATTACTAATAATTAAAACAAGTAATAAATATTAAAGACGCAAACCAAAAACAGTACTGGGTGGGATTTTACTACAGCGTGGGGAATTGATTGTTCAGACCTGTAGGCAACCAAAATCCTTTAGATGTCTCAGCGAGAGTGAATACGTTGTTGGTTACCAGTCTATAGAATGCTGGCAGGGATAACAGTCTGTCCAGTCTGCCCAGGACCTGAGCACTTGTATTTTCTTTTATTGGCAAGGACAGAATAAGCCTCTATATTAACTTTTTCTTAAGCTAGTAGTGAAATCTTTTCACTAGCCTTTATTAATCTACTAAAGTGGAAGTCATCCGTCATGTTTATAAGCTAAGTGTAGAGAAAGAAATGTGTCCTTAAATGCTGTTGAAATCTGTGTTTAAATCTTTAAAGTTTGACTTGCAAAAGAAGCTCTGTCTCACCCACACGTGCAGTCTGTGGGGTTGCTGTGCGCAAGTGGGACCCTTGGACCCTGGCCCCAGTTGGGAAAGCGCCTCCCTCCCTGCATGCCTGCCTCGCTCTCTGGCAGTGGTGGGAGAGGAAACAAAGGTTTTCGGTCTTCCCTATGTCACCTCCTAAAGGGATGGTTTCTGCCTTTCTCTAGACAGAGCAACCATCCTCTTCCCTGGCCACCTTCGAAACTGTCGGCTGCCATTCAGGGCCAGACTGCCCCATTTTCTTTGCCTTTTATTTTGCATTTAGTCTTCTTTTGTTTCATTCATGGAGATTAGTGATGAGTCATATCCCTCAGAGGGTCCATATTGGGACTAGTACTGTTTAATATCTTCATCAATAACGTAGCGGGATCGAGTACACCCTCAGCAAATTTGCAGGTGACACCGAGCTGAGTGGTGCAGTTGACATGCCTGAGGGATGGGATGCCATCCAGAGGAACCTGGACAAGCTTGGGAAGTGGGCCCGTGTGAACCTCATGAGGTTCAACAAGGCCAAGTGCAAGGACCTGCACCTGGGTTGGGGCAACCACCAGTATCAATACAGGCTTGGGGACGAAGGGATTGAGAGCAGCCCTGCCAAGAAGAAGTCTGGGGTACTGGTGGATGAAAAGCTGGATGTGAGCTGTCAGTGTGCATTCACAGCCCAGAAGGCCAACTGTGTTCTGGGCTGCATCGCAAGCAGCGTGGCCAGCAGGGTGAGGGAGGTGATTCTGCTCCTTTGCTCCGCCCTGGTGAGAGCCCCCCCCCCCGCCTTCAATACTGTGTTCAGCTCTGGTGCCCTCAGCACAGGAAAGATATGGGCATTGGAGCAGGTCCAGAGGAAGGCCACAAAAATGGTCAGAGGGATGGAGCAGCTCTCCTGTAAGGACAGGCTGAGAGAGTTGGGGTTGTCCAGCCTGGAGAAGAGAAGGCTCTGGGGAGACCTTCTTGTGGCCTTTCAATACTGTAAGGGGGCCTATCAGAAAGACTGGGACAGACTTTTTAGCAGGGCCTGTTGTGACAGAACAAGGGGTAATGGTTTTAAACTAAAAGCAGGTAGATTCAGACTACATATAAGGAAGAAAGTTGTTACAATGATGATGGTGAAACACTGNCTGGGACAGACTTTTTAGCAGGGCCTGTTGTGACAGAACAAGGG
>VZSC01009654.1:313-17130 GCA_013398225.1 Steatornis caripensis
TTTTTTTTTTTTTTCAAAAATTGGCATAAAGACATACTGCTTTTTTTCAAGATGCTGAAATTAGGGTGGGAATAGCCTTGTGGTCCTGGGGATCAAGATACCCTATTTGCATACTCTTTTAGCTATAAAGGTGGGAATCTGTGTTAGCAAAAAAACCCCAACCAAATGCACATAGAAGCCAGATCCTAAAATAAAACTAACTTTTGACATTTTCCCAAGTTAAAGGTCAAGCAGACTTGACTTGATACATTTATTTTTAATACTGAAAAAAATCAACATTGTCATGAATCTAAAACAACCTTTTACCTTCAGAGAAACACATAGATTACTGTTAGTTTTGAGTGATACAGAATTAAATACATGAACTGTCAACACTTTGAATTTAAACCCACAAAGCAAAATCAAAATGTGGTCTATCCAATTAATTCACTGTGAGTGGATTTATTGCCAAGAAGGAGAAAAGTTGAAAACAGAAGCTGAGTGAAAAAAAAATCAGATTTACTCTGGGATTATATAGTGGCTAATACAAACTTCTGGACTCTGTCTGTAATTGAAAATACATCTCTGCTGTCAGATGTACCTGGTACATAAACACAGAGTTTGAAAATTCATTCTTCAATAAGAAGGGGGAGGAAAAAAATTTAATAAAACTTAGTAATTGAATAGAACACATTTAATAAAAAGTCATATTTTCTGTGTGTTGGTTTCCATGCACTCCTGACCAGTTGGTGGCTTCCTGTTTCCGTTGAATACTGCTGCTGCAGTAAGACAATATATAGCCACGGATATTACATTGATTTACTGAAAGGGTACTGCAGGAGAACAGGAAACTTAGTTGGCCAGTGTTGCACTTTCATAACAAGCATTACTGCCAGATAATTAACCTTGCTGTTTGTTTAGCACCCTCAGAAAGCTTCATTACCAATGCAGTCAATTATCTTCTGGTAATGGCTACTACAGAAGGTAGAATTGCTTAATTAAAATTATTTAGACCAAAGAGGCTGTATGATTGGGTAACGGATATTGGAATGGAATAGAATAATCTCTCTGAGCTACGTACCTCATCTAAGTCTTGTATTTCAGAATGCCAAATTCTGAATTTTTTAGCCACACAAAAATAACAATAATAACAGTAATAATTATGTATTCATTCTCCCACCTACATATGTTTCCTTTCTCAATGACATCCTTTTGTAAAGCAGGTACAGTGGGAGGAGGAAAGAGCTAAATCAACCATATAGAGTGCTTTAAAGAGTAAGGATAGAAGTAGGTCCATTGACATGGAAGAAAATGAAAAGGAGGGAAGATTATTTCTGGTAAGAGATGTAACTCACAGCTGTGCAGGTACATGCTAGGTGCTGCTGAAGAGAGTCTCTTGATGGCCTCCCCTGAGGAAAGAGATTTGATTTGTTGCCCCCTCTGTGACAATTTGCATTCCCACCTTCTTTATAGATCATCAAAGAAGTGGAAAGAGGCCTGAGTTTTTGACAGTGGGCCTTAGAGCAGGACTATCTTTGAAGTTAAAGGCTGGCTGATATGGAGATACAGCTTTGGGTGCCTGTTTCAGTAGGGTTTGAAGGTAAGGTTTGTTTTCCATACTATAAGTCTTCAGAGCTTTGATCCCGCTTTCAAGAGCACTTGAAAGCCCAGTGGGTCTGTTAGTGCAGACTTAAATTGATTAGTTAGTTTTAGAGCTAGTTCTGTACTCCCAGACAAGTGAGCCCTGACTGATAGGTGTTTTGCCAACGAAAACCCCAGTGGGATGGAATTGTATTAGTAAAACTGTTATTTTACCAGTTTGGGGTGTTTCACTCATAGCTGATTTTCCTGTGTGGCTGCAAATTTGCAGCCTCATTGGTCCACTGAAGTCCATGGTAAGAGCTCTCTGCTTTACGTACAACATAATGTTCTTATTGTAACTATGCTTGCAATAGCAGCCTCAGTCTAGGCATGGTATATGACTTACTCAGTACCCAGTATTCCTCTCAAGGGCTATATTTTTAAAGGTATATAAATGTTGAATATGTAATACAGGTGAGGGGGGAAAAACCCACTAAAGTAAAAGGCATAGATAAGAACATCCACTGCAATGCAGCACTTAAGCTACAAATCTAGCTTGGAAAACCTGTTTCTGGACAGGCATCTGTGCGCTCTATTACCTTGAAAAACTCAACTCCCACATTATTTTTGATAATGAGATTTCGTCTTATATGTCACCTATGCACATTCTAGACCTTCGTCTGAAATTTGTGAGTTATGGTCCTTTTGAGTGAATTGATAGTTGCTGTAGAATAGACTCCAAAGGTAGAAGCTAATGAGGTGAAGGAAATCCTGGTGCAATGAAGTTAATGGCGGAACTCATGTTGGTTTCACACAGCCAAGATCCCCCTTATGATTTCTGTACCAGGCTCTGAATTTCTAGTGACTTAAATATGTCCTGAACAACTATAGCCTTTTTATCCTCTGAAAATCACAGAAAACATGAGAGATTATATCTGAAATAATATTTGCTCTAGTATCTCTATCTGTAAATATTCTCTGCTGTGACGAGAATAATTGTGATCCTTTCTGCTGTTTCTGTCTCAAAAGAATAACTGCAGGCGCAGTACTGAAACCAAGTACCCTTCCTTACTCTTTCAAAAAAACCCAAATCAAAATGCAGGAATAAGCAAATAGCTACTTAAGAGGCACTGCTTCTTTGCTAAGCATGCAATTAACCTATGGACCTTGCTGCCTTAAGAAGTTATTGAGGCAAATAATTTAGCCAGATTCCAGCAAAGCCTAGCTATTTATATAAATAGTAAGAATAATCCACAGGTATAATAGCTGCTATAAAATATAATGAATTTAGGAACTCAGAGTTAAAAGACACAAGCAAGATTACTAGCTCATAATTTTACCTTAAGTCTTGCCATGTTCAGTGTTTTAACAAAGCCTCAGTCTAAAGCATATTGTTTTGTGAGAAGTTCAACTTTCTCCTTTAAAAATGTGTAAGATACGTGTTGCTGGTTCTCTTGAGAAGTCTGGAAAAGGGAAAACTAGAATTCAGATTAGCAGAATGCTTTCTTTCTACTTAAAAGAAAGAAGGCATTAAAAAGTCAGAGATCTCTTGTACTTAAGGACGTGGTTCTTTGTGGAGCTGACCTGTAAGGTTTCAATATTAGTGGCAATTGCGATTGCACAAAGACAACCGCTATTCTCTGCTGAGTTAGCATGGGGAAAGGAAACATTCATGTTGACAGCTGATACCCTTTCCATACCAGCCCTGAGTTCTGTGAGCTGCACATGGGGACAGAAAGATGATCATGGTCTCTGTCCTCTGTTGTAATAGAGCCACACTAGAAACTGGAGGGCAAATGAAGGCTTTCTGTAGGACGTGCCAGAGATGTCTCCAAATAAATGAAAAGTTTTATCTTTGAGTAAGTTATGGTGCTTCAACAACACACATCAGCAGAGCGATACTAGAGAGATGCATGTATGCGTGCGGATATCGGTCTATGGCTAATAATAATGTGGCTTCTTTCTCACCATCCCTGGAAGTATTTAAAAGTTGTGTAGACGTGCCCCTTAGGGACATGGTTTAGTGGGACTTGGCAGTGTTAGGTTTACTGCTGGACTTGATGATCTTAAAGGTCTTTTCCAACCTAAATGATTCTATGACTCTTGTCTCCAATTAGCGTAACTTGAATTACAGTGCTTTTATTACAATTTACAAAACTGCACATACGCAGTTCTGCAGCTGATAGTTACTCTCTAAGAGTCTGGACCTTCGTTTATCTCTGCTGCCCGAGAGAGGTTTGTCCACTCTTTAAGAGATCTGGCAATACTCAGTACAGTGCCAGAGTGTTTCCAGATGATTGAAATATAAACAAAACCATGGGGCCTTGCTCAGAATAATGAAACCAATAAACTGGATTGTCTCACCTACTAGTCCTAATGCTTTTTTCATTTGCTTCATGGCAATAATGATGGCAAGGCTTTGTAGAAGTGCTGGTAGATACGAGAGATGGGACTGACCTAGGACAGGGCAGTATTTCTACACAGCAGGAAAATTACCTTTCTTTTTTAGAAATCTACCTAGAACTTCAGAGCATTTTATGGATAACCTGTGTATTTGCTCCTTCCCGGCTCTGCACAGAGCATTGGCAATGCCACAAGGACGCTGCAGCCTAGAGCAGATGCTAGTACCGCTTTAAATTAGCTCTTATCATTCAGTGATTGATTTGCAACCAAGTGCCATTAAACACGTTTGTTCCCCCCAAATACAGTCAACTCAAAATAGAACCTCAAGTGAGAGAAAGTACAAACAGATTCAAGTACATGACATACTCACAATTACTGTATGGAAACAATAAAACAGGAAAAAAATAGAAACCACTTCAAATCTTATTTCCTCCTAAAAGAGAGTGTAATCAAGGTATAATGAGCATTGAAATTAATAAATTAAAAATAAATGCCCATAAGAGGGAGAAAAAATGTGTTAATCAGTTGGCAATTATATTTTTGGCATTGTAAATTAATTCCCTAAATGAATCTCCTTCCAGCTTATTTCACTCCATTATCTGTTTTCTTCCTTATTTTTAATCTAATGATTAGCATTTCTGAATTCTGTACATAATGATAATTTTTAAAAACCAAAGGTGTTTATTTAAAGATAAAAAAAGGATAGTGTGTCAAATGCAAGATTATGACATTTTGTCCTTTCCAATCTGTGAAGAAAGAACAGAAATGTCCTCATAATGAAGCTGTCCTTTTAGAGTTCTCTTTTTTTTTTTTTTTTCTCCTCCTCCCTGCATTAAGCCTCATGGCATTACTCATCTTTTCAGTAATGGAAATGATTCTCAGTTGTCTCCCGTCTACCACTAAACAGCAATCTGCAACAAAGCTCTGCTGTTCCAACTCATCCATCTTCTTTGCTCCACCCTCAAGTACTAAGAGGCTTGCAGACGTGAGAAGTTTTAAGTTAAGGAAGAGGAGGGAACAAATCCTAATTCTGCTTATTGATGGTTTCTTCTCACTTATGTTTCTCCTGAATGTATATATTAGATAGCATCCAGGAAAGGGATTTGATCTGGGAAGTAATTAGGAGAAAATAAACAGCAGCTGGAATACTTTGTTTGCTTTTGTTTCTCCCTCTGCCCCACCAAAAAAAAAGAAAAAATGTTGACATTGTGTTTTGTAGATGAAAATTCTTTAAATAGAGTGAATGTCCATAAATGTAACTTACCGTAGCAATGCAGTTCAGAGGAGGTGAGCCAAAAGGCTGTATTGTTCATGACTTTCTGAAGTACGGTGGAAAAGAGAAATTTATTGCGGAAGCAGGAGGAAGGGCAGAACTAAAACATAAACCAAGGTGTCACTAAGATTTCAGAACTCAGGCAGTTGAGGATCTGCTGCACAGTGAGTATTTCCTATACCTGAGGGGCTCAGACACTGTTGTCCTGACTCTTTGAAGCTACGTTCAAGGGTAAGGTGGCAAGTGAACATGAAATCTGCTGCTGCATTTTCCTGCTACCCATCTCAGGGGTGGTGGTTTGCCAAGTGTTGAACTCGGTGAGCTGAGAAAGAGGGATTCTCTTGGTTTCTATCTCTGATCTGTTTTTCAAGTACGCTGTACTCTTGGAAGAAAAACATATCGTTGTGCTGCTTGCATCTCTACCTGGATCTGTGTTTCCACCATCTGACCAGAAAAGGATTCTACTGTGCTCCTTCCTGCCATCTGTCCTTCCATCCTTCCCCTTTCCACCAATCAGCTTCTGTACCATCTTGTGGAACAGTGACTTGGGGATCTTCACAGCATGGTGGAATTTTGCATATGCCCTCTCCTGCTGGCATCCTCCCAAGCAACACCTATGCTGCTTGGATTTGGGACGGGAGGAGATAGAGTGATGTGCCAACCAACTTGAGCCACTATATCTGGTGTAATGCTGAGAAAGAAAAAATATCCAGAATGCTCGCACAGGAGAGGCGTGCCTGATGGGCCAAATGGTTTCTGTATGAACACGTGTGATGCATGAATGCGTGGTGCTGCCTTGCTGAGCTCTTGCCTGGGAGATGAGAGAGAGGGGAATCTGTCTTGACTAGCCTCTGAGGAGGTCTTCAGCTGAACAGGCAGTGACTACTAGTTTTGAAGTGAAAAGACAAAGTGCTTGTATAGGAGTGTTTGTGATAGTCTTTTTTTAAGGTAATCTTGTCACACTGTCGTATGGATGTTCCTAAGCGAGCTATAGCAGCTGGGTCACCAGGCAGCATGTTTGTGAATTGTCTTGGCTGTATGTAGGCTGTGCTGCTTGGAGGAGGGAGCGCTCTGCCCATGCCAACGGGTGCTGGACTGTGAAATAAAACCGTAGGTACTGTTCAGATATAATGTAATGATTTGCAATGAAATAAGTGTAAACGACTTTGGAAACGCATGAAAAGGGACCTGACAGTGGCATTCAAAAGAATTGCTAGCAACTAACCATGTTTTGCACATTAAATGCATATTCCGTTCAATTAGGTTTGTAGTAATTTAAAAAAACCCCAATCCAAAACAACACAATTACGGCAAAAGATTAACACATCACTGCTGTATTTTCTGTTTTCCTATCTCTGTTCTCTTTTCAGCACTAAATAGATTCAGACTTCCTACTTTGGAGGTGTCCGATTATTCAGAGATGTGAATCTTCCACTAGTAGGATTCTTTGTGTTAGGTTTTTGTGGCAATAATTTCAAGCTATTCTGTTTCATGTTACTCTTGTTGTCAGTAAATCTTTTACAGTAGTATTCTTAGCCTGGCTGAAATTGGATAATGTTCCATTAAGGATCTTTGATGTATTAAAAAAGCTCCTAATATTAAATATTCCTATGGATAGTGCTGACAATGTATATGTGCTATCCTATATCCTAACAACTCGGTACTTGCAAGTGTTTCACCACAAAACTGGAAAATCCTGTAAAATGGGCCAGGACTGTTGGAATACAGTTGGTCGGGCTGTGACTGTGTGGCTTGTGTGCTTGCCCATGGCCATACTTTCTCTGTGACTGATGTTATTACTGCATTTCAAGAGACTTCTTTATTCTTCACTTGCCAAGATTTGCGCAGCCTTATTAATTTACAGTTACTGTTGTTGCAAACAATTTCACTTCTGGAGTTTCAATGTCGGTGTTGTATAACCCGTTATGGGGAGTTTTTTTGTTAAAAGGAAATAAAATATATTAGTTTAGTTATTTACTTGTCTGATGAATAAAATCCTCCCTTAGCCATGACATGATTCAAGCAGTAGGCAGTGCTGGCATGATAATGCCCACATGCAGGTAGCAGCATTTCCAGTATCGTTCCACCCCTTTCCATGCCGCTCATGGCTCTAACACTTCTTCCTGAATCGGTAATGTCCATGGGAGCTCCGTCCCTGTAGTAAGTCGAGTTGCGTTGCATCCTGTGAGCCTGCTCCTGATACAGTCCTGTGTAACTTCACGTGCAAAAGTGCAGAAGTACGAGCCTTGTTTCAAATCTTTGTAAGGTGGAGGACTTTGTTACAAAGCCGTTTTAACCAGGGGGCTTTGATGATTGTAAAACTATTTTTCCTACGATAGTGTATTCATTGCATAGTGTAAGCAACTGATAACAAGCAGTGTGGGTCACCTCCCTGCAATTTCAAGGTCTCCTAAGAAAGTGCCTGTTACTAAAGCAGCAGCAGCAGTGTGGAAAGGACTGTCAGTTTAAAGGTAATTTAGAGCTCCACAGAGAATAGAGGCATTTGATTTAAGTGTGCTGTGAACAAAAAAAATGCTGTTGGTGGCATGAGATTCTTCTCCTTTGCTTCCACACTAGCCAGGTACTCCTGGCCTCCTGATGAGGCATTTATATGTTCATTTGTCAATCCTGAAGTTCAAAACTTTTCCCATTCTGTACAAAGTTACAGGCTGTAGTTTAGCGTTGAGCTTTCCTACCATTCCTCCCTTTGCTCAGGTGCCAGGGAACATAACCTAATTGAATGGGGAATGCCTGCTCTCGGTTCTGCCTTCCTATCCCCTCCACACAGTCGAGGAGAGCACCTTTGCATTGTGTTGTTCCTTGCTGGTGCTAGGCTTGTAACAAATGGAGGAAAAGGCGCCGGTGCTGCTGACTGGTGAAACAGATGGGGACTTGTAGCCAGTAATGAAAAATCACAGGTGATGGATTTCTTCAGCGACAATGGCGATGTCCCTGCACAAGCCCGCCTGGACCCAGAGGATGGCTTTGCTGGGGTTGTGGGCAAGAAAGAAAGGGAAGTTAGTATTTTATCTTTCAGGCATCTGTTCAATTTGTATGTAGAGGGCTGCCCATGGAGTTAGGTAGTGTGCTGTTGCTTTCAGAGGACAGAGCCGTCTCCCAAGACCCGTAGTGTCTGTTTTCACAGAGAAGGGGAAATAAATGTGATGGACCAGGAACCCTCAGGAACTTACTCATTCTATACAAGGTTTTGGAAAAGGGGCAAGGGTCTTATTCTGAAAGCCATTTGCTTTCTCATTCTGCTGGGATACGAATCCAACCAGAAGGTGGAAAAGCTACAGTTAAGTCACGAGGTGACCGTGCGATGAGAGATGTATTTCAAATACAGCTTTTTCTCTGCAAACAAATAAAGTTAAGCTTGAAGGAGGATCTAAAAGAACCCCCCCCACAATATGTATGTGTGTATAAAATATATATATGATATGTATGTTGAAACTGAACATAAATGTTTTGATATATATACACACATAAATTCATAACATAGAAAACAAAGGCTCCATTTAAAGGCTCTATAAAAGCATGTTGATGAATATATTTGTCTTCCAGTAAAATTCATGTTTGGAGAAAGAACTGAAACTTCTTCACTCTTTTTCTTCAGCTGTCATCAGGACATGAACAGTCAGAGCTGTCCTGCAGAGGCTTGCTAATTGCATATACGTACCATCTATTCCCATGTGTTTTTCAGCTTTCTTGTAATTCGTAACTAAACTAGGTTACAAAAATACCTACTACCTACCTAGCAGATCACGTGATGGGAGTATGTGCAGCTGGGCAAGAGGGAATACTGGGACAAAATGAGCAGTAACTTCTTTTTGCTACAGTAAACCTAATGTCATCTTGACACCCAGCAATTTCAGATGCTACCTACAGGAAAATTGTGTAGATAACCTCTGAGAAAAGACAGCTGGTAACCTGCTTGATTTCTTAAGCCAAATCACCAGAGTTCCTAAAGCCAAAAACCTGTTTTACGCTGTAAACCAAGATTTATTCTTTGTTCTTTTAGCTAGACTCATCCTCACTAGTCCAACTTCCCCTAACTTTTTCTCACACTTCAATCATTTTTCAATCATGATAATCTCAAGACTTGAAACGCTTTAACTATTTGACACTCCAAACTTCACGTCAATGTTACTCATTTATTAAGAGTTTAATAAAGAGTCTGAAAGAAATCTACCTAAATCTTGCTTAGATCTGTTCTTACTAGCATTCATGTGGCCCAAGTAACTGTAAGTTACTGCTTTTATACTTCACATAACTGTTCTAAACAACCATGCAGGTTTGAGTCCGCATGTGGTAATTCAAGCTTTTTTTTTTTTTTTTTTTAGGACTGTTTTTAAGAGGGTGGCCATATTCTTCGGACTGTGCTGTATTTATTACTGTTGGCATTTTTGGGACAAGGGTCACCAGAGGGTGCTTCTTTTTGGCTGCTGCTTGGATCTGGACGTTGTTTATTGGGCTGAGATCTTGGGAAAGGGAGATTATTTGTGTGCCCTTCATCAGTGTTGGATGGTAGGCCCGTGCAGCCAGAAATGAGAGAGCTTCATAAGGTGCATGCTTAAGAAAGTTGTTTGCATGGGGAAAGTTACAGCCCATCCCCGTTTCCTTCAGTAAATGTACACTTACTCAAAGTTGCCTTTGTTCTGAGCTCAGTGCAGTTAGATGAATAATGTTTTCCTGTTACTGTTTTATAGAACAGTATGAAAAAATCTTAGGGATGTAGCAGAAACAGAAGTGTTATTAACTTGAAACTACCATATTGTTTATTTCCTGATTTTCCTTGGGAGAACTTTCTGTATATCACCATTCCTGAGGGTAAGCATGTTGATTAGTATTGGACCTTACATTCTTTGAAGGTGCTCACTTTTATTTAAAACTTTTCACTGGAGTGAAGTGTCTGATGCATGTGTATTTTCCTAAAAAAAAAAATATTCTAAAGCCATTGTACAACAGTGTTACTTTAAATAGTGCTCTGGGAAGTAAACCCCATCAAATTATGCTGTGCTTTAACAAAGTTCTCACTTGACCAACGAAAAAAGAACGCATCCACATAAGGCTTTTTTTTTAAAACAAAAATAAAGCAAACCCAACCCCACCAAACTGCAAAGTCAACCACATTGCAAATTGTCTAATCAATAAAACAAGTGGTTAATTTTTAATGGGATGTTAAAAGCCTTCTCAAACTTGATCCATATTTCCATAAAACAGTTAGAGGCAAATTTAAAGAGGAAGAATTATTTATTGAGGAAATTCCATCACGCCTGTGTAGCTGTGAGTGGGAGATGAACATGCAGCACAAAGCCAGGGTTTGAGTCCATTGCCACACTTGACTTTCCAGCATAATTTCTGATTGGCAAAGTAAATCTGTGAAGCAACTGTGATTTTCAGCTATTTATTTTTAGTGCTGTTTCCACTGCATGAGTGACCGAGGTCAGACAGCACAAGGTGCTCTGCAGGTGCAGCCTGCAAGGGTGCCTGAAAAGAGTGATCCGGCCAAAACAGGCCTCTAGCTGTTGTGATGTTCGTTGTTAATGATAAATAAAGGAATGTCTGTTATACATAAGTGCTCCACAGGCACTCTTTTCCTGAGCATATCATAAAGGGAAGTGGGTCTTGGAAGACAAAAGAGCAATGGGCTTTGAAATTATTTCTGGGAAAGGATTCCATGCTCTGAGCCTAGTGATGAGGAAAATGTTGAGGCGTTAATGGCAGAGGTAAGCAGGCAAGGTTACTGTAGTTTACAAAGCAGGCCTTGGAAATCAACAGATTTTTTTTCAGGATAAATTAATATTTAATTTGATATCAGACCTGATTAAGAATCTTTCTTTTGCGCCAAGATGTTCAAAGTGAAATGAGGGTAAGGTGGTTTAGCACTGAGTTTCTTTTGGGAATTGTTCAGGCTCCATACTACTTTGCTGTAGTGCAGGGCAGATTTCCTGAGTGAACTGAGTGAACATTACTGTTCTTCATTACAATGAAATAAATGCAAATTCATTGTGGTAGGAGGAGTCTGGCTGAGGAGTCTGAGTTATATGGTGTACTGGGGACTACAATACTTACGAATTACAACTCCAAGGGAGCGCTGTGCCACTGTGGAAAAATATAGCATAATGTCGAACATCAGACAGAAGACTGGAGTCTAGTTAAAATAGCTAGATTAAGTATTTTGATATGAGGAACGTCGATATGATTGGTTGTTTTCATAAAAAGTTAAAGCAAAACATTTATTAGCTTAATTTCTAGTCTATGAAAATACTGGGAGAAAAGTAGATGAAGCCAAAGTGGAATACATGGAAATCAGTGATGCAGGATAAAAATAAGTGCTGGAATTTCCCACAGAACGGATATTCTAGAATGATTTATTTTTAAGTGTTAATGTCTTACATCTATATGAAGTTTAATGCAAGCCATGTTCAAGGTATTACTCCAAAGTTTCAAGACCTAAGTAACTGAGAACCGTTTCCTGCAGACTTTGCCTATCACATGCTGCCTACCTCCTCTGAGAGAATCAGTAGAACTTTTTAGATTAAAAAACAGAGGGAGTTGTTGTGAGCATAATTCCTGTGAGAAGTCAGGAGCAGCTGCTCTTAGTGTGTGATGTGTATAGGATGGTCAGTTGTAGGTCTGTTTGCTAACTTCCTGGAGCTGTGTAGCTATCTGATAGGAGACAATCCAGAAAAGCCTGTTTTTGCACTGTTTTCATTATTGCAGCACATATGCAAATAGATGGACAGCCCAATACAGTTCATATATTGTGATAGATGATACATCTCTGCTTCATATATTAGGAAGTGCCTGGACTTTGATAAACTCAAGTAAAAGTATGGGATGGCAAGAACTGTGAGACAGACCACTGAGACACTGTGTGGTATAAGTAGGTATCTGTTTTTTCAGCAGTTGTGTGACAAGAACGGAGTTGTAACTTGGCCTGTCTTCTCATTAGCAAATGGGTAGAAAGACTCTGAGAATGAACCTGTTGCCTTTGTGACTGTTCAGGAGCCAGTGAATATCCCAGGTGCCTGGTAACACTGCAGGAGTTCACATGTTTAGACAAGATTATTTCTTCAACATTAATTTTCTGCATTTGCATCAGTGGTGGGGTGTTGCTCCTGAGTGATGTCCTTGAACAGCGGAAGAAGAGCAGCAGCAAGGTGAGCTCCTGCTCCTTGCTTTCTGAATTGAGGCTCGGCACCAACCTGAAAGGATCTTTGTTGTGCCCTCACATAGTTCATAGTATGCATTAAATAACAGACTAGTTCCGGCTACGCTTTCGTATTGGAGAGTTCATTTTGATTTTTTAAAATCCTGCGTCTTGATTTATTCTGTGTGTGTTTTGGTTTTGGTTTTTGTTGCTGATTATTTAATGTCGTGGTGTTGCTGCGTGTGCTTCTTTGATAGTCTTGTACTCTGGTGCTTTGTAGAAATGATCAGTCTCATCAGTTCCTTCAAATGACCTTTTACTAGTGGTCTGTAATATATATTCTGTATGTTCTAGACAAACTCTGTGTTCATTGTAAGGGTATTTTTTTCTGAAAGAGCTGATGTGCTTATTGGAGATGTAATTACACTATGTGGTTACATCCAGTGTTTACTTCTTCATTTTATTTAATTAAAAGTGATAAAATGAATCCATTTCATCACTGTTTGTCCCCTACTCCTCTACTACCCAGCCTCTTGGATTGTGGAAGTTTATTTAGGCTGGGGAATCAGAAGGTCTTGGAGGAAATCACTAAGTTGCTATGGTGGATGTGAATCATTCGCTTAGAGAAGAAACTGCATAATCAATTATTGATCTCTCCTGCTCTGTGCTTCCTCTTCTGATTAAATCTTNCCCCAACTCCTCTACTACCCAGCCTCTTGGATTGTGGAAGTTTATTTAGGCTGGGGAATCAGAAGGTCTTGGAGGAAATCACTAAGTTGCTATGGTGGATGTGAATCATTCGCTTAGAGAAGAAACTGCATAATCAATTATTGATCTCTCCTGCTCTGTGCTTCCTCTTCTGATTAAATCTTCCAAAATATTGATACAGACTTATAGCAAGAAAAAGGTATCAGATGGGGCTGAATGTGCTGACCTTGCCGTGGGGTGGAGGCAGCTAAAGAGCAGTGATGGAGAGTGCAAGAGGAGAGGTGAAGTTGTTTGGCAACGTTATCGTGGTCATTGTGTAGCTGCTGAGAGAGAAACTTCCAGAAAGGCTGGTGCCAGATCTTCCTCTGGGTGCTATTTCTGATAAGAAGTCCATCCAGAACAGCTCCAAGATACACAAACCAAGTCATTGCTAAACATGGGCCCAGAATTAAGCTCCTCTGTAGTCCATGACTGCTTTCCTGTCTGGTCAAAAAGTCTGCGTTTAGCAGCCTTCTGGATATGATGGAAAAAGCATTAGATTGACCAAGTTTATTAAAAAGGCTTGAACGTTTATGTCTCAGCTGCTTGAAAGGACAGAGAGGCGTTTTTGCAGGGACTGGCTACCTTCCTGTTGGAATTATTGTTTCATGAGGTTTGACTGCAGTACCAAGGGATGTCATACCTTGAGAGGAACATGGGGTCCTGATTAATTTTCTTTGTTGACCCAGGGCCACAGTCTTTGCGATTTTGATGGTTAAATCCAGATCTAGATTTTTGTAGGTGCACCTTTAACAGGTATGGAGGAAGGGCTTAGTAAACAGCCTTAACTCATTTCAAGTTGTCACCTTCCGGACAGGAAAAAATAAATAAAACAAAGCAATCCCCACACATACTACGTGGCAGAGACCAACCCACCTCAAACCAAAATCAATGTTATGCTTCCTGTTATTGTGTTAGGCAGAGGATTGAAAACTTGCTTTTTCAATTGATTTGTTTTCCACTGCAAAACTAATTATGTCCAATGCAGTTCTTCCTCTGCCTGCCTCCGGAGGGGAAGCTATTGGCAGCAGTGGCTCCAGTCCTTTGCTCGGGCAGCTGTGTCAGTATCTCTGTTGCTTCATTGTTTGTTGAAGAGTGAAAGATCTCAAACTTCAGTGAAGTCCCCCATTCACTCATTATTTCAAAATGCCCTTTTCAGCTGGACGAACCCCCAGTTACATGCTGTCGATCGAAGTCATCCGCAGCGGTGCCCTCACAGACAGAGTGAACACATGGATGCACATCAAGAGGAATCTGTCCCTAGGAGTGGTGGGTGCTAATGCATTTTGCCTTTGCCAAGCATTTCCAGAGATGCTAAATCAAGTATCTTAATTTCTGAGGGGTTTTGAAACTGAAATGTAGTGAGGAAGAACTTCTTTACTGTGAGGGTGACAGCACTGGGACAGGCTGCCCAGAGAGGCTGTGGAGTCTCCTTCTCTGGAGATATTCAAAACCCACCTGGATGCATTCCTGTGCAACCTGCTCTGGGGGCACCTGCTTTGGCAGGGGGGTTGGACTGGGGGATCTCCTGAGGGCCCTTCCAACCCCTGCCATTCTGTGGTTCTGTGTGATTCTGTGAGATATCAGAGGACTTTTTTTTTTAATACTTTGAAAAAGTGAGAGGTTTGGAGAAAACCCTCCTTTCTTTTAGTAATTTTTAAGCCTAAAGTGTTGCTTTCCTTGAGATGTTTGGTAGACATACAGAGAAACATCTGTTCCTGGGGTTCCTGTCTGGATTGCTACTGTGCAGCTCTTCTAACACCAGTGATGACTGCAAAGTGGATTTCGTGGTCCATGTCAGCCTTGGACATATGGTGGCATAGTCCAATTTGGGATTTAGTGAGCCACAGGATTTGCATGTAGGTTTTTTTCTCTCAAGGTGTTAAAGTTGTAGAGTCCCAGGTGTTTCACTCAGGATGGCAGTAGACTGTCATGTCCATACTGGACCCTCCTCCATTCTACTGGTAACGTAGTAGGTCAGTTCTGCTGAGAAACAGCTTTCCACAGCAGCAAAATTTGTTTCTAAGTGAATGTAAGGGCTGGAAGGTGGGCTTTTCAGAATAACGGCTCCCCCAGCTGGGAAGAGCTGCACTGGGCAGCAAAAGCTTCTGTTGACGTTGCTTTGCTAAAGAGCAAGGCACCACAACAGCTAGGCAAGCTTGTCCTCTGCAGCAGAGCTCTGACTGCCACAGAAATCTGATGCTGGGAATTCCACAGCAGCTACCCTGTATATGGAAAAGCAGAAGGGTTTTAATAAATTAAATGTGAACTTCCTCCATACAGTCACTGCATTTGGTGCGCTCTAATATGTATTTTGTTGTTATTTTCCATTTGTTTCATGGTGTCCTCTGTTTTCAGTTTTCAAAGATGCTAGAGATGTTTGTGTTGTTGACGTGTCACAGTATCATAGATGTCAGTGGCAAATCAGAAGGCATTTGGACATGCAAGGATGGTGATTGGTATGGCGGGTGCTCTTTGTTAGCTGGGGAAACCTCTGTAGTATGGGAGGAATTGACACGAGAGGGAGAAAATAAATAGGCGCAACACGCTTCGTATCCCAGAAGCAGTAAAGAAACTGGGGATTTTCTGAGAGGTGAAATATTAATGAACTAGTCCTTTCTGAGGACTTGGGGATTTTTAAAGCCCTGAACACTTCCTCTGAGATGCTCAGTACCTCCAAAACCTGAATTTAGATTTAATTCAGCATCAGATTAGGGAGGAGGTTGTTTCCATGCTTTTCTGATGTTTATGACTGTGGGGTGCTTAGAGCAGAGGTGAACAATTCAAGTGTAGGTAGGCAATGAAAGACTTTGACTTATCTGTCCTCCCTCAGCACCACTCTTCTTCATGCCCACTGTATGCAGTCTTTCACTATGTGCCATCTCTTGTTGTGTCTCCTATCTGTAGTTCCCTGGTTTTCAGTTATGTCCCTGGCTTTTGGCAGTGCCTTATTCCTGTTGGCTACTTGTTGCGTTGGCCTAGCTTACATGCTTTGCTGTCTCATCAGTAAATATATTAATGCTATATTTTAATGTATTAGGCTATTCCTCTGGCTTTATAACTTACTGATATAAGGCAAGCACTCTCTTTCTCTGTTGCATTTTAACACAACATTATTTGGAGTTACAGTTTTAGTTCAGAGATTCAGTAATCATGAATTTCTTGGCTAGATTCTAGATTGCATGTTGGAGTCCCTTCCAGCCTGAATGATAGCAATTAGTGCCCCAGGCATTCTGTGTGTCTGTGGCCATGGAACTTTCTCTAGAATTATGAATCTGAAGAAACCACAGCCTGTGAATTGTGATATAGTGTTACCTTTATGGGTTTATTGACAGTTGGAAAGAAGACACTCTGGAGATGTATTATATCCCATTGATTTAAAGGGGCTGATAAAGGGGGAGATGGAGACAGACATCTTCTGTGCTCTAGTCATTCTTGCAGGATTAACTGGGCAGACTTAATACCCCCAAGTTCCAAATACATTACTAGGTACCAAAAATCACAACTCTTTACACCTAGCTGTCAAACCTTTTAACTTTTCCTCGATGTCTTTGAAGCAATTATGCATGTTCAATACAAAAATCTTTGATGTATCAAAAGTGGAACAAGTAGAATAAAATAGATTAGTAGAATAAAATAGATTTAGTATAAAATAAAGAACATGAAGATTGCACTATG
>VZSC01009654.1:17267-50934 GCA_013398225.1 Steatornis caripensis
TTGCACTATGGATTGCATAAATAGATTTGGTGCTTAAATCATTAGAACATTACTTGTAAAGAGTTGAAAGTTTTAGGTAAGTTGATCTTCCTGCAAACAAACCTCACAACTAGAAGTTTTAAACACTCAACAAACTCAGGGTTCTTCAGAGTATAGAAGAGCTTGGTGCACGTCATGCGTTAGCATGTCTGGATTGTCGAGTTTGGAAGTTGTCATGCACATCACCTGCAAAGAAATTTGGCTTTTGTACATCTTTTTTGCCAAGAAAGTACTATAGTTGAGATGCTTCTCATTTTCAGTGGCAGTGTATGTGGATAAGTTTCAAAGTGTGTTCTTTTCTAAGTCAATGAGGTCGTTTTTAAGGTGAAACAGATTACTTCAAAGGAAGAGCACCACCTTGTGACACCAAGAATAATGTTGCTGTGGTACTTGATTCAGAGAAGGAAAGGAGTTTTACATGGTTTTATCCTCTAACAGGGTTTATAGAGCTGTGTTTTCTTTCATTTGCCTGTTCTTTTAAGACCTAGCAGGGGAACTGATTTTCTCAATTGATACAAATTCAACAAATCAACTTTATTTCATTCATATGAAAAGCTCATTTTCCAATTTCATCTCAAATTTAACTTTTTTAATAGATTCACTTCAGAGAAAGATTGCTATGAAGTCTTAGCAGATTTTAAAACTGTCAATTAGACTATCAGTCCTTTAAAACTGAGGTGTGATTTTCTCTTTACAGTCTTCTTATCCCTTACTTCATCTTTCAGAAGCTGTAAGGAAGGAGAGGAATTTTATAAGCTATATTCTAAGTAGCATGCAGGGACCCTCCTATTTAGGCTTGTACAGTTTTAAGCATTTGTATGCTCACATTCAGTTTGTGGGGAGATTCTTGCAGAGGAAACTCCGTGCTAGTGCACAGGATCTTCAGCCAGACCTGCCCACTTTTCATATCCTCAGGTAACAGACTGGATGATCAGTCAGACTAAAATAAGTTATAGCTGCCTGGACAGGGCATAGATTAGGACAGCATCAATCCTGCTAGCACAAATTTGTTCAGACGCATTTTTGCACAAGCAGAGGCTTTGGCAAAGGGTAAGTTGTTCAAATACAGTGTTGAATACTCCATATAAGAATGCCAGAGGACTGGATGTAGGCTATCCCTACTTTTATAGAAAACAGAGAATCTGGACAGTTTAGGATATATTGACTGCAAAATGATAGTATTCGTGAATGCAAGAATATCAACAATAAACCATAGTTCTTTTGGGGTTTTGTTTGATTTTTTTTTTTCCTGAAGTGCAAACTTTTACAAAATTCAGAAGAGCAGACATGTTTGTTAGTGAACGCATTTTATTACTTTTGCCTTAGACATTTATCTGCATAACAGATTAACTTTTACCGCCAAGTTTAATTGTGCTATTTCCGCAACTGTGACTTAGCTGAGCCTTAAAAGCCGGATCTCACTTGTCTTTCAAGAAAAATGTCATTTTTTTGCTTTCTGACTTGTTTGCTTAAAAGCCTGCTGATTTTTTCAAATGCATATTTATATTTTAATGACAAACCCAGCAGCTCCAAACCAAACCTAACACCGACTCAGAGAATAAAAAACAAGAATCCTCTTCCCTGCTCGTGACATGGATTAGTGTATTTTAGCCAAAGATCTGTCAATCTTGTTTGGTGTGAATAAGATCCTACTGGAGGGATTTGAACTACTGCGATGTTCAGCGAGATCATTATGCTAGGACAGACTATGATCTGGCAGTATCAGGTGTCACACTAATCCTGCAATGTTAACAGGATTTGAAACTTAATTGTACCTGGTTAAGACTGGCAGGTATGGATGAACTCAAATCAAGCAGTGCACAGCGGATTGAATGTAATCTTAGGTACCGCTGTTGCACAGTGCCCAGTCCAGTTCCTGTAGTTTGAAGAGGCGCTTCCATGGATTATGGTCCTCTAGAGAGAAACAGGGACAAAAGTCAAAAATACTCCTGAAGCTGTTCCCTGAAGGAAGGAGAAAGCTGGACCTAGAGCCGAGTAAAGAGATAAAGAAATATTGCTTGAATAGGTTTTTCACTGCCTTTGCCTGGAACAAATAAACGATGCTGTGACTTGCCATCATTCCTGGTTTCCTTGGTAACATCCTGCATGTTGGGAAGTGGCTGTTTGAAAGTCATATGAAAGGAAAAGCCCTTGGAATACTACATAACTTTTCCCTTTCTCTAAAACAAATCAGCAATAAACATGTATGTATTTTTTTGAGAGAAACTCTAATAGAAGGACCCGTTTGTGGATTGCTGGCTAATTCCATCAACTGATAAAATACACATTAGCACTCTTTTAATCCAGACAGGGATGTCCGGGATCTTTCACCTGATTGCCGATATGCAGTTCATAAAAAGGAATGCTAGATATTTGAGAGACAAGGGATAAATACTGTGTTTTGGTCATTTTGTGGCATGTTTTGTGGCATTTGTTGAGAGCTGTTTGTTTCCTCGAGTACAATTCCTGTTCCATTTTCACAGAAAAGAAGAGAGAACATGGCCTGATTGAGGAATTTAACATTTGTACAGTGTGTTCAACTGATTAAAACTCTTGAAACTGACACACAAAGGCATTTTAGAACCAAACAAAAACCTTCCCATCCCTCTGTCAGCAAACAAGTAGTTTCTGTTTAGAGGAAAGATGCTTGCACAGCCTCTTTTGCCTTTGAGCATTGATCCAGTAAAACTTTTAAACTCTTGTTTGTTAAAGGAGAAAAAAATCCAAGCATGAGTTTTTGAACAGAACTTTTAATGACCTGAAAGTTCAAGCAGGCAAGGGGGGCTTTCGGTTTCCTTCTCCTCTTGGCAACCTTTTATTTTAGAGTGGTGAAGGGCAAGACTTTCAAAGTGATGCCGGTCCTTGACACTCACAGCGGCTGCTCTGCATCATTAGAATGGCAAACCTCAGATCTATTGATCAACCTTTTGAAAATGCAGGGGTTTTGGTAAAGCTGTTAGCACTGCTAGTAGTGTGAAGGGAGGGCTGAGACTCCCAGCTGTGGGTTCTAGGCTGAGTGCCGCCCCAATTTCTGCTGGGATCAGAGAGATCTGATGTGACCTCCAAGCAGCTTTCTCCTCAGCAGGCTTGGGCTCGCAAATCTCGTCCTGAGGTTCCCAAACCCTTTCATCAGGTGTGCAGGAAGCCTGGGCACCCAACTCAGGGCTCCAAGTTCCCTGCTGGGAAGGGAGCTAGAAGGTGAGAGCTTCCAGCTTGGTGGTCCAGCATGTGAGTCATTCATGGCTTATTGCCTGAGTATTTTTCCAAGCAGGCGTTCTGCTATGTCCGTATTTAGGAGGCAAACTGAGAAAATCTATTTTCGGGACACAACTCTGAAATTGATTTTTGTCCTTTTCTCTGCTGAATTTTGTTTTTATCAAGTACAAACAAGTTTTGCTGCCAAAATCTACATAATATCTGCAGAAGAGAATATGAGAGAAAATGTTTACTGTTCTTGTGATGTTTTCTGTTGTTGTCTTTCTTGCGTTTTTTGTTTGTAAGTTTTTTCCCTCCCTTTTAATGAAACTGTCAACAAAGAAAATATAATCTTGATTGTACTCCTCCATAGAAACAACTCCATTTACTTTAAATTCCCATACTGCTGAAAATCTTTTTGTTTATTTCTAGCAAAAAATCAATGAAACAAAAAATCATAATCCTTCGGAGTTCTCTAGTTTTTTAGGAGGACTAGAATAATAGGCTTACAAGTTAGGAGTGGGGAGATTTCCAGTCTATAATATCTTTTTTCTTTTTTATAATATTCGAGTGGTTTTTTTCCTCCACACTCATGTGATATATTAGGCAACAGTACTAACTGGTGTGATTCATAAAAACTGGAAAGACTATAGCTTACTCACTCCTCTTCCGCTCAAACCATAAAAGACAATCAGTTCTTTTAAAAAAATGTTTGCAAAAACCATCGTAGCAAGAGTCAAACTTAAATATGCTTTTTGCTGAGATGGTCAGGATCAGAATCGCACAGGCATGTCACTGCCTAAAGTGCATTTCAAGTTAATATGGAGGCTATCATGTGGACAATCCTATTGGAATTATGTTGTCCATCTCCTTCCTGCTGTCTTTGTTCACCATGACACACCTTTTTAACAACAGTAGGAACTGCTTGCTTGGACAAGCAATACTTAAGATACTGCTGTGTGTTTCAACTGCATGGTGTTTTGCTTTGTAGAATAAAGGGAGTAGCTATGTCTGCATTTGTTCTTCCATTTAACTCCTCCCTTCATCACCGCGTTTGACCTGTTTCTGTGATCTAGTCTGTATTCAATTCTTTCTCCTGCACCTATGACAGAAATCTTGGTGAACTACCAAAACTAGTCTGGCCTCTCTGGCTCATGTAACTTCTCTGAAACAGGGACTGTGTTGCCTTCCTTCTGGTAAGGCTTTGCTTAGCTCTATGGGACTACAGAGACACCGGGGGTTCTGGTTATAATGAAGAAATGCTTGGGCCTCTCTTGTACTAGGATATGTTTGTATTTGAGTACTGGGAGGAATTCATGTCGTACAACACCAGAAATGCATATACGTTTTCTTGCCTATGCAGGGCATCCCCTCTTTCTTCCTGTCCTTTTCTAAATTCCTTTAAAATCTGTTTTACAATGCCATTTCTGATACTCTATCTTGTCTCTATGACTACCGTCGACTTTAGCTTTTGTAACTACTTTCTCACAGATGACCCTGGCATAAAGAAATATTTGATAGGTAGGAAACGTTGCTAGGGAAGTTCTAGGGGAATCTTTGCTGTAGTAATTGAGTTGTCCCTGCTCACTAGCAGGGCCTTTTAATTTTCGTACCATGTTTTCAGGCATTTTCTGTGAACCTGGACCTCAGCTTTTCTTGCTGCCTTTGGGGAAGAGGAGGACAAGGAATTCGTGTCCCTATTTAGATAGATAGTTAGTTAGTTTCACTAATGAAATAAAAATATCGGCAGACTTGGTGGTAATTTCAGAGGAACTCAGAAGTCTGCAAAACTCATTTCTTTTAAGAGCATTTTTGCTGTACTGTTACGCTTCTGTGGTTGGGTGGCATTTCCTCTTTTGCTTGCTGATGGCGCCTCTCTGATCACCTTTCCAGTATTTTAGCTATGCTAAGCTGCAGAGTTTGAGCTCACGTGCATAAACAAACAGCCTAGTCTTTAGACCAGAGGAAAGGTTTTATTGGACCAGTGAGGGGGCACCAGTAAAATTGTCACTTGTGTGCTACTGGTGCTGTAATGGCCCCAGATTGGGATTTTTATCCCCTGAGACTGGGCCCAAATTGAAGATTTCAGTCTTCGATTTTCAAATGAAAATAATGAAGTCATGTAGTCCTTAATTGTTTAATAGTAAACTGCCCAATAAGTCATTTATGCAGCATGGCACTGTGAAATAATTTATCCATAAAACCCAAGTCTGTCCCCCGGGAATTTGAATCATTGTTTTAGCATGAGTAAGCATTTTAATACTTAGTAGTACCACTAACTCATTGATTAATTCTGTCCTCCGAATAAATTCATTACATAACCCTCTCATCCTTGCAAACCGTACTAATCCGTTCCTAATGCATTAATTGATCTTCCAAAATATCTCCTCCTCTATCCCCACCGTTCTCCCATTTAATTGATCTTCCCCCGCTGCCAAATGAGTTTTTCCTCTGTTCATCCGTGGGTTTGTTGTATTCCTCTGCTTTCCAGCTGTCCCTGCTGTTTTCCAGGGCTCTGAAAACCCTCATCTTCTGAGTTTGTCCCTGCAGTTTCCCCACTGTCCCACCTGCTTCCTGCTGAGAAAGCTGCAGTAGTATTCAAGCTACAATGGTGCAGCAACAAAAGCTGCTTCCAGCTCCCTGCCTCTTTACTTCTCTTGTGGAGCAACTAGTAGTGCTCAGTCTGCCCTTTGCTCTCCAAACCCTTCCTTAGTTTCATGAAACACAAGAAAGCAGGAGCTGTGCGAAGCACAGGATAGTTTCTGCAGAGGATCAACAGGGACACGGTGGGCTAGCATTGCCTCACGCAGCAACAGGCAAGCCCGGGGCTGGCAAGTCTTGCTCTGTCCTTCAGTGCCAGGACAGCTGCATGGAATCCAAGACAAGCCAGAAGTAGTACCCAGCTCTTGGTGCTTCTTTGGGATGCCTCTGTGTGTTTAGATCCTTTTAGTGCTTTCTTTGTGGTCTTGTGCAAGAAAACAGTTACTGGCTCTTTCCCAACAAGCTTAGCTTTGAATGGGAATGAATTAAAACTGACTATTACTGTGATAGTTTGAAATCTTGTGTTGGAAAACACTTCAGGAATAAACAGGATCGGATGCATTTTTTTTCCAAGCAGAAAGAAGAGGTGCACAGATCTTCATGTGTGAGATTGGGTCTTGTAGGCAGCAAAGATGAAAGTATAACAAAGCCTCTGTTGTCCTGTTGCAGAGCAAAACTGACAACGGAGAAGAAATGTTTTACTAAATGTAAAGCAGGGACTTTGGAATATGAAATCTTTGATCTCTGTGGGT
This sequence comes from Steatornis caripensis, assembly GCA_013398225.1. NCBI lineage: Eukaryota > Metazoa > Chordata > Aves > Caprimulgiformes > Steatornithidae > Steatornis > Steatornis caripensis. The sequence continues at coordinate 23,795 of VZSC01009654.1, forward strand.
TTTGAACCTCTACATTCTAAGGTTTGCCAATTAAAGCATAAATCACAGAACTTCATGGGGAAGAAAAAGATAACTTTCTGTCTGTGATCTGGATTTCTCAATTTTCCCTCTGTATGAGGAATTAATGTTGCACATAGTTCAGCATCAGTGGCCTTACTGTTACATTAAATTGATTATAACAACGTGTGGGATTTAGGGGTGGTAAAATGTAGAGTGTTTTATGTGTGCGTTGCGTGCGTTAACTTTATCCATGTAGTAAATTTGCAAATCTCATTTTGTTTCTATAATTGCATATATTGACAACAGAAGTATTGATGATGTTTTAATTTCTGTAAAAAGCAGGGGAAAAAAAAAGACAACACTGGAATGATAAAGTTCTGTTGGCATGCAGATTTATGAATGTGCTAAATAGAAGCAAAATAATTAGTTTAGTAAATGCTTAATGGCCAATTCACAAAACAAGTTTCTGTCTGCCTGGATGAATTGTTTATTGACTCTGAAATGTAAAGACAAGCAACATATACCAAGACAAAAAATGAAGAATAGCACAGTTGTCCTTGTCCTTGCCCTGCAAGGTAGAGTTTTCCTTATTACAGAGGAATTTCCTTATTACCTTATTTAAAGGTCCTTTAAAAGAAAGGGATTGCTAAGATTAAGTCCTAGTAACACTTCCCTCTTCCATGGTGCTTTAATTGTTTTTCTTTGCTTTCTGTGGCTTCTTTGCCCTCTCAATGTGATAAGGTTTTTTTATAGTCTTGAAGCAGAGGGAGTCGTCAGATACAATTACAGAGTCCCAGATTGCACTTTTATATTGTTGGGGTAAATGCCTCTTTTTGTCACGTTAACTAAGGAAATGATGTTCCAGACTTGGCATCTGCCGTGTTGTGCCATTGCTCATTTATCCAGTTGGGTTTCTCTAATCTTCTCTTGTAGCAGCAGAGAATCTTCCGAACTTGAGAACAGCAAGGTACAGGAAAGCTGAAAGAAATGCACAGATTTGCCATAGCTCCCGTGTGACTTGGGACAAGAGCAAGGAAAGTGCTTTAATGTTACATAAATTGTTTTTTGTGATGTGCATTATAAACATAGAATGAACATTCAATTTGTTTTTAATGCATAAATTTCAATTTCTACTTGCTGCTAGAAATAGGTTGAATAGAGATATTCCTACAGTTTTGCTGAATTCCATTTATTTCTTGGCCTCAGGGCTTTCAAGCCCACTACCAAGCTGTAGCCTACACAGTGTTTGGGGCCGACAGCGGGGCTTGGACTCCTGCTTGCCCTTCCTTTGAAGTGTTGTCTGTGTTCTGCTAAAAGTGCAGAATTCATGAGGGCAGAAGGTGTTCTCTTCAGCTCATTTCAAGTCCCCAAGAAGCTGTACTGAGCATTGCTTGTGGAAATAATAATTGATAAGCTGTGACTACTTCACAGTCAAAGTTGGAACCTCTGTAGGCTAGAGAGAGAACTGAAGTTTCCCAAATGTCAGGGAGTTACTTAAAAATCTAATACGTACAGCAGAGTTGAAAATGGTAGGAAGAGAAAGGGAGAAGATACCTCTTCTTGCTTCTGTGTTTAAGAGGAAGTCTTGTCCAGTTCTTCGAAAAACTTTGTAGGGGTACATACCACCCCTTGGACTACTCTGAATCCCAAGCCAGGAGAAGCACTCCTTGTGCCAGGCCAACTGAGGTGCTGCAAGGACAGGAGGATTGAGAAGGGGATGCCTGCACTGACAAGGTTCCCACTGACCAAATCTCAGCTCCCTTCCCATACAGCATGTGGGTGTCTGAACAGTCTGAGACACCCCACTCTTTCCTTGTATCGTGGAGGGGTACTGGAGACTTTGGGTTTTGCATCCTGCTTTAGTGGCCGTGTGCCTGAAGCATAGATATTGCAGCAGATACGCTTTTAAATACTTGAAGCCTTGAGTAGATTTTACCCATAGGTTCAGAAAGTTTCCAACCTTTCTAATTCCTATTTTATGATGAATCTTGTCCTACATCAAAATGTGGTGACAAAGAACTCTGTTCTTGCCAACCAAATTTACAAGAGTCACCCAAGTTGCATTAAAGGAATCGTACAATTTAAGTGTGATTATAGTATGCTGGTTTTATAATTAGCACTATCAAAGCTTATTCATATAAGTCAGTCTCCTAGTGTTCTAATTCACATTTGATCTGCAAGGCAGGAAATTTGCGTGCACTAAAAGGCTACACTTTACAAAAGGTGGCTAATCATTGGAAAAAAAATCCTTTTGCATTTATTGTTCATAGAGAACTCGGTTGGTATTAATATGGCTATAATTTGCAAAGCTAAAAAATGTCATTGTAATTTAATAGATTCATGTCCAATTGTTGTTAAGTGCTACTATACTTTTCGTGTAGCAGGAGGGATTGTTACTGTAAAAGCTGATGAATCTCGCTTTGTGAAAAAGTAGGTGAGGTGACATTTTAAGGTTGAAACCGGCAATTGTAATTTGGAATCAATACTTTATGCCCTAGAATAATGTAAGGTACTGTTCTGTCCTAATTGGCTGGAAGCTAAAATGTTAATGCCAACTCAGCAGATGTATCCCCAGCCTGTAGTTTCCCATGAAGATTTGGTTTGCAAATAGATGACTTTCTATTTATGGGTAAAGTAAAGCCTAATTGTGAGTCTTCACAGTAGCAGGAGCTGCAATGGCTGCGACTTTAAGGGAAGTGACTTGGTGATCACACTGATGCCGTAGAGCATACCAATGAGCTGCATTAATGTATCTTTTCCAATATGTGAAAATCTTCAATATTCAGCAGAATGTAGACAGTAAATATCCCATTGTTTTTCACAGCGAAGTGTTGCAAAATCACAGAAATATGGCAAACTCTAATTGGATTGAAAACAATGATTTCCTCTCAAATAGATTTCTGATTGCAAACTAATATAATCCAGTGATGTCCCAAGTAATAACTGCAATGCGCAGATGGTGCCAAATTGAAAGACTAAGTGACTGAAAGTGTTGACACGGTAGATTAAAAATCCATCCTAAAAATATTTCTATTTCAGTGTGTGTTTCGCACATTTCACCTCCTATCCAGACTACCAGATTTTTGTAGTTGTGTGGCATTTTCTCCTGTTTTCAGTCAAGCCAATGTTAGTTATACTTAAAGCCTTTTTTTGGGTAAGGAGAAAGCGCACCTTACGTAAAAGTAAAGCCAAGAGTCTGATTGTCATTAGTCGAGATCTAATTGCTGCAGAACAAGAAAGAATAATAATGCGGTTAAAATTGCTACACACACACACACACACACACACTTAGTTTCCACCCCTTTTCTGGTGTTATGCTCGCCCTGCTGCCACTAATCTGGATCGTGGTCAGTGGTTTCGTTCTGGTGGTGGTGGCAGGTGTGGTAGGGGGTTACAAAGAGTTGTCAGCGTCTGGGGTCCTTTGCCAGGAGAAATGCGATGCTGAATATGTTGGCGTTTTCTTCTTCCTCTCCCTCAGAGTGACTAGGGATCATTATTCTATCTTTATTAACAGACTTTTAAATCTTTCTCTCTCTTCATTCGTCTACAGTTCCGGGTTACATCTAAATCTACTATATACTTTATGTATATTGGATATTATTTCTTTGTTACCACTAAAACCAGTTTTGTCCAGCTCAAGATCTGTGTGTTTTTAACTGACCATGACTGAGCTGTCTAGAGCTGTGGGGTCTCCAGAGCCAAGCCTGGGCCCCCTCTCTTGTCTTCCTGTGCTAATACTCCTCTGTGCCACATCCCATGCATCCACTTCCCAAGGCCTCTTCTGTTGTACCAGCCCTGTGTTTCTCTACGTTACATTACTGTGCTAGAGTCATCAATATTTCATTTTATAGCATAACTGCTCGTTACTGCTTTCTATATGAAGCTGTGGTTGTACCACACAAAGATAAACAAAAGTAAAACAAATTAGCCACAGACACCCGATCAATTGGAGAAACTGCTCTCACAGCTAAATCGAGTAAAACAAAGCTAAAGGCAGGTCAAGGCAAGTCTGGACAGAGCAGACCTGACAACGCCTCAGTTACTGAGGCCTTGTAAACTCAGTACAAAGCTTATGGCCTGCTATCATCCATGGCAATGCTGTGTGACAGGGCTACGTGCTTATACTGAACATAGAACGGAGTTAAAGGTACGGTGATTTAATATTGCCTTTGGGGAGGGACTGTACTGCCTTCACCATGGTGATAAGCGTTATTAAAAAGCTCTTCTCCCTTTTGATAAATCTTGAATCTATGCTGTTAGTTTAAGCTGCAACACTTGGCTGAGAGTCAAAAACTTAGCTTTGATTGGTTTTGAATATTGGGAAACGCACAAAACCAATTAAACTTACATCCTGTGATGTTCTGCAAGCCACAGGTGTGCTTCCAATGAGAAGCACCTCAGCTATTTGTGTGTCTGTAATTAAATCACCTGTTCCATTCAGCAGTGGTCCCACATAACCTTTTTTTCAGCCTTTTGCGGATGAAGTAGCAACAGAAGCTCTTCTTGTCCTTGATATCCATAGCAAATCTCAGCTGCAATTTATCTTTGGGTTTCTTAAGACCACGCTTACCTGCCCTGGCAATGTTTCAAATTCCTCCTTTAAGCTCTGTTTAGCCAAGCCAGACACCAGATATGTCTGTCCGTTTTCCTAAGTACCAGTTCTTCATTGTGAAACATTTTGGTCTGAAACTGAAATCTTCTTGGTTTTCACTGAAAATTTCTAATGTTTTAAATAAAATTTGATGCTTTCTGCAAGAAAGGACTTTGCTTTCCAAACAGCTCTCATTGGCATCAAAGAATACAGAATACTGTTTGCTTTGAATGGCAATAAAAACAGCTCGTGTGTAATGGCATTGGGGAGTGTCCTCTGATGGCATATTTTCTGGATGTAAAATGACAGTGATTCATTATGCAGGTAAAAGCAACACATTTTGGAAGTATATTAGTGATAAGTGATAAGTAAATTAACGTTTGCTCGAATAGAACTGAACTCACTCTGCTTTTTTTATGACCCTTTCAGTAAACTTTGATCACTCATGAACACAGCTGAAAAATGATAGCTGAAAGTTTTACCTCATGTTTAACTCAACCACAGCTGAATTCTGAACTGTCTGAAATCTGCCTTTCTCTGTAAGAAAGGTGCTGAAGTTTAAAAGTGTGCTTAATATTTTACTAATTTTCTTTCTTATTTTTTTAATTCATCCAGCTTTGTCAGCTCTCCCCTGCATCCAGACGTCACTTTATGTAGTACTTGAGAATATGAGTGTCAGTGCATTGAAAACATGAAACGTGAATCTCACCCCTATGAAGCTAATGTTAATAAGAATTCATGTAAGCTAGCTGCAAAGTACTTTTCACACAAAAGAAGAAAAAAAAAGAAAGAGAAAGAAAGAAGAAAGAAAAGTGTGCATCTTGGTGACACTTTTCACAGAAACAAACGTTTTCGAGCTTGACCAAAAGGTGAAAATGTGATAGTGGTTTTGCATTTGATCATGAATATTTCAAACACATCCGATTTCTACACATGCCGTGATTGCTAACGTGTGAAGTCACTTAAGTATATGTTTAACCCTTCTTTTCTCTGAGAGGTGCTCTTGACCAGGGAAGCGGTGGAGTCACCATCCCTGGAGGTATTTAAAAGATGCGTAGATGTGGTGCTTAGGAACATGGTTTAGTGGTGAGCTTGGCAGTGTTAGGTTAATGGTTGGACTCGTGATCTTAAAGGTCACAACCAACCTAAATGAGTCTATGATTCTATGAGAAATTAAGCTTTTAAACTAGAGCAAAGCCACAGCCTGCCTATATATTTACCCTAGTCTTGAACACGCAAAAATCACTGTTGGATTATTCATTTTCCCTTTTGCTTGTCCTAAATGAAAATAATTTTTTATACAGTTGCAACTATTATATATTCTTCAGCAGACGCTAGGCGTGAAGGTCAGCTATAAATTCTTTCTGCTGCGATGTTTTCTGGGCCCTGAAATCACATGTAATGTTCAATTTCTTTGCATTATTTTGTGATGTTACTTGGTTGAACTAAAGATTGATTCAAGATTATCTTTGTTTGGGGCAGGGGGTCAGGAGCAAGGGAAAGGAATGTGATTTTTCTAACTCATAGCAGAAGAGACTTGCAGATTTCGCCTCAATTTTCTTTTTTTATTGAAAATCTTTCCAGAAAGGCAAGGAGAGTGCCTGTGTTGCCACATGTTTAGGGTGAAGGAGAGTGGGTGGAGGCTTCTGGGAAGAAAGGGATTTTCTTGTATTAGCCTCTGCTGCTTTCTCGCTTCAACCAGGAATAACAGCATCCTAAAATCAGGTTCCTAATGACTTCAAAGGGCTTTGAATCAGGCTGTCATGAAGGTTTTCTAATTTAGTCCTTGTGACTGAAGAGGCATTCCAAACCAGCGACTATAAACACTACGCCACTGCTGCTGCTGAGCAGCCGTGCCATAACCTCGCACGGCTCCATGACATGGCTGACGCAAGTATTGCTCACCTGTGCGTGATCTGCCATTGCAAGTGACTTCAAAGTTGTGTTTGAGTCTTTAATGGGAGTCGGAGGTCACCAAAATGCACGTCTGACTTCCTTGTCAGTGAGCTCCAGACAACAACATAGTTCCTCTCAGAGAGAGGGGAAAGGGCAGGATCGGCATTTGTGTTGAGCCATTAGCGCTGATGGTTTGCAGTGGGAAATTGAGCCAGGGGAAGAACTACATCGTGGGGCTGTCATCTCCTGCTTTTGGTTGTACATATCCAGTCAGTGGGCAAACACAAGGCCTGAGAGGCTCTATGAGTTGTGGTAGGAGGATTTTTTATTTTACTTTCTATTACTTTTGCGTACTTGTGCAGGAATTAGACGTATCCTGCTACTGTCAATGAAGTCAAAACTTGCTTCAGCTTGCTGCCACAGTGTGACTCTCCCTCCTTCAGCGTGCATTGTCTGCTAGGACCCATACAGCATCTGGAGAAGAATAGCAGAGGTACTCAGGCAAATCTGTTCCAAAGGAACTGCACCTCCTTCTGATATAAAATCTCTTATGCTGCTCCTGACCCTTTTTTTCTTAGTTAAAGGGGCTCTAAAATCTTATGTCCAACTATGGGAGGATTTTCCTCTGAGCAAATGTTGTAGATGAAAGCTCCAAACCCTCCCTCAGGGGAGCCACACACAAGGTATAATATAGGGTTGTACTGGGAGTCAGTCTAGGAAAAGGAAATTAATGTTGTTTAAGATGACTGTGAGTTCCTCAGGACTGTCCTTGTTGCATCAAAAGCTATTGCAAGTTCCCATAGCCACTCAGATTTGGGAAGCTACCAGGCTGTTTAAAGATCAAGGTCCCTTGCCTTCTCCTTCTGCCTGTGATGTCTCAGAGGCTCAGCTCTTTGAAGATCTCTCGAATATCTTCTGGGGATGAGGCAGTTTCCTTACCCACCAGAGTAAACAATGAGGAAGTAAACTAATATAAATTTCGACAGCCTCCCTCTAAGCAAACATAGGAAGCTCTCAGGCTACTAATCTTAGTATGATTTCTTTATCATTGGTTTCATGTAAGAGAGCTAGGTCCCTGAGGTTTTATGAGATTTTACAAGATGTTATGTTTCTTTCGTACTGGAGCTTTGCACAAGTGTCTTTTAATGTTGTATTGTAAGAAACTCTAGTTTTGTGCAGATTCTTGTCACGGATCCCTGACCAGCTATAAGGATTATTCAGATTTTTAACATTACGTATGGCTAAAAGTTTTATTGGATAGCATAGTCACTCCCAGTGATTCAAAATCCTACCTTTAGGTGACAGAGTACTCTGAACAAACAGGGAGGAAAATAAACCAAACTGAGTAACTTAACTGAATGTTGTTAAACGTGCATGCAATTATTCAGGTTTTGTTACCACTAGATCAAGACGTTAAATAATTACTGAAAAGAATTCTTCTCAGTGAAGCAGCCACTGTATCGGAAGAGATGTTTTTCTTTTAACCTTGCAGTATGTGAGTTCCAAAAGAGTTGTTACTTTTGAGGCTTACAGTTTAGTTGTTTCTTCGCCTTTTGGTAATTTTGAGCCTATTTAAATGGACCTTTTAATGAAGGAAACCCAAAATAAGTCATATCAGCCACTGAACTTTTTAAAAGAAAAGCAGAACAACTAGCAGGACTGTGCAAAAAGCCTTCAAGAGTAAAGGTATTTCTGGATAACGTGTATTTGACAGGTGTCATTCTTCCTGAAAAATAATTTAAACAAAATAGAAGTTCAGAAGGCTATGGAAATTTGAAAATGTAATAAAAATGAACATTTGAAACATTTGAGTCCAATGAAAGACTTCTGTGAGCTGTGTGTGAATTAGTTTTCTCATCTTCTGTGCATATCTTGATATTATGGTTGGTTTGCTGGTTTCATATTATCACTAGTTTATATTGAGTTTGTGCACCATCGAGAATATAACAACTGCTTCATGTTAGCAATGCTAACAGGGCCACATTAAGTCATTTTGAAGTCAAGATCGCTTGACTTCACTGAAAATGTATGTGAATGTTAGCAGGGGCAGTCTTTCTTTTGGGGTGTTTGTAGGCTGTAAACTCGTATTACAATGATCAAGCAGATCTTAGATTGGTACCTAGAAATCCACAGTTTTACTGTGGACAGAAGTACTTCAAGATACAGCTGTGAATGATTATAAATTACACATGTAGATTATTGTTCCTCTGATTGCAAAGGTGAACTTCAAATTGGTTAAGCAAAGCTTCTAGATAATGGGGGATATTTTATTGCAGAGGAAGGGTACATGAGTTCTGCCTCAATTATGTAAAATACAGTGGTTTTGTGAGAAGTTTCAAATAAACTGAATTTTAACATACGAATTTTTTTCTTATAATGAAACCTTCCAGCTGCATCACATCCCTGGTACCAACCCCTGATAATTTGTTTCCTAATGAAGCTAAGAGATGCTTAGCATATCAGTTCCCTTTGAATAACCGTACTAATTCTAAAAATGATTACTTTGTGTGCTATTTCTGCCCTACCAAAAATGATAGCAGTCCTTCTGCATGTTCCCAACTGTGGTATGATTTTTTTTTTTGCCTTTGGCTTCAGTGATTTGTTTCATTCCTGTACAACAAATAGATTTATGAGCTTCTCTCCAGCACTTTTTAAAATGCCAATTGATGTACTTATTGTCCTCAATCAACACAAGACCTCATACCTTTCTTTTAAGGAGGAATTTATTCTCTTAGACTGTCTGGGTTTTCTATCTAATTGTTATTCCCTTCTTGTTTTCTTAGCTCTTACACTCTTGCAATTTATTCATAAGTAATTTCTTGTAATAGATTGTACCCTTGTTACTTTCCTTCCATCCATAATATTACATTCTGTTGCTCTGTCCTTCTCCCTCCTTCTCTCTCGCTGCCTTTTTTTTTTTGGTAACTGACATGCTGAATTTCAATATTGCTGGTTAAATTAATCCATACCAAATGTGAACCTGTAGTGACACAATGCTAGGCTTTTTTGTGCCAGCCATGTTCAATCTCTGCATTTCTGCATTCTTTGGTATTTATCTACTTAAAACCTGCATTAACATAGAAATGAGCATTTCTCGTTTCCTGCTATTCCCCATCAGATAGGAAGGTGTCTCAATTTTACAAGACAGACATGGAGTTTTAGGATAGATTACAAGGTTTGACAAGAGCATGCAGTGAGCCTGTGGTTTAGATAAGGATTATGTTTTGATCTCCAGAATCACAGTTTTTGTTTAGTATTCAAATATGTCCTACTCAACCCAAACGACATAAATGGACACTATGCTGTGAGGGGGATCTTCAGTGGGGAGATCATCAACTTGAAACAGACAAAGGATTGTACAGACAGTGATGGTTTCTGGCTACGATGGATAAAAAGTTAACAAAACTTACCCACTCTCCTGGACTAGGCGAATATTGGTGTATTCACAGCTGTTGCTTCTGTATTGGTGTTCTGGAATGTCTAAAAGACAAACATGCCAATACAAAAATCTCACTAACCACTGGGATGTGAGCATGTAATTACGCAAATGGATAAAAAATGTTAAAAAGTCTGTATATATTGATGTTGCATTTTTTTCTTTATCAGATGAGCTACCAGACTCTAGATCTTACTTAATTGTGCAAAAATTATTTGGCTTCAGGATGGTAGCTTCCTTATATTCTGGAGCTGTGCACACCTGTTGGTGTTATGTGGCAATCTTAACAGAAAGAAGTATTTGGTAAGAGTCAGAAATGAGCTTTATCCCACGTTTGTGTCTAAAATCTAGTGTGGATCATGTTTTATATGTGAAAAGGTGGATTTCGCCATGAGTGATGGGAGCACAGAAATCTAAGATGCGAGAGAACATGGATAAAACTGCTGATGGGATTCACATTAGATTTGGAGTGAAGCTGGCATCCTAGGGGGAATCTAAAGCTGTCATCAGTGGCATAACCTCTCATAGTAAAGGGAGCTGTGGCTAGTTTGAAGGCAGCTAAACTCACAGTACAAATTAGTCTCCTGGTCACGAATGGCTTCGGAGTAGGAGCTATAAGGATTGGAAGAGACTCCTGTGTAATTTAAGTTGCTGAACAGTTCTAGGGTTGATGGTCATCTCCATAGCAGGAAGCTTCAGAGAGCAACTTGAGCTCAACTAGCACAAACTCCTGGGAACTAAGGACTTAGCCTCTATGCTTCACTTGATTGCCCTTTTTCTGAAACCTGTTCCTTTCTGCAACTGCCTTCCTGCAACTGGCTTCTGCGACTGCAACTGCACTTTCTGCATCTGGCTTCCAAGATTGTGTCTGCTTTGTTATGTCTTTGGAGGCCTCCAGGGTTTGCAAGGAGAGCCCCTAAGAGGCTTGACAGAGAAGGCAAACTGGTCAGTCAGAGAGCCTGAAGCAGCAGTAAGCAGTGAAAAGAGTGACAGAGACATTTCCAGTGACGGTTGCCAAAAAGAGTTGAAGACATGCATGTATATCTCAATGGAAGGGGGTGTGGACCCCAGGCTGACACAGTAACAGTGCTACAACATTCTTCTTTTATGGGAAACGTTGCAGTTTCCCACACTGTACTGCAGCAGAGGACTTGAACGAACCCTCAAATTTCCCCCAGTCCTTGTGGCTGGAAGTCCACTCATATTCTGTGAGCAATCAAGGTTGAGATGAGCAGAGTTCATCTTGTTTGCCAGGGTTTAAAGAGTGGTAACATCTTGTATCTGTTGCTTATGGACACCCCTTGGATTTCAAGGCATTCCTACTGCAGATTGCATTTGATGAATCACAGAATTACAGCTCCTTTCAGAAACCTTGCTACAAATAATTTTCTTAGGCAACTTTAAACGTAGGTTTAGGAACTCGGGTCAGATACTTCTGCTGGAAAGCCCATGTGTTATGAGCTGCGATGCCAGTGTAAAGAAAGTAGGAAAACACTATCTGACTATGGAATATCTTCCACCATGTGCACCAACACTGACTGCAACAGCCAGCATTGTGCTGGAAGAATCACATCAACTCTTGAAACAGTGTGACAGTGTGAACCATCTTTGCATGAGGAGTATTTCCATGTGTAGGCTATTCCTCTTGTAATATAAAACAACTGTGCCCAACAGGGGTGACTTAGAAGTTTAGGTGTAGGATCACAGGTGGTCCTAAATGTTCCCTGAATTTGGGCAGGGATCTGAATTTCAACAATTTGTCTAAGATGAATTCCTGTACACATTGAAGTCAGTCAGTATTTGGTAGGTTTAGGCTTTCTCACGGTATGTTTTTTTATTCATTTGTTTTACCAAACCAAAGACCTTTTTCTGTGGGTTTTTGCCTTTGAGTGTGGGGCTTTTTATTTGGTTGGGTTTTTTTTAGGGGGTGGAGTTGTGCTTTCATCATAAAGCTTAATGAAAGAATGAACTGGACCCCAAGGCTTCACTCTTTTTTGAGGTTCTGCTCTGTTGATACATTGCTTTTTAGTTGTTTTGACAATACCTATATGAAACTCCAAAGTTCCACTTGTTTTCAGCTGTAAAAAAACTTGCTTTTGATCCTCTGCTATCATTTTCTTGTTGTTAAACTTTTTGAAAATACAATAGAGTCTACATGAGAATTTAAATTGCTTACAGAGAATTTTACCATAAATTGATACCTAGAAATACTGAATTGCTGGGAAATAGTCTATTTATCTTGGGATCAGGGCAGATATGGTAAAGACATGAAACATAATCATCAAGATTCTATATCTTGGGTCAATTTCATTTCAAGGCTAACTAGGAATACATCCCACCAACTTTACCGAGAATGACATTGCTTTACACCAGATGTGTTTTTATTCAGATGTGCTTTCTGGTAAGATATAACATACATTTCCTAGAAAATGTTTCAGAGAAATTTTGTGTTTCTCTGCAGCATAGCTCACAGAACATGAAGCCTTATGGATTCTGTCTGTACAAAGAGACTTTATTATGGCATATAGTCTTTGACAAAGGAAATATTTACCTATAATGCACACCTTAGTAACTCTCAAAAGCATTAGAACGCTATTAGAAGTTTGACTTGAAATCTACCTTCCACCAGATACTCCCAAGAAATATTTGTGATGGGAGACTGTGTATATGATTTACATATTTTCTTTATTGAAAAATACGATACTACTACTATCACTGCTGTGCAAGGTATTCAAGGTTTTTCACTGGCTGATAATTTTCTGAATGTTTCTGGAAACTCTACTGTTGCCTCAGTCAGGACATTACGTACTTCTCTACTCTGGTGCTGTATAGTGGAACAGGAGGCAGGAGTATTCATATTCCTGAAAAAGAAATAGCAGGCTCGAGTCCTAAAAAGTCTCTTAAGAATGGCTATGTTCACTTACTCGTCTTAATCTAAACGTACATATTGATATGTTTGAAGTTGTCTGTGGCATGGTACCTCTGCGTACTATCACTGTATTATCTCAAGTCCGAACCTGCAAGTGGATGTCAGAGTGGAAGGATTCGTGGTAGATACAGTCTAGGGGCCTAATTCTTAAGAGATCCACAACACCCCTGGATTACGCGCTGCCTTTTTTTTTTCTCCCGCCTCCCACCTTGAGCATATTTACAGAATGTTCATGTTCACATCGACTGTGGCTTGCCAAGTTCTTCAGCTTGCTGCCTGTCTTCTGCCGAAGATGAGGTGAATTTCAGGGACACGCTGTCTCTTAAGAGTGTGCCTGGGGAAGACAGCTTTTGTACACTGTAGCCTGAGAAATGACTAAGAAGTGTGGGACCTCAGTGCCAAGGGGATTAAACCCTCATCTCTCATGCTTACAAAAACCCAATCTAACTACAAGACAGATCTGGGATGGGGCTCAGATCCTTGCAAATTATGTTGAGCCAAGGGACTGCAAAAGATGCAAGATCAGTTTGTGCCTGAGTGGTAATATTCCTGAGGGAGCCTGGCTGGCACCTTGGTGCCTGGAGGCAAGGGGGGGCACTGCTGGCGGTGAGGCTGATGATCCATGCCGTTATGGGTGTTTTGCTTCAATTTCCTTGAAGGGAAACCAGCTGTGGGACACTGGGTTTTAAGTGGAACAAAATCTGCTGAGATCCAGGTTTAATGATGTTTAGGTTTAATAATTTTAATAATAATAGTGTTTAGGTGTCTGTTTCAGACTGTTTGGGGCAGAGCTGCCAAAGTGTCAATATGCGAGTGCTAACATTTCTGTGAGACTTAGAAGAAAACAGACAGTTGCTAGCAGCAAAGATTTTTGTCTAACAGTTCTCTAGACTTGTGCAAGATGACTCAAAGGTCTGGCTTCTGCTTACTGCAATTTTATTCTGTTGGAACTCTGTAGTCCTTATAGCAGTAGCTCCTGATTTACAACAGCGCAGGGATTACCAGAAATAAGACTTGATGTTCTATGATGGAAAAGCCTTATTGAGTTTAATAGCGTATAATAAGATTTCCTTGGTTTTCTTTCTTCTTTTTTTTCTTTCTCCTTATTCCCTTTATTTTACTAATTGAATCCCATCTGAAGAAATGGCTAGAGAAATCGCTATGATTTTTGTAGGGGTGACTAGTCTTTATCAAATTCTCATAGACTTAGATAAGTAGTGGTTTTTTGGTCTGAATCCCTTGAAAATTCTGCAAGATTGTATTTGAAAAGTTGATAAAGTTTATTTCTGATCAGGTTTTGCTGTTGCAGAGTGCTCAACACAGGGTTTCAGCTGCAACACTGAGGCATTACAAAGCAACTGTCTGCGAGCCTGAATTTTATTCTTATTTAAAGTGCTGTAAATTCCTTATTTTCAGTGGCTCTCTCCCTTATTTACATCACTGTAAATGAGATGTGATTCAGTCTTGCACTGTGTCTTGAGGAACTGTTTTCCTCGAGCTTAGACATTCTATTAAATTGAGGGCTAATCGGGTACCAGGCTTGCAAAGCAAAAAAGAAATGAGTATTTTCAGGTCTGAGCACATGAATTTTGCTAAAATTGCTGCCAAAATAAATCTCCCAAAACAAATGATTTATGAACTCACTCAAGCAAAATGGATTATTCAAATAATTACTTAGTAATAGAGGAAGTTTGAGCAATGATGCTGCTAATATTGAAGCTGCCCATAGATCCTGATGCTCAGGAAGATTATGAGGGATTAAGACAGATTCCTTCTCATTCTCCCAGCTCTGCCACCATCCTGCTGAGTTGTGCGTGCTTTAAATGACAACAAAGAGGGAATGTTTTTTTAGGAGACATACTAAAGTTAGAGCTGCAATTTAGTACAGTTTAAGCTCAATGAAATGCATGCATGTAAGTTACACTTTCAAAGACACAAGCTAAATTCACTGATGTAAATCCTTGCTAATTAGCTCTGAGAAAGTCTGGAAACATTAGATGGAGGAGGGGGAGGATTAAACTCCCACTGACCACCTTTTACCTTTTTTTTTTTAATTTTAAATTTGGGGGTTCTACAAGCTCATAAGCCTAAAGGCATCTTAAATATGTCCAAAAGCAGATCTCCAAAACAATTAAGGCACTTAAACTTTGTACGTCGTTTCTTCTTCACAGCTAGCCTGCTTTAGTTAAAATGAAGCAATGTCCAAGTATATGTGTTGGTAACTCCCAAGTGTATTTCCATCCATAGCCTAGAAAATAATTAATGCAATTCTTTGTGCCTTATTCCCCCTCCTCTGGATTTCAAATTTCTGGTTAGCAAACAAGAAAAAGCTGGCTCTTGCCTTCGTTCCTTTCAGTGAACCTGAATAGGTGTAAGAGTAGTTGCTTATAAAATTGCAAATGTAATAGTAAATCAAACTAATCTGCAATGACCTAAATAGTGTAATATAGCTGCATTACGATAACAGAGAGCTCTGAGTTGCAACTCATAATTGTGATGAGTCTAATATAAAAAAAAAACCATAAGGAGAAAGACCTTGGAATGGAGAGAAGACTTTTTTTATTCAGTTGCTTACTAAATAATTAACTAACCAACATTTAAAAAAAAATCTATACCCAAACTTGCCAGGGATGTCACATTTTTCATAAGATGCTGAAATGTTCAGTTAGCCTTGTAAATGGGATGGCTTGTAATAGTGGGCAATATGTAGATCTGGAAATAAGCTTCTTTTGTAGACTCTTTTTGAAACAGGACCAGTTACAGCACAATATTATTCATCACTTCTCACTACCAAATCCTGATTACTAACTTCAAGTCATATTGTCAATGAATGAGACGGCCTCTGATGGGTGGATCTGAGACAACTGGAGTATTGAGGAGATATGCTATCCAGGTAAATACTATTTTTGTCCATGGGGTGCCTCACAAGATGATTGGTGGAGCGGCAGCAATCGCCCCAGCAGTCACCACAAGAGACACTCCGTTGCTGTGGCACCAAAAGTGACCGGGAGATGTAGTTGAGGCAGCAGCCTGTGGGAAGTGCTGGTAAGAAGCATCGGTGCTTCTCTTTGGAGGCAGCAGGAACACTGACTGTAGTTGTGCATTTAGCTTTGGGACCAATTTGAGACATCCAGACTGAAACAGCAGCCCTGACAGGTATCCCTTGCCTCTCCCTCCTTTACGTGACTCATCTTAGTACATGGATTGGTGTGCTCCAGAGCTGAATCGGGGATAACTATACAGCTCTACAGGTACAACATTATCCAACTGTACTACAACTGTAGTAAAACCAGTTCTTATCCGTAAGACCATGTGCTTCATTTACTGCAAGATGTGTGATGAGGAACTGAATGTAGAGGACTGAAGAAGAGATGGGGCAATACGATGGTTAAAGGATACTGAAAGCTCTCTAAAGAAACAGATTCTCACCTTGTCTCTGTCATAGAGCTCTACTAATGCCCAAGTAATTTAACCCAAAGCTTTCAGAGGTAGCCAGTAGTTAGCATGCATTAGAGTAACCATGCTGCAGATGAGTCAGGATCCTGTTGCAAGATACACAGCACCATGGAGTGTGCTTCAGAAGCATTCCGAAAAAATAGGCCATAAAGATCTTGCATGAGATGCCAAGACCTAGTAAGTGTCACCTACAGCTTAACATCTCACGGGGACCATCTTGCAGGGATGTTGTGAAGATCTATTTCTATTTTATGGAGCATTTAGATTGTATCTTTTGGTCTACTTGGTTTGTCAATTCTTGCTGAGTGTGGCTGGAAGTAGATTACCTTAGGGAGAAGGGAGTACTGTCTGGTGTCCTCAGGAGAGGTGGAGAAGGGCACGTCCATCTGAATGTTTGCTGTGTGTCAGGAGGTGGGTGAAGGGCTCAGGTAACGGCAAATCAGGGCACGCAGAAATCTCTCCTTGCCCTTGGCAGTCTGGCCCTGCTGCCTGGTCCTTTTTCCTGAGGAGAAGAGGAATGGAAAGATTCAAGAGATCTGTGATCTTTACTCACATCTCCCCTCACAGTGGGTAGCAACAGGGGTAGATCCCCAGCTCCTCTTTTCTCTTGGCAAAATCTGGCTAGGTGAGACACGACGCAGTCCCCCGTCTTCTGAAGTCCGAGATGAGGCTTATGAACTCCAGGGAGTCCTGGGGCCACTGGGGGAAAAGGCACTGCTGGGAAGATAATGAGGATAAGATTATTGAATAGCTGCTCATTAACTAAGCGCATTGCATCCTGTGCACTGAATGAGGCAGGATCACATGTACGCAACATGCATAAAACATGTACACAACACATATAAAAGAGTTAGAGGCTGTACACCAGTTTTTAAATGGTTGCTTAACTGTGAGCACCCAGCCATTGTGGTCTTAATGTTCTTTTTAAAATTGTGTTTTTCTCTAAGCTTTGCAGAGATGCTAAATAGGCTGCTATTTGTAATAGTGTTTTGTTTGGGGTTTTTTTAAAACTGTGAAAGGACGGTTTGTTTTCTAAAAGTGGATGTTTCCCCCTGAGAAATATTTCTCTCTGGGGAAGAACTGTTAGTTGAGGGCAATACTCATTTGAGTTTAACATTCTAAGTTACCCTCCTAAGGCCAGCCCTGCAGACTCTTCACACACTTGTTACTCCAAATGTTCTTTTGCAAATGTGCTTTTTTGCATCTTCTCCTTCCTGTATTTTAGTCAACCTTACAATTTCATTTATATGCTCATTAACAAGCTCATGGTAGAAAAGACAAAAGTGTGAAAAAAACCCAGTGGTTTTGAGTTGCACAAAAAAAATAGAAAAAAGAAAAAGCTCGTTATGGGTTTCAGCCAGTGAAGCTGGCTATATTTTGCACAAGTACTATCCTTTCAGACTGATTCTTTGTGGCCATAGAAGTTGAAAGAGTAATAACAAATTCACATCTGGCACATATGAAATGTTGTTGTTTATTTGTTTTCTCAACAGCAAACAATGCACATAAATGTTAGAATTGTGTTCATCTAGAACTCCTTAGAAAATGCCCATCAAGTCTTGTAACAAAAGAAACAGGAAAAATACATTTGGGAGGAATAATTCATAGTTGAACTTTCCCAAACTGTCTATAAAACATTTAGACAAGATTAGATATGTAGTAAATAACCTCCGTGTTCTACTGTGTATGATGTTAATGGTCATATCATATTGTACAAGGTAACATAATTTTAGAAATACATATAAATTAGCTTTATAGTAATAGAAAAATCAGCTTGGATGGCTTTGAAGACCCACAAGCTGTGGAGCCTTATAAGGATAGATTTCTTTTATTTTTTTCTTTGTAGTTAATACAACTGTATTCTTTGTAGTGATATATTGTATTTCCACTGTAGGGGCATTTTAAATGTGTTAAAATATATGTAGATTGCTGGCTTTCATTTGAAACTCTTAACTTGATATGGGCAAAAAGAAGAGGTGCTTATTGAATATTTTTTCACATAAATGCATGTGAAGTGAGACTGTCAGTTTTTACACAGCTCAATAAAAGACTTCCAAATACCATTATCACATTCTGAGCATCAAGCAAATACCAAAATTAGCACTTGGGTCTAGCGTACAGAGACAGAGAATACTTACTAGAAGTCTACATCATTGCACAGCATGAAAATAATGAACATTTAAACTGATCAAGTGTGAAAATACTTCTTTTAATGGAAGCATTGTTTTAAATGTTAGCAATAAACCTGGGAGAAAAACTGTCCTTCTTATTTCAGTGTCTGGACTCTTATTAAAAGCTTTGCTTCCCTATAAGTAGCAAAAATAATTCTGTCACCTTGGGCTCATTCGATAAGCTAGTGCAGCGATCTAGAAATGAAATGTCATACACAGCAGTTCATCCTACGTCCTTAGTCTTTGCAGAGTGTCTGTAGGTTAACATGCATGGTTAAGATTTGCTCTGTCATCATGTAAATTCTATAAATTTTAGCAGTTTTCACTTCCCTTGCTTGTTAAACAAGCCAATACTACCAAGTTCCCAATGCTTCCTTCTCTTATGAGCTGTTGAGCATGTTCTCGGGGAATTTAATTATTGTATCAATGAAGAGGAAAAAGTGCATAATAAATGACTGGATTTTCCTCTACGTATGCCGTGAAAACATATGAACGGCACCATTGGTGTTCTTATGACTACAGATTTGTATATTTATTGTTTTTTATCGAGTATCATTTTTTATCAGTATCATTTGAACCCAGATCTGGTATCAGATCCAAAGTTCTAGCTTCAGCCCATGTATACATTATGTTACAGCTCTATCTTAACCTGCAAATCTGAAGGCCAGGAATATGTCTGTTCCCTTCTGCAGGCTTGCATCTATAGCAAATAAGCTGTATGGAAAGGGTATAGTTCGGTGATTCAAAGCTGCCTACTTCGGAGATCTAATTTCTCAGCTGTTTTTGTGCCTATGGGGAAAGTTTCAGTTAATTCTTCAACTTCAATTTTTCCTTCTGCAAAGCAATGATAGTAATATCTATCTAATAGGACTGTTGACAGAATTAATTGTGCAAAGAATAAGCAGTAAGTGCTTTATTTAGCTGGCAGGCAGTAGTAACAAATGTTCACTGTCTTTAATGCCTTGGTCTTAGTTTTGTGAAGTTACTCTTAAGACTGTGCAGGGCTCCACCGCAGCTATTCTTGAAGCTGTACTGGAAGGAGAAGCTTCCCCTTTTTTTTTAAGCACTGGCATCAGGAGGGTTTCTGCCGTTTCTCTTGGAAGATGATGCACGTGGGTGCTCCAGATTCTTTTACTTCAGCTACTGCTGGGCTGTCATTTGCACATACAACAGTGTTCAACAGTTCTGAGACTGGCGCATTGCTTGACTTTGCACTTTTCTTGTTGGCTGGAGTATCTCTCATTAACTGTATTGGTTTTCCCTAGAAGGATATTGATTCAAACAGAAAAATATTGTTCTCTTGCTTTAGACTTTATCCTTACATAAGTGAGAAGTTGATAATGAGATTTCTTTAGAACTTTTCCATCATTCTATACAATCTGCTGACAGGAGTGTGAAGCTGATTGATTTTTAAAAATGGTATACAAAAATTCTGTAAAGCCGATAGTAAATGCCACAACATTTTCAAAAGATTCCTGTGGCACTTTGTCATGTTGCCTTAGAATTTCATTTCTTTCTCCTTAGAATCTGTATGAGTTTCCTATAGATTTTTCTGGAGTTGAGTTGAAAATGTTCAGTATTAGTGCACTGTAATACACGAACACGTATATCACTACATGGCAAACTTTAACACAGCTACTTCAGTCAGGCTTTGCTGTGCTGCAGTTTCCTTAGACTGTCCCTGGAAAAGAAGTATATATTTAAGGAATTCCAAGTAGAATTAAGGGCTTTTGGATGATTCCCTCCGTGACCAATAGTAATGGTGATGAAGAGAAAATGTGAAGTATGTAGCTCGTATGCAAACTGACTCTGTGTGTTACTTATGTCTGAAGTTTCTTATTTTTTGTAGACTTGATTCTGAAAAAGGTTGGGAGCTTGATGGGATTTCCAGAATTTGGCATCTCTCAGGTCAGCAGGCTAGCGGGGAACAGAAAATTGAGACTCTCTCATCTGTCAAGAGAAGCATATAAAATAAATCCTTGAACTAACATGACCTAGGGCTTTGGTGAACTATATAGCCTTCTGATTGACCAAACCTGGAACACTGTAACCTGTAACACTGCCACTGTTAATAGTGGAAGCAGAGAGAAGGAATAAAACGATCCACTTTCTAAATAGAATGACTGGGATGAATTGATCGCACTGTGAAAACTTGTTTATTTGTCTTTGCTGAGGTTGGAATGCTGCGTCTTTTGACTTCAGGATTCTTCATTCTGCCATTTGCCTGTGTTTAACTGCAACTTTTCTGTATGGCAGGTGCCTTATTAAAGCACAGTACAAATCTGCTTTATGTTTTTGCTGAAAGTATGATAAATAGATACCAAAAACCAGCCCAGTCTTCAGCTGGGATTTTCATTTTCTGGTTTCAGTTTCAACACATCCATGCTTTTAGAAGTTCTGCAGGTATTATTTCAAAAATGTCTATGCTGAGTTTTCCGATGCTGCCTTTTCAGATACCATGATCAACTTTTCCATAGCTGTTAGCATTCCTTCCATATTCATGTGATTCTGTAGTCCTTTCTCTTCCAGCTCCCAGCTTTGACGTATTTTGACAAATCATTTTCTTCTTTTTTTTGATCTCGTTAACGTGAGAGGCAGTGGTCTTGTGCAGTGCATTGCTGCAGAAAGGTGAATAAGAACATAAGAATATGAATACAGTAGTTGATGAGTATACATCTCTTCCAGCCTCTACTGAATATTGAAGGCATGCCTAGTTAAGGCGAAGTACCACAATAGCTTGCTAGAAAGTTACACATTTCACTTGTGATGGAATTAAAGCTTGTGTTCACCTTTTCCTCCTGTTTTGTGTAGAAAACTAGTCTTCTCTGCTGAAGAGAAGTAACTTTTTCCCTTGGGGCAGCTACCACCCGCTATGCTGGAAGTTACTGCTGAGATCCAGCAAACATGTGAGAAGAGTGGCTATTGCACAATCTGAGGGTCTAAAAAACAGTGAATAAAAAAAATCTTCAGAGCCTTGTTATGCAGCAGATGTGTTATTCTAGTCAGAAAGTGTAATGCAAACACGCACTGTGAATGTTTATTTCAGTTTTGAAAGAAAACTTTGTCACTATGCAACACAAGGGTGTACATCCTGGGCTGGGGGTAGTCTGTAACCTCACGGGATTTTAATGCTTGTCTTCAATATTCTTGGTTAGAGTTGGGCAACTATATCTGCTTGGGATCTTTACAAATATGTTCCATGCTTTTTTTTTTTTTTTTTTGGAGGGGGGTGGTGCTTATGCCAAAGAAAGCCTGGAGAATGAAATTTTGTATTTGGCTTTATAAAAATACACACAACTGAAATCAGCCTCTTGTGTGGGGTACTGTGATGTTTAGAGTTGCTCTCCTTTGGGTAATACATAAAACTGAGGGTCTCCTTATGTCGTTTTGTATTCTTTGGGGCTCATCAGAAAAGTAGTGGGATTTGCTTATTCGTCTCGGCTGAACTCCAGATCTGTTAATGACGTATTATCTACTTACTTTTCCACTGCATCTTTGGTTATTAGGAAAGGTACAGGTTTTTTTATCGCTTGCTACAAACTGTAAAGTGGTATTCATGTACTGGTAAACAATGGCTGCATTTCAAGACACAACTGATTGAATTCCAGAGGAGGTAATCAAAATACTCCTGCTGAATTGTAGATCAGTTAGTTTACAGTTCATTTTGGGATCCTCCATGATAAAAATGTGCTGTGTGTGGTCCTCATCCAGTGCCCAGTTAAACGGAGAATGTAGTTCTGTTACAAGCAGGGGAGAGGATTTAAAGGAATACTAAATGTGGTAGTATTTAAAAATATGCCCTGCTTCTTGCCAACGTGCAAGCAAACTTACAAAATCTTAAGGAGCAAATATTTAAAGGATGTATATAAAAAGGAGAATTTACACATCAGTGTAGAAAGCATTACAGTGAATGATTATATTAGTTTGACAAGGAATAGGGTTGGCTAAGCCCCCTTATACATATTAAGAGATATGTTTAATGAGAAAATAGACATAGAAAGTCCTGTGAGTGCCAAAATCATACTACTGCTAGAATGTGAAGTTCTGCATTTTCTGCCTCTCATTGATTGATAGTACTAGTCCAGCAAGTAGCACATAAATTGAACAACAACTTCAATGTAAGCACTTGTGCATGTGCTTAAATATTTAACTAATTTAGAGCCTAGTTATTCATACTTAAGAGTTGCCTTAAGTGGTTTTTGCATTTCATTTCCTAGGTTTTAAAAAATAATAACTGCTAAGGTGATGTAAGGTCTATTCGTATTGTAGACTAGTGCATAATTTATCTCAATAATGTGTATGGTATCTGTGGCCAAGTTTTTGTTTGACTTCATGGAGCCACATCACTTAGGTTGTAAAGTCCACATCCCTGCTGTGTCCAGTAAGGACATGCCAACTTTCCCATAAACCTTTATATCCCATTACAAAGTGACTTTTTCAGAGGCTTCCTTCTCCAGACTCCTTTTCTTCCTACATACCTCAGGAGCTAGCCTCGCATCAAGTTTGCCCAACCCAACTAAATGGGTGCTGGGCATGTCCCTGTTAACCCATTATTAACCCAAGTATCCTACACTGTATGGAACAGTGTCAACTACCTCATAGACTCAAGGAAAGTGAAATGTAAAGGACAATGTATTGCTGCATAACTGCATTGAAGTCCTGAAACTACTACAGTGGTATAAGTAATAAGGTGTCCTTAAGCAGATAAAATTCAGCTCTGCAAATAGCTAAATACCTCTGCATGTGTCAGACATTGCAACTTAGACAGGAAATTTGGTAGATCCTGAGTCTAGGTACTATCAGATGCTCCCTATTCTCAGCTTCTGAAATCTGCAAGGATGAAATGTCTCATGCACTCTACAAGCTGGAATCTTTCAAGAAGTGACAGCCAGAATAAAATCATCAGAATATTTTTTGCTTGTGCTTTCACTGTTAATTGGATGCCTCTCAAGTCCCAGTTCCTTGTCTTTTCCTTTAACCACTTGGAAGCAGTCTTTTCATCCTTTTTTACCCCCTCTAGTCTTTGTTCTCCTCACCCAGTGACTTACTATGGAGCTGCATCTCCCTTAAAAGCTTGCAAAGGTAACTTCAGGCAATCCAGTCACTTCTCACGCTCTTGGAACCCTTTCACACTGTCTGGAAAGCGTTTTCTCTGAATAATGAATTTTTAGTGGAAATTACAGAACACAACGATTTGACACACTCTGACACTGATATCTAAATTACTGCAAACAAACGAATCCCCAGCCCCCAAAATAAGCACTTACATAATTGCTGTCTTTCCTGATCTGGATAAAAAGACAAATTTAGGTAAATTTGTGGTATGCAAGGGGTTTTGCATTACTCATGCAGCTGTTTCTGGCTCTCTTACGAATATATACTGTTCTGCATCGAATAATCCTACACTAAAAGAATTTTAAGGTTGCAAGGTTGAATATGTTGAAATTGGGAAGTGCCAAAATTAAATTTACCTCTGTGACCTTAATCCATCACCTTTGCACATGTTTGTTATAATAAAATGTGCAATAACATAATTAAAGATTGTGGGTTTTTTTCTCTGTCCAAGATCCCAACTTTGTTCAATGAATGTTTTATTTAATATTATCTTCACATCTCCACCTCCTTGATCCTTGTATTGAATGCAAAAATATTAATTTATTGAGAGACTTTACTAGGAATGGCTCAACACAGAATCTAGATGTTCTGCAAACATTCATGAATTTAACTCCTAGCTGAGACTGGCTGGTATTAATATAATTTTTTTTATAGGCCCAAGAGAACGAAGGCAAGGATCTGCTAAGTTTGGGTGGCTAATTTAAGGCACGAATCTTCAGGTTACTTAGCATACAGGATACTTACATTGAAACCCTACTTCCAATATTTTAGTTACAGAATTTATGCAAAAATATTCCCGAGCATCTTGGCAGAAACCCATGAATACTTATTAGTGAGCAACCTGTGACAAATTCGTTTTCGGTAACTTGCTAGTGTTAAGCAGAAATGTTGGGAGGTAGCACTAGTCGTTTACTGGAGTACTGTTTAACTGCCCTACCCATTAAATAATCCCTCCTTTTTAAGCATCTTCCTGCAGCCTTGACTTCAGACCTTCTAAAGTGGTGGACAAATATCCAGGACTTGTACAAACAACAGTCACTTTATACATTATCGTGATTCATTCTTAAATGGCCATCTTGTGGACTGAATGAGGCAGGACCCAATTTAGCAAAAGGTTAAGATTCTGTTACCTCAAAAGTTTTCATGGAAGGGGAAGAGAGTTAAGCATACATAAAGCCTTCTGAAAAGAGAGCTACCTGGTAATAAGGATCTTCTGCAGATTTGACACAGAAGTTCGGCTTTTCTATCTTTTGCTGCAGAGACAGAGCTATCACATGTAGATGTAAAATCCACAGGTCTTCCGCCATTGTCCTAAACCCTGGAGACACTAACTTGTCTTAAAAAAAAAAGAAAGGATTAATTTGGATAAGAGAAAAATAATGAGTTTTTTCTCCTGGCTGTGAAAAGTGGCACACTATTTTTATCTCTAACTTTAAGTTCAAGTATAATGTTCAGCCTCGATATTTAAAACATGCAAAGTTACAACAAACTGAAACAAGGACTTATGCTAAGGAAGTGTCAAATATTAAAAGGGCTACTAGCTCCATATAGAGCATTGTGCTGTTCTCTTTAAACATGAATTAGCAGGCTGAAATATCACTTAGCGGTGCCTTTATAGGATATGTAGCTGGGCATATCTTGTAGAATAATGGTACTTATTTTTGCAAAGCAGCATGCAACTTTATAGGATTTTGAAGGAGATCTCAAATAATGGTTTTCTTCCTACAGAGGTATTTTAGTTTTCTTTTCGAAGTTGAGTCATAAAATAAAATGTTGAAGTAGCAACCTTTTGCTACTTCAAGATGTTTTTTCCACATCATAAGAAAAATGTGGCTATTTTACTTATAATAGCACAGTAAAGGCATTACCTTTTACTAATTCTCTCAGCTCTTCAATTTATAGGGAAGAGGGGATTGTAGTGGCTTCCAAGCAAGTATGTCTACTCAGAGATGGGTTTGAGCCTGTTTCAAATGGATTCACATGCAATTCAGCTGTATCAGTTAATATTTGGAATCAGGAGTCCAGCAAAATGGAGCTCTCAGCTAGAGGTGGGGAAAATTCAGGAGATGACTGAGTTTGTTATGTATGTAATTGGGTGTGCTCAAAGTGGTGATGTTCTTCATAACTCTTGGTGCCTCACAAATTGACAAACATTAGTGAGATCCAGGCATGTGCCTTTGATTAGAAGTCACTGAGGTAAAAGTGTGGAAGTCTTGAATCTCTAATACAAGTACTTGCTTCTTTATTGATGCAAAAATACATTTCAGTTGCACTCAGTGACCTTTTGGCAATATGCTACAGAAAGCATGTTTTAGCTGAAGCAGAAAGTTGTGTTAAACAGATACTGCATGAGACTGCTGATTGCTGAGAAATGCAGGAGGGTGGGGAGTGGAGGGAAAGGTGTTTAGTGTTTTTGTTACACAGTAAACCTTTTCTCACCATTCTGAGTGGTGTATTCGTGATCCTCAAAACCTCTAGAACGTTTGGGATGTTGAGTTTTTGTTAAATCCTGAAACAATCTCACTTTCATAGCATTACCTATATGATAATGCATATAATGATATGGTACAAAAAAAAAAAGTGGGATATGAAGATGTTAAGTCCGAAGGAGCTGTTACCTACATTTTACTCCATTGTAGATAATATCACAACACAGAAGTACGTTGGGACCTCCCTCAGGTGCTGTTCCAGACGTTTGGAAAGTGTAGCTAGAAACGGATGGGTTTTATAATGCTTTGCAAATAGTTGAGGTAATTGCGTTGTCTTGATGCCATGTCCTGCTGAGTGACATTCAGCAAGTTTTTAAATATTAGTTCTTGAAAGTTACAAATTCCTTGCGCAACTTTAGAGCAACTTTAAGGTTGTAGGCAAATATGAGAAATGAGATGGCAATCACACTCTTCAAACTAGGTCTTTGTTTCCTACAAATGCTTACTGTTGCTCTTATTTTTGCCTATTGATTAATACAAATTCATATCTTACAAATAGTTCATTCCAGAATTACTGCTCTGTGAGTTGACACTATGAAAAGAATTGTTTGGGTCTGGATGCCTTATTTTGTTAGCCAGCTAATATTATTTGTAGACTCCATAGCTATATGATAGCGTAAGCACTGCATTATAACAAAATCACTTTGAAAGAAAGTTTAGAGAAACAGACAGACTCCTATACCCCAGGATTGTTTGGTTGACAGAGACAAAGACTCACTCCACCTTCTCAAATGCTTATGAATTTTTTTTGTTAAGAAGAATGAATGAAGACACAGCAAACCAGATTTGAAAACAGAGTACTGTGGTCATTTCTGTTTATTTCTCCTTCTCTAATCTATACTGGTTCATGTCCAAAACTGGTAATCTGTGTTACGGACACTTAAAAAATAAAAAAGGTTTACACCTTAAATGAAAAAGATCAATGAAAGGCACAGGAATATACTTTACAGAAACAAGTTTCTGCAAGGAGGGCTGGAGGTAAAGTCTTGCATTACCATTTATTTTTTCACATTTGCTGAAAGTAATTTTCTGTTAGTCTGAACGACCCCCCCCCCCC
>VZSC01009654.1:51060-67949 GCA_013398225.1 Steatornis caripensis
CCCCCTTAATTTTCAGATACGTCGTAGTCCAATGAGAAGCTTGACTTTTTTCACACTCGAGTTACAGTCTCTCTGAAAATAATATTTTCTTTAAGAAATGCTGACAGGCCTTTACGTTATCTGGTATTTGAAATAGTTATGAAAATGGTTTAACTTTCATATCTATGGCCATTTCAATCTCTACAGCAACAAGGGAAATTTATGTTGCAATCTTAAAAATCAACTGGTTTGACTATTTTAAAAATGTTATGCAAAACATGAAAAGATCTGTTTTGGATCTCAATACGTAAAGACTCATGCGCATAATATACAGATATTTCCACTTTTACCAGGGTCATAAATTGTTCTGATGTCATGGCAACATTCAATTACAAAACCAAAAACCTATTATGTCCAAGATTTATGCCTAGCTGAGTTATAATGATGGTGTATCTTCAAAGACGGTAGAATGAAAACTTTAGGAATAGACACATAAAATTAGTATTGATAACAGCTTATGGAAAAAAATAATGAATACAATATTATGGGTATAAAAATATAGTTGCACTAAGGATGCATAAAGAATAATTCTTGCGAATTGAAGGATAAGTATTTTTCAAAGAGCCAGAAGCTGAGCTGTTGGAAAATATATTTGTCAACCGGAAATAGATTTTAAAATTCTCTTCAACTTTTGTGTTACGAAGATTAAACATCTTGAAGAAACAAATAAAAAGAATTATAGATCTGTACTCCAGGTCTACTAGTTTGGGTATAGTGGAGACCATGACTAAAGTTAATCTCAGAATAGTTTAAATGTCGACCTGACTTTCTCGAAGCCAGTGGGATACCTTATAACGTGTAAAGCATGTACATAAATCTCAGTAGGATCAGATTATAAATTGGCCAGTCACTGGGAAGGGTCTGTTTATTGTTTTGGGGATAGTCAATTCATAGCTTCAAGGCCTGTATCATTGTTTAAATGGTATTCATTTTGTGGTTTCTAGTGCATGTTTTAAGCAAATTTAATTATTGATTCTTGAAAAAATTAAAATATCAAGATTCCTTTAGAGAAAAAAAAAACACAGTGGCGATGTGAGCTGTCATTTAATTTTATTATGTAGAGTGATACGTCCAATTTTGGGCTCCCCAGTACCAGAAAGACATCAACATTCTGGAACAATTCCAGTGAAGGGCCATAGAGACATTTATGGGACTGGAATATCTCTTATGTGAGGACAGGCTGAGAGAGCTGGGCATCTTTAGCTGTGACGAGAGAAGGTTTGATACATATGAATATCTGATTAAACTGTGAAGAAGACAGATCCAGATTCTTCTCAGCGGTGCCCAGTGAAAGGACAGAAAGCAATAAGCACAAATTAAAATAGAAGAAATTCCATTTAAACACATGGAAAAGCTTTTTTTATTGTCAGGATTACCAAATACTGGAGAAGATTTCCCAGAGGTTGTAGAGCTCCCATTCTTGGAGATATTCCAACTGGACACAGTCCTGGGCAACCAGCTCTAGGTCGCCCTTCTTGAGCAGGGGAGTTGAACTAGATAATCTTCAGAGGTCCTTTCAAACCTCAACTATCCTGCGATGGTACGAGTCATCCCTGCTAACATAGAATTCTTTTGACTTTGGTTAGCTCTTAATGTCCAGTATGAGCGTTCGATGTAAGCAGACACAACAGTCGGTCATGTTTTTCTAACACAAATCACTATCTCATTAATGAGTGACACTTCTGTGGAACTTCAGTGTCTCAAGTGGGTTTGCTCCACTTGTGTCCTTTGAAGCTGTAAGCTTTATTTTCAGACTTGCTGAGTTTCGAAACATCTTCTTGTCTTTTTGTTTCAACTGTCCCCAGCCAGAGCTGATACTTCCTCAAAGTCTTTCTGGAAAGTTTTGTCCAAGTCCTTTATTCAATAACTACAGAAATGTATCGTCAGATTACCTTTTTATTTATTATTCCTAGTCTTATATAAGCCACTGCTCATTACCATTTTTATTGAAAAATGCCTTAGTTTTTGCCTATCTCTTTTCTCAAATTTGCCTCAATTTATTTGTCCAATTTCCTGACATCTGACCTTTTGACCTCTTAGAAAAATGTATTTGTGGTCTAATCTATTTTTGTCCACTGATTTAGGATTTCTAGCTAAAACTTAATTTTTTTCTTTTTTTTTTTTTTTTTTTTTTCCTTACACTAACACAAAGATGTCCAATGTTAAGGCCTTTTTCCCCTTTGCAGCCAGAGATAGGAGGCAAATTTAGCTTGGTATATAGTCCACTCTCTGTTCTCCTTCACATCGTTATTATTGACTGGGAACTCTGTACTCTTTAAGGAAATAAATTTGTTCAGCTATTTTCTCTCAGATTTGCACCCCATTTCTTTTCTCTTTTCATGCAAGAATGGAATCCTGACAAATTACTTCACTATGTATCATATCTATTGCTTGAGCAGTTAGCAAGACTGTTCCCATTAGGTGGTGAAACTACCGAGATGAGTCAGGTGTTACTTTATAAGAAAGTACTCGTTCTCTTGCTTTCCTGTATATAGTAGAAATGAAGAGCATGGGAAGGTTTCCTTGCATAGCTCTGCGGTTCTGCTGTGAGATAAATATTGTGCCTAAAATTAGAAACTCTGCCTCTTCACTGCCTCACACTTGCTCACGTTTTCTCATTGCTTTCTTTGCTGAGCTACATCACCCACCAATCGAACCCAAGCAGTGCTCTCACCTCTGCATTTGCATTAGTTCTTGGCCAGCTTGACATAAACTCCTCTGAGGCGTTCCATGCTGGCTTGGTCTTGGGGCAGTGGTTACAATTGTTTTAGCTCCTCCTATGTGAAATGTATTCTTATTGCTTCTTCATTCACCCTAAATGAAAAGAGCTCAGCATATATATCAAATCTAAGCAGGTCAGCGATGGATGACAATCATGGACAACTTCCTGGCCATTTTTATTCCTTTGTATTACCAATACTTTGGGATACCAGCCGAGATCAGGACCCAACTCTGCTGGTCTCTAAAAGTCCCAAATAAAAAAATTATTTCTGTGGCCAAAAGGTCTGACAAGCTCAAAGAGCAGTGTAGGCAAGGCATTCGTACGTAGACGGTGTGATGTACAAGTAGACCGAGGACTGGGAGAGTTTTAAATGTTGTGCTGGTATTATTGTTGTTATTTTAGATTATGGCTCTGGAGGTAGGACCACTGTTACCCAAACAGAACAGATCTATCTCCTTGGGTCTCATTTGATTAACACTAGACAAGGAGCACTGGTATTTTCTTGTTACCTTTCACCTTTCTGAAAGATGAATGTGTGGTGTAATATGTCTAGCTTAAGCAGGAAAATTTTTATCTGCCCACATGCTACAACTGTTTCGCTTCACTCAGGCACAGATTTTAATACCATATCCTTACTAATCTGTCTTCCCAAATAAAGATCAGTGGTGCCAAGGCCACATATTGCCCTTGATAGCTGTGAAAAATGACACTAAAAAACAGTGTGTATGTTTCATTTGAATTTTAAACCAAGCATGACTCAGCATTCTAGTTGCTTGTTTTCTGAAATTACGTAGTAGGTGTCTGCCTGTGAACATCAATGCAACTTGTTTATTCCTTAAACTCTACCAGCTTTATTTTAGTCTTTTAATTTCCATTAACTAGAATGATTTCTGTACGCATTGAAAAATTACAAGTAAGAAGATAACCTAGAGAACTGGTAAAATGCAGCTTCAATAATATGTTTTTATATTGTGTATGCTAAGAATGTTTGACTTGTAGTTATTTGGGTATCAGTGAAATAACAAGATGACCATCAATGCTAGGTTAGGAGAGGGTCTGCTACATGTAAGGATATTTCATACTTAAAGAAGCAGATTTTAAGAGAGGTTGGCTCCTCATTCTTTAACTCACTTTCACAGCATTTGTATTTAAAAGAGAAATATGGAGGTAGGCAGCTTTGTTCGGTTTCTACTGAAGAGTCTCCACGTGTTAGACCCGCTACCCTAAATTATTAAGTACTGAGGACAGACTCTTTTGTGTTGTATGGAAAGTGACATCCGTAACACCTCTTAACAGCAACAGCAGTTGTGCGTGTCAGTTGCTGTGGACTTGAACGGGAGTTTAGCTGCCAATGACAAGCCATGTGTTCTCTATACTGTTTGTTTTCTGCCTGTGAATAACTCCATATAAGTTCAGCTGGAAAGATAAAATGGGTTTCACATGTTTACTAAGATCCGCAACTCCTATTGGTTTTGTTTTGCATCTCAAACTGGGGAAAATGGTAGTCAGCGTAGTTTTCTGAATGATTGGTTTTAAGAGGCTCCTGCATTTTAGCCCTAATTGCCATCTTTCCTCAGAGCACAGCCCTACAGCAGGTTGATTGGTCACAACTGAAGTCAAAGCTCTGGAGGGAAGAACAGAGCAGGTGTCAGGGATGGGAGAACAGCAATAAGGTGTCCTGAAGATGGTCAGAATTCAGTACATAAGAGCATTGAGACATACTTACTATTAAGCATTGTCCTTATTTAAATATTAGATTAGCAGCATTTGGTGGAAAAAAAAAAAGACAACCTGCGTGGCCGTGTTTAAAATGGCCTCAGCAAACCATGCAGGAAAGAAAGAGGAGATGGTCCTGACTTGGAGGCCCAGACTGTTAGTGAGAAAACGAAGCAGAAACTGCAGGGTTGTTGAGTTCTGTATTGCCCTATGGAGGAAAATGAGTATGTGAAACAGTCATATCTAGCACCGCTGTGATAGGAAGTTCTTACCTGGAAGTAGGTAGGTATTTCTTAGCTGTTGTGAATGGACTTTGAATTCACCTTTATCTGTCCTCTTCTATAACTGCTTCCAGCAATTTCTGGCATGAGTTTGAAAAGTAGGAGAACTGCTCCTAAGAAGTAATCAAGTGATGTATGGCTTCCGTTTCATCCTTCTCTTGGTGAGCAAATTTCAAGACCCCTAAATGAACATCTTTCAACTTTACTGTATTCATGTACCACTCATTATATGTGACATTTGTGAAGTCTGCTGAGCACGTCGTCATGACATGACAATATAGTCTTACAGGCTTAAAATGTCATGATGGCATGGAATATTATTAGGAGAAGACTTTCTTATTTTGATGAGCCATATTTGAAGCTCTTGTAAATTAAAATGTGTATCATTTCCTGCATGTTAAACTGCTGCAGATCTGAGATTGACATTTACATCCACCCCTGCAATTGGAGCTGATAGAATGATTCAACAGGGATTTCTGAGTAAGTGTGTTGAGCTGATGTGCTCATTAGTGGGATCAGGAAGCCTAGAAAGTACAGCAGCAAATGGACAACGCGGCATGCAGCAATGTTACTTCTCCTTCAGTGGTTACACCCTGTCTCTGATAAAGGTCAGCACAATTTAGCTTGTTAGCCACATTGCTGAATTGCGTATGTAATGGAGGAGAAAAAAATGACCATCTTCTTCCATGTTACCCTTGTACTACTTGAAACTATGCTTAACAGGACAGTTCTAAGTATTTAAGACCGTACGCAGAGATCTCCCCCTAAAAGCCCCAAAATTCTTTCTTTTAGCATCACTTCTTATGTCCCCTCCCCTGCTCCAGCAGACTCACGTCTGACAAATTCATAATGCTGAACTCTGCATATCTGTTGTATATGGAAAAGAATAAAGACTGGGATTTAGGTTAGGGAGTGACATTTACAGCAATTGTAACAACTTCCAGCTGAGGAGTGAACTGTTAAGCTGTTTGGTTTGAATTTTTTCCCCGCCTGGTTTGAGTGCATCAACAATGCCTTTAAACACCCTAATAAACAAACACGTGTGAAGGAGTGCATCATGTTGACGCGATTCTGCAGTCTTCTCTTCCAATGCTTTCCAAACAAATGTCTGGAATATTTGAGCTCTCTCCTCCTCCCCTATCTGCTAACTTGCATCTTATAATTTTAAGTTATTCTCAGTAAACACTGTTGCCCATCTAAACATCCTGCTCAATAGAATTACAACATAATATTACATGCTCTTCTGGCTTGGTGTACTGATAAAGGTAAGTGCATGCTGCATCAGTGTAGGAAGAGCTAGAAAACAGCAAGCACTGCTTGCCCCACTACGTTCTGAAATAGTTCATACAATGAAGTCTGGAGAAGTTCACAAAGATGGGCATTTTCCACTGGAGTCAATGTCCCCCAACAGGTAAGTGCTTAACTTGAGAGCTGTTTCCACGGTTAGATTTTAACTGAGCTCTGTAGTATTGATTCTTCTTCTGTAATGACTGTTCTCTCCTGGCATTTTTGTTTTATTTTTTATTAAAAACATCAGTTATTAGCAGTATCTTGCATACTTTGGAATTACTTTTGGAGGACCGAAGACACAAAATAATACATCAACTCTGTTTTGAGTATCATATTTCATATTTTTTCATTTTCCTTTGTCCATCTTCTGGACAAAGGTAAAAGGCATTTTTAATTATTTCTTTTATTTACTAGAAATAACATAAATAGTCTTATAATAAATAATACATGGAATATAGAGTACTCTGTAGTACCTTTTATCACAGTATACCCATACTCTACAAATAATTAGTCTTGTAGAACCCCTTTGGAAGACCTGAAAGCAGATGTCAGAAGTTCTGAGATACATTCCTGGTTTGGTAGTGTTTCCTATGGTTACACTGCATAATGTCTTTACTGTCTAACATATTGGACACATTTGTGAAATAGATATGAAACAATGAAAGCAACATTAATATATATTGCTGGTTATGGTGCCATTGCCACACGAACTTGGGTAGTTTCACTGAAATAGATGAAACTACAAAGATTTACGTCATATCAAAGCTCGATCATTGAAAAGGGTGGAAGTGAATGAAATACATAATACTGTACATAGAAAACTTGCAGAAAAAGCAATGCTGTGCACTGTGTAGAACAAAAAGAACTGTTTTCTACTGTTGGTTGATTCCTCTGCAATTCATGGCAATCTGACATTATTTCCATTTAAGAGCATTCAGCATCAGTTCTGTAGTAACCCACGTGTTTGTGTTTTGAAAAAGGCTTTCACCATATCTTGTCAAACACAAAATTCTTAAAGCAAAAGTGGAAAAAAAAGAGTCCATCTTCTTAGAATCGTAGAATCATTTAGGTTAGAAAAGACCCTTGTAAGATCATTGAGTCCAACTGCAAACCTAGCACTGCCAAGTCCACCACTCACCCGTGTCCCTAAGCTTTGAAATACCTCCAGGGACGGTGACTCAACCGCTTCCCCGGGCAGCCCGTTCCAGTGCTTGACAACCCTCTCGAAGAGGAAATTTTGCCTAACAGCCAATCTAAGCCTCTCCTGGCACAGCTTGAGGATGTTTCCTCTCGCCCTACGGCTTGTGACTTGGCAGAAGAGACCGAACTCCACCTCACTGCAACCTCCTTTCAGGGGGCTGGAGAGAGCGGTAAGGTCTCCTCTCAGCCACCTTTTCTCCAGGCTGAACAACCCCCATTCCCTCAGCTGCTCCTCACAGGACTCGTGCTCTCAACCCTTCCCCAGCTTCGTTGCTCTGCTTTGGACGCGCTCCAGCACCTCAGTGTCTTTCTTGTAGCGAGGGGCCCAAAACTGAACATTCGAGGTGTGGCCTCACCCGTACTGAGCACAGGGGGACAATCGCTTGCCCAGTCCCACTGGCCACGCTGTTTTTGATACAAGTCGGGATGATGCTGGCCTTCTTGGCCACCTGGGCACACTACTTCCTCACCAGACAGCTTTCCAGCCAAGCTGGAAAAAAAAAAAAGCCCCAAGCTTGCAGCGTTGCAAGGGGTTGCTGTGACCCCTCGGCCCTGTTGAACCCCCTACGGCTGCCTTGGCCACCGGCCGCGCTTGTCCAGATACCTCCATGGAGCCTTCCTACCCTCGAGCAGACCGACACTCCTGCCCAACTTGTTGTCTACAAACTTAATGAGGGTGCACTCAATCCCCTCATCCAGATCATTGATAAAGATATCAAAGAGAACTGGCCCCAATACTGAGCCCCGGGGAACACCACTTGTGATCGGCTGCCAACTGGATTTAACTCCATTCACCACAACTCTTTGAGCCTGGCCAGCCAGCTAGTTTGTTACCCAGCAAAGAGTGTACCTGTCCAAGCCATCTGCAGCCAGTTTCTCCAGGAGAGTGCTGTGGGAAATGGTATCACAGGCTTTACTAAAGTCCAGGTAAACAACATCCATAGCCTTTCCCTCTTCCACTAAGCAGGTTCTTATCAACATGTTGTCAAATTGTTTTCATGCAAGGGTTCTTTGATGTCATAAACTATTGGACAAGATTTATAGTTCCCACTCTCCTCAGCTTTGTGACTTCTCTTACCTATTATGTGTTCAGATATCATTTGTAGGAACAGTTGACATAGCAACTTTTAAAAACACAGTTTGATAACCTACCACATTCAGAATATACAGTTCACATTCCTAAACACAAACTGAAAGTTAATCTCCATTGCTAAATCAACTAGTTAACTTTCTATAGCTTCAGTCACTCCTGCATAAAATGCTATGAAAATGATGGATTTTACTTAAAGACTAATATGTAGTGAAGCTGTCTGAAGCAAAGAGCATGGGGAAACTTTTCAGGACCTGACTTGAAACACTTCAGTCCTAGCATTTCAGTGCATATATATCGGCCATAAAAACCACAGCAAAAAAGATAAATAGACACATGAAATCATGGTACAGGCTCAAAGATGAGTGACTGTGGTAGGGGTTTGCTACTAAATGGAAAAGACAGCTTTGCAAGGCTCACATAGACAGCTGTTGGTTAGAGGAATGCATCCCTCTGGAGCACGTAAAAACAAAAATTATCTGAAGCAGCAGGTAAAATGTCATATACAGATTGTATGAGAAGTTGAATGGGGAATCTTGTTTTCCTCCTGGAGAATTTTCAACATTTTTTAGCATTAGC
This sequence comes from Steatornis caripensis, assembly GCA_013398225.1. Lineage (NCBI taxonomy): Eukaryota > Metazoa > Chordata > Aves > Caprimulgiformes > Steatornithidae > Steatornis > Steatornis caripensis. The sequence continues at coordinate 59,978 of VZSC01009654.1, forward strand.
GTCAACCAAGGATTTGCCGTTACCCCCAAGAAAAAATCTTGGCCAAGATAAAATCCTGCAGTGAAGATCCCTCCTTTCCCCATTTTTTCAGAAAGGTAGGAACAGTTCCTAAATCCTATTCAGCCTGTTCTGCCCCAAAAGAGATTCCATCTTCTTATAGTAGATTGTCTGAGCATTTCTGGAGAATAAAAATGGCTTGGGGAATAAAGATACTGCATTTTGAAACTGTACATCAGGAAAATACTGTTTCTGCTGTAACCTATCAACCACTCTCTGGAAGTGGCTAGTGGGTATTACGTTGGATTTCCATTTATTTACCAAGTTGTTAAAGGGTAAGCTTGTGAGATATAGGATGGTGGAGTAAGTTTTAATGTTTCTCCTGTACTCAGCACTATGGGCTCACATACTCTCTGAGCTTGGTGCTTGTCTAACTCAGCCTCTGTTTGTGTTAGTAATGAATTTTGGTTTACTTTTCTAGAAGCAGAAAAAGCTGTGTTCGTTGCTTTCAATTCTTCTCTCCAGTAACCTGCTTGTGTGCTCATGCTGAGGTGAAATAGGTTTCACACGTAAGACAGAGAGATGCTTCTAGAGTACAAATAATGCTTGGGAAAGAGGAAGATAATACTTGAAAAAAAGAGTTTCCTTATAAACATCCCAGATATTTTCCCCTGTCTTTTACTGGTGAAAAAATTCACATGATGGAATGAAAGCTTTGGAAAGGTAGCTCTTTTGGCCTTTTTCTGAATGTCTTGACCTACTTAACCCAAAGCTGCATGAAGATTTTGATAGAAACAGCATACTGGGGAAAGAAAACAATCTTTATATATTCAATTCTGTAACTCTCTTCATAGGCAATTTTTTCTTAAATTGCAGCTCCTAGATACAGACAGCTCATGTGTGCATCTCTAGATTATAAAGTTGTGTATTTCACTGCTTGGTTTTATACAGCAGCATGCTAAGTCAGTGGTGGCTGTATGATTTGGGGAGATCCTGTCTGGTGGCGGGAGGTGGAATCATCAGCATCAGGGCTGGAGACAGACTTCTGTCTCCATGCCCAGTGCTATGGGCAAGGCACTTCTTTGCCACAGTAAAGACACATCTGTGTTGGAAGTGAGAATTTGTTGTGTACATCACATGGGTAACACCAACTGCTGCTGAGCCAACTGTCTGTCTTTCCCCAAATTAACCTGAGAACTGGTGAATTACAATTCAACTGTCTAGAGAAAGGAGTAGGAGGGAGAGAGGGTGCTTTAGCACAACAAATGAAGGATAGACGTGCACTAGGCTTCGTGTATATATGGTATATAAAATACGCCAAAAAGATATTCCTGGGAAGTAGAATTCATTCATCCATGCTTTTAAGTCAGCTATCATTACCCCAAACAGTTTCCAGGCCTGTTTAGGGAATTAGTATGAGGTAAGACTATTCCAAATAGGTTGTTTTGATTTAGCCACCCTGTTTGCAGGACAAGTTTGATATTACGGACATAGGCCGTGCTTTGGCATTTGGCCTTAGTGCCATGGAATGGTCCAAGACACGTTTAATTTATGTGCTAGTGTAGAGGTAGTCTGTTTCCAGCTAGGAACCTACCACGCAGCCACCACTGCAGATGATCCCAGCTCAGATCAGCCATGTGGCTGCTGAGAGTCGTGCCATGAGCCATACCAATACCTGTCAACTTTATACATCATCTTAGCTGCTTCTCTTGTGCCTTTACACTTTTTCAGTGCAACCAAAGACCTGCCCTCACCATTACTGTGTAGTAATAATATTGCACTCTTTAACCTTTCTGAAGCTTTTCAAGTCCAATTTGCAAGATCTGGAGAAATGAGTTATGGGCTGATGGCTTTCGGTCAGCGTTGCATATAGATAGTCACTTAGCAATGCGTTCATATTTATTCAAGAGGATTGAGCTAGCATAGATATAAATACCATTTATTCTTAGAGAGGTTGGCCCCTCTGGATGAAGTTCTTAAGAATCTGGTGACTTATCACCCCTTCATTATAGAGGTCAAGCATGATTACTTTTTGCATCAGTGCGTTTATTTGCAATGTAGGGCATGATCTGTCAAACAGGGTTTTCTGATGCTTCTTTCCTGCTAAGAATGCAAGAATAAACTCAAAGTTGCTAACACATCTAAGTGAGCCATTAATAAGGCTAATTATGTCATTGCAAGCCTGAGTTAGTTCTTTTGAATCATATTTTGATATGTGTGCTGCTCATCAAGTTTCATAGATGCAAGCAAGATCAGAATGAGTTTCTCTTCAGATGTACAAATAAGATAAATGCGTGAGAGAAAGGGAAAAGAAGAGGTAGCTAGGAAATCCACTAATAGGTAGGTTTTTTCAGACATCGGTGAGGTTTATAATATAGATTCACTATTCTGTTGCTGAGGTCTGAATGTAACTTCCTGGTATCAGTAGAGTAAACTGTATTTAGTAGCAACTATGAAAGGCGTATGTGAATAATATTCTTTGTGAACACAATGTGCTTGCAATGCTCTATGTTGCGGAGTGACTCTTCTAGTGTACTTGAAGGACTAAATCTAGTTCCTAGATTACTTCCATGGAAAAACTGGGTGGTAAAAGCCCTCTAATTCAGTGTTTTGCTAGAAGGTATTATCCGATAGTAGCTTATAGGAGTTCTGTTTTCTTTTAGGCTAACGCTAAATTAATAGTTACTTTTTCATAGGGAGAAAAAGAAAAATCCTTTACTGCTACTGTAGTATACAACGTCCTATTTCCATTTTCTGGGCGTTCAGCTAAATTTTTTTATTATTTTGTTATCAAAGTGAGATTATTTTCTCTCTTTGTTTTTAATATTGGTATGGGCTTACAATTCCCTTGTGAATATTCTGCTACAAAAAATGTTCATTAGAACATTATGTATTAGTGTTGCTGACACGCTTCTAAAGGTTGTGTGTAATAAACAAAGCACTGTGCCTACCGCCTATTGAATTACATTTTAAATTAGCGGGTAATATGCCGAAAGTGAGATCCCCACAATACAAACCGTATGGCTTGCTTATGCTTGAAGATTCAGAAAAAGCATCATCTGAGACTTTGTGTGTTTGATGGAAGAGCTTTCCCATCCCCTCTGACCTCCTCTGTGATACCAGTGAAAATATTGGAAAGTTACTGAGTCATCCTCAGGGTAGCAGGACTCCCAGTCTTGCATGTGTTTCTTTACTTGCATGATGCACCTTCAGTTGCAATAACTGCAGAAAAGTAAAGTAGTTCTTTCCTGGTCTCACGCATTATTTTGGGAGTCAAGTGCATTTGGGAAGGCGTTACTTAGAGTGGAGCCCAATGTCATGGAACTCACTGCAGATAGAGACGTCTGCACAGACAGAGACGCATCTGATATAGCTGTTAGAAAGGGATTGAATGTTTCTTAAATTAGACTAAAATGATCATAATAGCTTCCATTGTCAAAGGCAGCTGTTCTGTCTGTACTCCAGAAAAAGAGTGGAAGGAAGCATCGCTGTCACCGTAGAATATTAAGGCCCTGTTTTCAGAGTTACAATGTCTTTAGTAATATGGTATCAACTTCTGAGGTGCCTGTGTTGTAAGATGATTAACTGCAAACTATATTAAGAGTCAAATGAACCAGGGGAGCCTAAAATATGAGTCAATCTGAATCTTCAGCAGAACGACAGGTGAATCTGAATGTTAGCAAAGCTCTGACTGTTTAACAGATTTGGGGACTTCAATCCACTGGTCAGGGTTGCAACAGCCAAAACCCCCTCAAATCAGTAAAAGACAACTGAATGGCTTTTGTCTTGCTTAAGGTTTATATTTTCAAATACAGCACATTGTAGTAATTTGCTCTGAAGCACAGAAGCTGTAAATAGTAAAATCATGAATGTTCACTGGGCTTTTACCAATGGGAAGACAGAGAGCAAATGGTTTCCTGGGATCAGTACCAACTTTGGCAGCAAGTTAGTGCTGTGCATGTCTGTAGCAGGAGGTGATGGTTGTATGTGTTTTTTTCTAAAGTTGTTATGATTATTTTTCTTCTTCAGTTCAACTTTAATTTTGTTTCTCTAACAAGGGAGATGAAAAAGATGTAGCTAGTGACCTTGTGGAAGCAGCGCTCTCCTCTTCTATAGCCCTGTTTGAGTGGGATTTTCAATTCAGCTGCTTTTCAGTTATAATGAAAAGAAAGGAATAATTAATGTAAGTTTGCTCTCCCTTCCATCCAACCAAATAATGTGTTTGTTTATTTTACTTACGTTAGTACTTATTAAAACACATCCCCATTCCCTAAGCCTCTGGGTGCATTTACATCTTTAGAAACATAATTAAACTTTCAAACGTTCATAGCTATCTGTCCACATTTGACAGTGCCAGAAGACAGTCATTAGATTTATAATTTCCAACAAGCGTATCAGAGAAGGAAGCTGACACCACTCTTGAGATGGACTTTGTTCTGAGCACAGGGAGCTGTCTATGTTCAAGGCCAGTGACTCAGCAGGGAGTGTGTGCAGGCAGGGAGGAGGACACAAGGGGTGACAAAAGTGACCTTTGGTGATTTGGGGTTTCCAGGCATGATTGGTAACTTTGCATGTCTCAGCTTTTGGATGTCCACTGGACACTTCAGAGTGGTCTGATTTTTAGAGGATACGTGGGAGGCATTCTTTGAAAATCAAGATTCTTTAGTGTCCTGCAAAACAGGTACTCTGAAATAGGATTACCTGGTGTGATTTAAAGAAAATTTGAACTACGCTTTTGTAGGATTTTTGCTTGGTTGGGGTTTTTTTGCATAAATAGCGTGTCTCATTTCCCTCCAGCATTTCTTGAATGAAGAATTCATTAATTTATGAAGAAGCTGAAATGGAATAAAGAAAAAGATTATATATAGATATCTAAAAGTTGTGTATGTACTGTATAGCAACATGAGCTGTCATTTTAAAGTAGTGTGCCACACAGGAAAGGGAATAAAATTAAATCCACTTCCCATTACCTTAATCGCTCTTTTGGAGAACATGTATCGCACTGCTGCTCTTGCTTTCTCCCTTTTTAAAATATCTTTCTTTTCCTTTTTTCGTTTAGTAATGTTTTTCTCTCTTCATTTTGTATGTTGTGTCATTCCTTCTTCTAATTTCCTGTCTTCCTCTCTCTTCTTCAGTGGGACTTTGTTTTTCTTTTCCACCTCTATGAATTTCTTTCCAGCTCCACCAAAGGCTCTTAGGGCTGTGTTCCTGTGTGTCCTTCCTACATCCCCTGACTCATGTTGTCCCTCTGCTCTTTTATACTCTTGCTTCTACATCTTCTTCCTATCTTACACTATAATCTTCCTACTATTTTTTCTTTCCTCGTTTCATTCATGGGTTGAAACACACATGAATAATTTCTTACTGTGGCAAAAAGCCAGTCTCTTGTCCAGCTGTCCCTGGCTTCTGCTTTCGGGCTCAGCAATGGACTTCTGGTGGAAAACCTCTGGCCTGCTTTGTCAGGATTGTTCTTCTTCGGTGCATGTGCATCACATGTCAGCTGAGGAGACAGCCTCCTGCGCCAGTGTTGTCCTCTGGTGCTGTAAGGCACAGAGTGACCTAGGGGACTGCACAAGCATGGGGTGCAGCTGTGGCAGGTGTCCCACGTCCCTCATTGCATGGTGCAGCAACAGAGTCCCTTGGCCCCTCTAGTAAATCTGTGCTTACTCTTCTTCTGCAGAGGAGGTGGAATATGAACTAGTGAGGTTGTCTCATTCCTTCCCCTGGCTGATTTGTAGCTTCAGGTCATGTTTGTTGTGAGATGGCTAAAGCACAGACAGCAGACAGCTTTCGAGATGCAGCTATGCCTGTGGCTACAGCAGGCACTGAAAGGCACAAGTTTCAGCAACCGAATGCCCTGCTAAATCCTTGAGGCTTTTTGCTTTCCCGTTCAGAGCTCTCCTCTTCCAGGGAAGAGCAGTTCAATGTTTAGGATGCTGGCCTGGAATTTAGAACAACGTTTAGAAAGCAATTCAAGTCTCTTCTTTGCCGCAGATGTTTTGTCGAAGTGTAGCCACTTCAGTTCTCTTTACTTCAATTCCTTGTCAGTAAAATCTTTCTTTAACTCCTAAGGGCACCCTTAAGGGAAAGGATGAGATTTTCTACAGGCTGTGGGTAAAGTGTTTAATTGCCGCTGTAGCAAGACCACATATAGACATAGTCTAGTTAGATCTGGTCATGGAGGAATCTTACCTTAGCTGTCTGCAGGTCAAGTATTCTGATATGAAATTCTTTCCTAGCAGTTAATACAGTCACTTTTTTTTTTTCCCCTCTAGCACCCTTGCAAGAAATCAAGTAAACACAAGTTGTCTATCATGTGAAACCAATCCAATCTTGGGAAAATGAGGTATGATAAACATAGGGAATATTTGTCACTTAGCTGACTCTATATTCAGCAGTTTGTTTAATTTGGATTCTGGCTGGGTTTTATCCATGCTGAAAGGTATGAGATTGCAGCAAAAAGATGTGAAAAAGTCAGAGCAGGCCAGTATGTGATGGCACTGGGTATTGCAACCAAGGACGTGGCCAAACCTGTCGGAGGAATGAGCTCTGCAGGAAAGAGTTCCTGTGAGACCTGCCTGACATCAAGGAGGGAGAGAGGCTGCTTAACAGAAGCAAGGAATCTCTTCTGGGAACTCATCTAGTCATTGGTCTAAATGATACAAAAATCTCTTGACTGTACCTCAAAATAAAAGGAATGTTATTTCTTTTTAAAGATCAGATTTGTCTTAGGGAAAAAACCTACTTGGTTCACATAGTTTAAATGAAATCGTGGTTGAGATGATTTATTGTTTTATTATTGACATGTAATTAGTCACTGAACTATATGTTCTGGATCAGGATCAGCCATACCACAAATAAACCACAATAACAGACATTTCCAAAATATTAATAAACACCTATGAATTTCTAAACGTCCTTCTGAAGTAATTCTAAAAAATCCTAACCTAATTCTTCCCCCACCCTGCACAGGTATACGCATACCCCCCGCACTCCCAACCCATCCACACTCCGTACAAGTGAGTTCCGAGGACACGGCTCCCCTTCCGTGGGCGTGCAGGTTCCCCTACTTGCACACACCTCTTGCTGGGGATGTGTACCCAGGCTGCTTGCTACAATCTGCCTGTCCACCCAGTGCAAAAGCACCCTGCAAGTTAGTATATGCCCACTGAGGTGTGGGTTCCTACATGTTATACTCAGTGCTGTCAGTCCACTGGCTGGCTGTTCACCATGCGGGGTGGATGCTCTATAAGACCTAGGCAGACGCGACTGTACTGGTTGGGCAACTTCTGTCTGTGCCAAACCAGGTTTTGGCAACTTCAGTGTTTCCACTCCAGGATCTTTCCCCCATGTTACAGATGTTCAGGTTTCCCATTTATTTCTTTTCAAGTTGATTCCTTGTTTGTATCAAAAGTCAGTGTAATTCCCTCATTGCTTTTTAATCTGGCTGATGGCCATCTTCCTCTTTAGCCCCTTTCTCGGTAGCTACAGGATTAGGTGCAAAGAATCTTCATCAGAACGTTGTTCCACCCATGCTGACAAGCTTTGCTAACAAATAAGATTAAACAGCTTGGTTAGTATCTCTGTAGCCTGTCATGTCATCTTGCTCTGAGCTAGCTTTTGAGACCTCTGTGTCATTCTGTGTAAACAAACACATATAGAAAACTCTTGCAAGCAGGAAAGCAAAAATGAAGAAAATGACCGATGAGGCATGCCTGTGAGTAAGGGCTAAAANTCTCTGTAGCCTGTCATCTCATCTTGCTCTGAGCTAGCTTTTGAGACCTCTGTGTCATTCTGTGTAAACAAACACATATAGAAAACCCTTGCTAGCAGGAAAGCAAAAATGAAGAAAATGACCGATGAGGCATGCCTGTGAGTAAGGGCTAAAAGCACCTTGGCTGGCTGGGGAAAGCCTGCATCATAGAATCATAGATTCACAGAATGGCGGGGTGGAAGCGACCTCCGGAGATCATCT
>VZSC01009655.1:10046-98385 GCA_013398225.1 Steatornis caripensis
GCTAATAAAAATGGTGGCTAAAAATACAGAAAAAGCCTTTATTATTGAGGGAAGAATCCCTGGAATTGCACCGGGGCTAATTAACATTTATACAAAGTGCACTCATCACAAACATATATTAGCCTTTGAAGCATATGTAAGAGCAACTGGAAAGTATACAACGAGAGCAGAGAGACGCCAGAGCACTAGGCGTCCCTACTGAAAATGTCAGCCTTGCTGCTCGTCGCTGACTTTTGAAGCCGTTTCCCCACAATTCCCGGTTTTCAGCGCTCCCGAGGCAGGTCCGTGACACCCCCAGCTCCCCCTGCCCCAGTCAGAGCCGGGGGAGTCGCCCACCCCGCCCCGGGGTCCCGGCTGTGCCTGGATGCTGCCCAAGGCTCTTCATCCCTATTCCACCGCGCTACGCCCCCGAGAAACAGCGATCGGTTCTGAGGGCGAGCCGCGCCGGGGAGCTCGGAAGAAAAATGAAGGATTTTGTCCAAGACTTAAATTAAAATCGCAATCAATATTCCTCCTGAAAGCAGAGAGAAGAGCAGCCACGACACTGAGATGTCCGTAATGATCCCAGTCAGCACAGTCGTTAGCAAAGTTAAAAAAAAAAAAGGCAAGCCAGGGATCTAAACTGGGAACAGGGCGAGAGACCCGGCATCCTCAAGGAAAGCAAGAGGAACGTGAAAGACACCTGGGGAGCGCTCGAGCTGGACAGATAAGACGTGGTGCTGATCTCCACGTGCCAGCTGGGCTGCGAGGGGGAGAGGCAGGAGGAGGAGAAGAAAACGTCAGAAAGAAAAATTCCGTATTTCTTCACACCACTTCACCTGTGTGGTAAGGCAATGGGTAAGCGGTCAATGTCCTGCCTCATTTAACAAGAAACTAATAACGATCTACAGCCGCTCCTTCGCCTCCCCTGCCCCCGCTTCGGTACTGGAACCGGACCTCCCCAGCGCAGGTCGGCAACACGCGAACACGGCAAAGCCAGAAGGAGGAACGGCCGTTTGCGTTCCAAGGCGCAACTTCAGGCTGCAGAAATAACGCGGTCCCGTGCGGTGAGGCACAAACCTGCCCCCACCCCAAACAGCCTGCGTGTTTGAGTTTTTATGTATAGCATTTTATTTGTATATATGGGATAGTAAATATATCTATTTATACACGCACGCACATACGCGCGCCTTTGGGGTGGCTCAGGGCTCTGCGAGACGGCACTGCTCCCCCCGGGCTGCTCCCCGCGGCAGGGCAGCACGGGCCAGGTCTCCCCGCCGTACCCCGAGCAGCTCAACCCACTGCCGAACCCAGCGAGGGGTCAGGGAAGGAGGAGAAGTGGAAGGATTCATTTCAAGAGCCGTCGCCGAACCCGGGGCTTTTGTTCGCTCAGCAATCAAGAAGCACTTCTGATTTCAGTTGCGTGCAACTCCTCATAAATCCTCCCAGAGCCAACAAAAGCCAGAGTCGTTTAACTCTGCGCTAATATAAAAGCGAGCAGGAAGGAGCTCGCGCATGGCAGCGAGCACAAGGCTTTCCAGAGGAACAATGAGGAGCAATTATGCTTATCAGGAGCTGGGGTGGGATCCGGCACGTCTGCGGGCTGGTGCCAGTAATCACAGTTAATTTTACAAAGTCTGGATGACATATAGGGAAGATTTAGATGTTCTAATTACTCCGCTGAATACCAGGGGTGCTGCTGATGAGGGAGGCAGGCACATGCACATCCACACATATGCACTCAAAGCCAATTAAGAAAGAAAAACAGCAACAAGGAGCCTGCAGGCTCACAAGCTCTTTGTAAAAAATAGGTCTAAGCTGACCTACCCCCTGCTGCGAAACACAGCAACCCAGACAAGCCAGAAGACTTCTGACGGCCAGTTCCCAGCAGTGAGGGCCTGAAAGTTTTGCACAGGGTAAGAGAGGATTCAAGCTGTCAGCCAAGCTCAAAGCTTGATTTTTAGCATCACGGTAGCCAACAGCATCACGCAGAGGGTCGTCCACCCAGCAAGCGCCAGGAGCCAGGACCTGGGACAGCAGGGAGATGCTGCTCATCAGTAAATCCCGGCTCTCCAAACCACGGATTTCTTAGCGCTCTCTATGTGCCTGCGACACGCTCCATCTCTGATGCAAAAACCACCCCCAACCAAACCGACCTCCAGCCGGCTGTGACCGGCGCTGGTCCCGGTGCGGGCTGGCAACGCGGCTCCTCCTCGGTGCAGTCCCAAGAGCTCAGCAGGCAGAGCCGGGAGGGGGCTGAGCCACTCAAAAATACATCTCCATACTCATCTTTCTAACTCAGGACCGTAACAGCTCAATTAAACCCCCCACTTAGGGTTCTGTGTGCTTCGGAGTCAGCCGGACCCTCCTCTCTCCCCAACAGCAGCTCCGCACCCTCCCGCACCGTTCCCCGTGCGCTCCAGGGCAGCTCCTTCATGGCCAACAGCCCCCCAGCCTCCGAGCACGGCAGAGAAACTGCCCCTCGGCAGCAGTCTCATTAAGTGCCAGGTGGAAAGACTCATCTGCTTGCTATCGGAGCCCTGAACCAGACGGAGCTGCTGATTTAACCACAACCTTTTCTCCCGACTAACCTGAAACCCACCTACAGCCTCAACGGAAGACCAGAAAGTTGTTAAAAGGACACGGGTGCCTCTCTCTGTCCTCTCCTCGAGACTCTGTCGGTAACAAGTACCCTGCCGAGGATCATGAGATAAAGAACTCGAGCTTCTAACGATGAAACGCACCTTGGGTCCTGGCTGGGGGTGCGGGAATTACCCAGAAAATCCAGCCGCAGAAATTCAGAGGCGCCTTAGCCCTGCGAGCTACGGCACGCTGCACCGAGCACGCTCCGCAAGGGGAGACCCGTTAGCGACGGGAAGGGGCCGCTGGCGGGGCGAAAAGTGCCGGAAGCAGAAGTTTCAAACAGCCCCTGAGAAGCAATGCTATTATCAATGTTATTTATTGCAGAAAGTGTCATTAATATCACTACGCTTATTAATACATAAAGCTGTAGCGTTATTACTAAACCAGCTACAAAACACTGCATTACTATTAATGCTGACATTACCGTATTAATAATGCATTATTACTGGTTTGGTTTGTGGCTTGCATTTCCCTGAAATAATTTGTTCGCTCTAAGTTGTGTTCGTATTTGTTGAGTATTTCGGCAAGTAGTTAGGTCTAATCAATAATCAGGGACCGATTTTCTTAGACAGCAGCCAACGAGCGTTTGCTCGAAAAAGTTGGAAGCTTTAAACGCGGCCCAGATTCAGCGCTGGGAGAGGAGCTGGCTGCTGAGGCCCAATCCTGATGCTCAGAGACGGGCTTTTCAACATCGCCATCGCAGAGGGCACGTGCCAGCGGGTCACCCCAAAGCTGAGGCCGTGAGCGCTGCCCTGGGGGGGGCTGCCACCACCTCACCCCCTCTTTTGCAAGGCCCAGCTGCCTGCTCAGCGCAGCGGGGGCGCGAGTCCTGCCCTGGGCACGGTGACCGAGCCACGGCAGCCTGGCACGCAGGCTCCACGAGACGAGCATTGCAGGTCCTGGCACTGGGTAAGTTACGTTCTGCTGGGCTTTCTCCCAAACCACACCCATTCCTCTCGCCGAAATCCTACCCTGTTTTGGCAGCAAATCCGCGAAAACAAGCGAGCACGGCTCCGCGTGCCGGTGCAGGAGGCAGGTCAGTGCGACAGAGAGCAAACGAGGCAGCACGGGGCTTTCAAGGCATCTCGAGGTATCTGCGAGCAAAGTCAGGTGCGATGATTGAGTTTAAAGTTACCTGAGGAGGAACTGGACCCTTTGAACAGCACGAGCCATTCGTCTTCGACCCTGGCCCCGGCGCAGAGCCGCTGAAGCCAGCTGCACCGGCAGAGCAGCAGCAAAGCCACCACATAAAACCACCCGGACCTCCAGAGTGCTGTGCTCCCGCCACGATGGTCGCCAAACCCGCCTCCGTGCCAGCTGCGGTCCGCAGCGCTGCCGAAAAACTCCCTCTGCACTTTAGTCCTCACCCACGGAGTCGGAAATCCGCTGCGCTGTCTCAGTCTCACGGGATTCAATAACTAAAAAGCAGGATTGCCACAGCCACGCTTGTAAGTCGGCCTGAGCTGGCTGATGCTTCCTCCTTCGGCACCAGCTCCTGGAGTCAGGTGATGGTGCACAAATCTCAGCTGGTTTTCCAGCGACGCTGATGCGTGCGGCTGAGTGCCAGAAAGCACAATCTGAAAGACTACGCAAGCAGAAGACAAACGTAGACACGCGTATCTCCTTTTTCAGTCTTGTCCGTTATATGCCAAGCTGTTGATTTATTTTGGGGCTTGTAGTTAGCAAGGGCTGCTGGTCCTGTGATCCCTCGCTGGAGGTTACGGTGCAGAAAGGGAGACGTCAGGGAAGGAGACGGACTTTGTCAGGCAGGAGACGGCACGCTGGAAATGCTGATTTAGCTCGTGGCTCGGAGTAGCATAGGTAACCTCTCGCTCCCCTCTTCTATTATTTAGAAAACATCTTTTAAAAACAGTTAAATACATAATGGAGAAACTTCTCATTTCCTCTGTGGTCACGGGCAAATATTTGCTTTCACAGAGATGAGAATTTGATGTTCCAGATAAGTGCAGACCTCTGCTGTCCAGAAAGGAGACATTAATGCAAATTCCTGCCCACTTCTACGATTAATAAAAGTATCACTGCCTTCATCTTGCTTCAGAAAGTCCCGCCATCAAACACCCGTGCGGTGAGCTGGAGCTGACCCTCTGCCCGCTGTGCTGCTGGGACGGACGGACGGGAGGGACGGGGGGGTGGCGGCACCCAGCTGCTCCCGCTGCCAGGGTACCAGATCCGGGCTGGGCTGATCCCGATCCCGACACTGCTCTAGGTGCATTACGAGCGGAAGCTCACAGCTCCTGAATCACTCGAGATCCGTTTGCAAGCGTTGCTTCTTGCAAAATCGGGTGGGCATGAAAAACGCAGTCTTGGGCACGGCGGAGAGGGACAGACAGCCGGCACCAAGCCTGAGCGCCAGCGCGGCAAAACCGGCACGGGCCTGCACCTCCAGTGCCGGCACCGGCTCCTCAGTGCGACGTGCTTCTCCGCGTGCCTGCTTCCCTTTCCTGCACAAAGAAAACAGCACCTCTTTAGTAAGGGCTTCAAAGATACGCAGCAGCAAACTCTAGCCAGTAAGAAAGCTAAATCCTTAGATCTTGAAAATAAATGATCAAAAACCTCCTAAAAAAAACCCCTGAAAAATTAAAGAAAAATCTGAAAGTACACAGCTGAGCGTTAACCTTGATGCCACAGAGCGTGCGAGGAAACCTCTGTCGCTATTGATTCATGTGGAAAACGCTCTGACATGCTGCGGGTGGACGGCGCGGTGAAACACGAAGACAGAGGCCGAGCTCACGACCCCACGGCCTTCCACGTTTCATGCACGCCCAGCAAAAGCGAGCCGAGGGGGAGTTACTTTGAAATCCATTTTGGTCTCAAACAAGCCAGGATCCAGGGGGCTCCTTCCCACAGCTTCTTGGATTCGCAGGTTTTTTGCAGCCGGAGGGGGGGAAGGGGCAGAGGAAAAGCCGCGCGGCTGCTGCGGCGGGCAGAGCTTCCCTCCACCCCCCGCGTCCTGCGCTGCCTGGCTCGGAGGGACCCAGCTCCTCGCAGCTGGCCGACTGTAGATACTGCGAGTTTCCAATAAAAGCCTTACTTATCTTGCTGGGGAGAAAGCGCTGGCTTTAAAACGCTACATGTTCAAACAGAAAATATGCGTCTCAGCCTCTGAAGAGCTTTACACAGAGCCCAGCCTCATTTTTTCGTAGGGTGCTTTTCCTCTCTCGCAATAAAAAGCATCCACTATCAATGTTCTTTTAGGATTTTCTTTCCTTAATGCGCACACACGCTTTCCTCTCTCTCTGCTTTCTGCAGCTGTGCCATTGCCAAGGCTTTGCGCTTTCGGAGCCAGCTGGGGCTGGGGAAGCCCTGCAGCCGCCGGCCGGGCAGCGATGAGGCACGGGCTGCAGAGCCGCATGGCCACAATCTGCGATCCTGCGCACCTGGGGAGACAAAAGCAAGGGCAGCTTTATTTGTACGGCTAATTGCAATATTGTTGGCCACCCACAACTGCTCCACGTAACCGGGGCTGGTGCCGGTGCTCGCTGCGAGTGCCGAGGGTCCGTAGCAGCTGGGCTAACAGGGCACCGGTGGGTGGTGTGACCTGGGGCCGGTGGCAGGACAAGACCCGGTTTGCCTTCTGGATGAGCCACTAGTTTACTGAGAGCAAGTAAAGCAACTCTGCCACACCTTTGCTCTCCCATCCGGATGCTAAAACCTTCCTTAGCATTAGGTGTCACCAAGGCTACTGGCTGCACGGGTCCCAAATGCATCTGCTGCAGGGAGGGAGCCCCTGGGCAGGGCTGCGTGCTGGCCAGCAGCCTCTGCAGGACGTCCGAACGTCAGACCCCGCAAGCTCCATCCTCAGCTCCCCTTCTTCAAGCTGCATCGTGATTTCAAAGCACTTTCAAAGCAGTTGGAGCAGCTCTGTGTTTCACTGCAATTCAGCGGTGGGGTGTTTTGAAGACACGACATGTTTAAAGTAACTCAACTTGGGACTCACACGGGACACCAGCGGCAATTCCGGTGGTCGGCCCGAGCCCACCACAAACTTTCTTGAAAGAAGCGTATCTACGGGACAGCTCAGCCATTGCTCTGGGCAGGGCACCGGGGCGCACCACGGATCTCACCTCCTGCAGGCGCAGCGCCGAGCGCGCTCTGCCCTGGGCCGGGGAGCTCACCAGCTGTGAACAGAAGGCGCTTAATTTCCTTTTCACGTCTCTATTTATAGGGATGTTTTATTTATTTCTGTGTTCGCTTAGTAATTACCAGGGGGTAGGAAGAGAAGGTGGTGAAACTGTTTTTTCCTAGGTATTTTTTAATGCATTTTTAGCATTTCTACAGGCCCCGAACCAGCAAAGCACGAATTTCACTTTGAAGACACCGAGATGACATTTTCTAAGGCACGGAGAGGCTGAGGCCCCGATCCCCCACGCAAGGGTGAGACCCTGACCAGCTAAGCCCCCGTCTCTGGCTCCACGAGCATGTCACAAATGTCCCCGCGGATGCCAGCAGCGCAGCAGCGGACCGACACGCGGGATCGAAGGCGAACCGCCCCATCCTGGAGCGCCGCGTCCCAGTCCCCGGCTGGCCACCGCGGCTCAGCCCCGAGGCTGGGACCCCCCGTCAGCGCAGGCTCCGCTCGCTGCCTCTGCCCAGGGTGCACGGCTGGCACCAACTGCGGGACACAGCAGGGACGGGACACGCACCGCTCTTCTCCCGGCCCAAGGGGCAGGAGTCACCGTGCTGTGGGCGATCTGCGACTTCACTCCTCCTGAAAAGAACTGAAAAGCCTCGGCGGTGTTTTCACAAAGAGTTCAGGGGAGAAAGAAATTTCACTGCTGTAAAATCATCGGGGTTAAGAACCAATTTCCTCGCCAGCTCTGGCACTGAATACGAGGAGAATCCAGTCATTAATGGCTTCAAAAGTTCAGGGTGCGAATGCACTAGAGCTCAGAGGGGAACGAAGCCTGGACCTCCTGCGAGCCGGCACATCTGCAGCCGCTCTCCTCCCTGAAGAACACTCGGGCCTTTCTATTTTTATCCCCTTTTCAGCGCACATCCCTACCTGTACCAGAAAGGAGGAAAGAGGGAAGTTCGTTCATCTCGCGTCGAGAGCCAAACGGAAGATAAATAAAAGCCCCGTTTGCTCGGAGGCAGCCCTTCAGGATCTCCAAAGCTGTTTTTCCTCCGGCGCTGCCAGTCTGGAGCGGCACCGGACGCAGCTCTGTCATCTCCCACCTGCCCCAAAGGCAGCAATCCATCCCCATCTTCCCGGGCATCGGCAGCCTCTCTCAAAGGACAGGAGGCAGGATTTTGTCCAGCGTGCACGTTGTGATCCTTGCCTTCTGCTTTCTCTTAACTCTCACTCCCTTCCTTCGGCCCCGGGCGCTGGGAACGGGCTGCTCTGCGGGTCGGTGCCGTGAATCGGCACCCAGCCCGCGGCCGCGGTCAGGACGACGGAGGGGAGGAAGAAGGAAAGACGTGCACGTAAGCACAGCTCCCAGCCAGGAACGAGTGTGCCTGTTCGGAAAGCGGCAGAGCACTGCTGATTCGAATCCTTGCATGTGCAATAAAACATACATAAGAACGTGCAACTTCGAAATGATGACAGGGAAGACAAGCTGAGAAACTACACTCGGCATAGCAGAGCAGACACCCAGAGCCCTGCAGCCGCCGTCCCCAGGAGGGCTCCGGGAGAGCTCCGGGAGCTCCGTTCCCCGGCAGAGCAGCACCCGCGGGCCGGGCTGGCCAGCTTCGTCCACCGCCCAGACCTTCACCTGCCTGCGGTCATGCGCTGAGCGAGCTGGGGATAAGGACTGACCTTCCTTTACTTGGCTAAATTAAAGATAATCTCCGAAAATGCCAAAACTTGCATCAAAATTAATGGGACTTAGATGCCAAAATCCCTTGGCGTATGCGGCCCTCTAGGTCTTTCTCTTGATTCAATATTCTTTAGAAGTCAGTGTAGAGTGAAGGATAGGTTTTCATCTAGGATTTTGCTGACTAGAAGTCATGGGCTGTAGGTAAATCTCACCTGGTAATATCTTACCTGTCAGAGCCCTTTCAACACCCTGGGTAGCACAAGCATCCATCAGCGCTGGCACATTAATTCAAACAGTGTTATTTTCACATCATTTAAGGCCTCTCTTCCCACTTTTGTTTTGCAATTGAGAATATTTTTGAGGCATAACACACCTGCCGTCCTCACCCTGCTGTCTGGAGCCACTGCCGCGGTCCGCAGGGACTGTTTGCATTCCAGTCAGAATTAAGCATTTGAAGGGGTTTAGATTTAATCCCATTCAAATGTGCATTTTGCTCAGGATAAAAGAAAAAAATAGCGCGCTCTTGCTGGAACAAATCAAGCCCAGGTGATGCTGATGGCGGCAGGGGTTGCTTTACACCTCATTGCATATGCAGGGAGTAAAGATAAATCACACGAGCTGGGAGTAGAATTAGGCTGTGGTTACAAGCGACGCAGCCTCGGCCGAAGCTGCCATAGCAGGATTAATGCGTCCATTTAAAAGAGATCATGGCGGGTGTGTTCAGACAACACCGCATCATCCCGTAGGGGTGGGGACCGGGAAGAGGCAGTATCTGCTGTTCACTAGGAGGAGATTTGCTCTGGAGGCACGTTAGCCCTAGGGGAAAATCAGTGGCTGACGTGGACCTGATGAGCGCTGAGCATCCAAGCACCCTCAGCAAGGTTTGTGGCCCTGTGCCGGACCCGTGTCGGCGAGAGGGGACTGACCGCGCGCGTTGCCTCCGACGGTCATACGAATGGTGCCCGGGTGGTACAAATGGCGCGGGGCGTGAGCAGAGCTGGCGGGGCTGGTGCGCAGCCCTTCAGCAGCACGCCCGGGCAGCCCAGCACCACGCTGCTCCCCTGCAGCCGCCTGCCGGGACTTGTGCCGCTCAGCCGCTGCTCCCTGGAAGAGACGACTCCTGGCTGGTGCTGCGAGGCTGTGCCCAAGGAGCGCGCTTCACAAACCCGCCGCCTGCCGGGCCGCGAAACCGCTCCCCCCAAAATCAGATCTCAAACGTGCGGCGCCGCAAAGACCCAGCTGCCAGCGCGGCGCGGGGAGCGGATGTTGACTTTGAAGTGACTCACTCAGCCATTCAAGGGCCCAGCAGCTCGCCCTCCGCGAGAAGCTCAACTCCATTGACTTTTAAAAGCAAACTGGCCGCATCCTCTCTCCCGGCCAGCTGAAATCCTGCATCTCCCATTTACGCCAACCGCAGCGGCAGCCGCCTCCTCTCCAGAGCCCCGTGCGCTGAGCCCGGCCTTGCTGAGGACCAAACGGTGGCTGCAAGCCGTGCTGGGAACCCATTAACCTTCAAAGGCCACAGGGAGACCTCGGAGGCAGCACCGTTAATGCAAACTGGCCCCTGCCTCCGTGCCTTCCCCTGTAATTACTTCGGAGAGGGTTTTGTGGGATCAGCCGGACTTCAAGGGGGCTGTGGCCAGCCAGCTGCTGACCCCCACGCCGTCCCCGGGCCGTGCAGAGCACCCAGCAAAGTCACCAGCCTCGCAAAAACACCAGGAAAGCTGCAAAACCCCAGCAGAAAGCTGCTCCCCAGCCTCATTTTTTCGTAGGGTGCTTTTCCTCTCTCGCAATAAAAAGCATCCACTATCAATGTTCTTTTAGGATTTTCTTTCCTTAATGCGCACACACGCTTTCCTCTCTCTCTGCTTTCTGCAGCTGTGCCATTGCCAAGGCTTTGCGCTTTCGGAGCCAGCTGGGGCTGGGGAAGCCCTGCNGGGGCCAGGAGCCCCGCGGCGCTCGAGGGGCTCCCCCCGCCCTCCCCGGCCGTTCTCGGGGCGCACGGCTGTGCTACAGCACTCCCGCCCCCAGTTATCCGAAGGCTTCTTCCAAACCTCCCCTCGCTTTCTGGGTTTGTGTCTGAGCACAACCCTCTTCTGCGCGGTTTAGTGCAGTTTTCCCCAGTTTCAGCCAGATCTGGAATAACCTAAAACCCGACGTGTCCGCGAGGGTCTCCTTGCCTTTCCCAGCGCCAGGCGGAGAGGCACAAAACGGGTCCCAGGCGAAATTCAGGGCTGGCCCATACAAACGGCTGCTTCCCGTACGGGGAGAAGGCATGGCGCTCCAACAGTCACGGACCGAGGTTTTCTCATTCTCTGTCTCGCGGTGAAGCTTGGAAATAGCGTGCTCTGGAGCTGCTACCTCCCTCCCAGGCACGGCGAGAGGCAGAGACACCAGCACGGGCTTCCCAGCCAGAGAGACAGTCTGATATAGCTTGTTTGTGACAGGCAGGAAAGTCAAATTACTGAAAAGGTAATCTGGAAGCTAAAAAATGGGGACGCGTAAAATGAAAAATTAAGCATTTATTTTTGTAACATCGATTTTTTCATCAGTTTAAAAAATGCTCATTTTGAACACTTCTTTTCTTTCCGGCAGGGGGAAAAAAAAAAGCACAGCACATAATAAACATTTCCCTGTTAAAACAGTTGATTTTGATGCAGCTCCATAATTCACTTGCTCAGCAGTAACTGCTCTGCCATATCTTTGGATGAACTTTTAAGGAAAAATAGTTTGCTGAGTTTCTTCTCCTCCCGTGGAGGACTCGGATCACGTCCACGCGGCATTTAGGGACGAAGCAGGACCAATTTGCCTCCATGCAAATTTACCATTTGGCACGGGGCGTTCTCCTTCAAACCGACACGAGCAGCTTGCCATGGGCACTGGTGCATCTGCTCGGTAACCAGGCACAATTTACAGCTGCCCTGACCGTACCCGGCTACAAAGCGCCAGCCAGCCAAAGCGCCTCTCTGTCCGCTAATTGTCAAATGAACTGAAACAAGCAGAAAATAAAGGCTGTCAGGCTGAACTGTTGGACAAATGGGATAGACAAAATTAAGGCATAGCCGGTGCTTTGGGGCACGCAGCTCTGGCCTGGAAGATGGGTCGCTTCGTGCTCGCAGGCTTCTGGCGTGGGAAAATTCCCTAACCGTGCCTCAGTTTCCCCTTGGCCGTGAAGCCCAGTGACTGCTGAGCCGAGCCCTCTCCCAAAGGCTGAAGGCAGCGCCGTGGCCCTTGGCAGGGGTGACAGCAGCAGCACTCAGCCCCGGTGTGTCCAACAAGCATCAAGCAGTGCAGAAATGCTGTCAGGCCCTGACGAAGGCGGCTCCAATCCTGCGCGACGGCCGCTGCTTTCACAGTTGCCCGTTCCTAGAAGCGCACACGCGTCGCTGCTCGACAAATACATGCCTGCAAATAGACGCTTTATTAAGGGGGTTTTTGCTCACACATTGTAATTTAACACAAAGCATTTTTCCGTCCTAGGAAGCAGAAAGGAGCGCTCGGATCCGCTCACTTTCTCATCCCTTTGTGTGATAAATCACGGCAGCATTATTCTGGCCTCAAACGTTTCCAGTGAGAGGGGATATCAAAGCGGGTTTGGTTTCCTGTGCGGGCTTTTAAAGGCCTTGTGGTTTCTCAGCACATTTTCTTCGCTTTGTGTGGTGCATCTACCTCCCTCCTCTTCTTTTCTTCTCTCCGGGAAGGCTGAGATTTCTTTTTAAGCAAAGAAACCCGGTATTTTTTTCCCTTCTTTGTTCTGCTGCTACTTCCTAAATGATTCCTCCTTCCTCTGCTGGGCCCCTGCCGCCCTCTGCCCAAGGCAGCACCAAGGGTGAGAACTCCCGAGGCCTCCGAGGACCACGGGGCTCCTTCCCACGGGCTGCGGCTGGCAGCGGCTCACGGGCAGGGCTGGCACAGACGGAGGCGAGCAGCTCAGCCCAGGGGCAGCCCCGGGCAGAACGCGGGGGAAGCAGTGGGATACAGCAGCAGGAGCTCCCGGACCTGCGCGCACGGCAGAAGAGCTGAAGCCCCCAGGTTACCTCCGCGCACAAACGCGTCTGTCCTGGCCCTGCCCGTGGGTTGCTGCCCACCAGCATCCTCAGGTGCGCAGGGAGAGGATTGCCAGCCGGCCGTGAGAGCGGCCCCTCGCCCGCTGCCCCAGGGCGTGGGCAGAGCTGCGCCGCAGCATGGGTGCTGGCTGGGTGCTGGTTGGGTGCTGGGTGTCCCCGGCTCCGCGGTCCCTCGAACGGCTCTGCTGTGCCGTGTCACCTAACGCAGCGAGGCTATGATCTCTGCCAGCCACTATAAAGCAATTAAGAAATAATTTCCAAGAGCACAGTGTCATTAGCGTCTCGTACTTGGTAACCCCAGCAGCAAGTCGTGGTTTAGTGCATTGTCTCAAGTCAGGCTGATTTACTCCGACAGTGATCAAATGATCTTAATGACTTGTCAGGCAGCTGTCATATCCAAATCTGTTTATGATGAGGACCAGGAAGCAAAAGCAATTCATTTATTTTGTTTACCATCAGGATGGGTCTGGACACCCCAGAGTCATTAAAAGAAGAAAAGGCATCTCAGAAAAGCTAGAGCTATCTGATTACAAGAGGCACCACGAGCGGGCTTTCTCCAGCACAGCAAAAGACTTTCAAAGTGCATAAATCAAAAACTACAGCAGCGTGAAATTTGACCAAAGCAAGCCAAATTAGGTGTCCAAAGCCCCGGGCGCGAGGGTTTTTCTTTAATAGCTTTGGTGACGTTTAGGGGTGGGTAACCTCTCGGCATGAAATGAGAATTTCTCTGATTTGCGTGGCTTATCTGTAGATAAGCTGCACGTGCAAGCGGGCTGGGAGAAAGGGAACGGGGGACGCTGGAAATGGGAATCGCACTTTGAATCAAATCACCCAGGAGAACCGGAGTGCCACAGGCACACGCTGAAAAAGCTGATGGCCTTCAGCCCACCCTGTGGGACCTCGGGAACTCCAGAGTGAAGACAGAGGCGGCGGTGAAGGAGGAAGAGGAGGGCAGCAGAGTAGACGTCCTTGAAGCCCCGTACCAAAGGCGCCTAGGTCCCGCTCTGCTCCTCGTCACAGTGCCCTGGGCATCGGTGCGACGCCACTGAGCGAAGCCTCGGAGCTCTGTTTTTCCCAGACTGGCGCTGTCACCCAGACGCATCGGACATCACACCTAACCTTGTGCAAAAGAACTTTTGGTGTCGCGTTCCCGTGTGCAACGCCCTTTCTAACAAGCCGGCGCGTCCCGAGGAAGCTCGGCTTTGCTGGAGCGCTCCCAGCCAGCTCTCTGCGAGAGCTAAAGCAGTTTGCAAATCCGCACCTCATCTTCTATCCCATTTAAATGATCTACCATCTTTAGCAGGGCTGAGCCTCTCCGGAGCCTGTATCCAAGGCAACAAGAGCTGCCAGGGAAAAAACGGATCCAAGAAGTTATTAAAATCACAATATCCTTTCTGAGCAAGGCAGAGATAATGAGCGCGCGTTACGCTGGTTCCCTGCACCACGGGCTGGCTACAAGCCACCTGCTGGGTGAAGCTCCCTGGCTGGTTACCAAACACCAGCTTTGTGGAGGCTTTTAAGGTCCTAAAGCTACCGAGCAGCGCCTCTGTACCTCCAGACCTCAGCCCGAACCCGTAAACGCCCAGAATTTATTCACTACCTGTAGAATCAGCCTCCGGTGCGGGACAGCAGCGTTTCTAAGCGTGAGGAAGGGGCCTGTATCTCAAATTTACAGACATTTGGGGAACCTCAAGCTGTTGAGGAATCAGTAGTTTTGCAAAGAGGAAAATGCGAAGCCTGGGCTTCCACGCCGCGCGCGTAGCACCCCAGGACCCGTGTGCCATGGATGAGGCTGGGACCCCGGGGTTGCTCCTGTGTCCACCCCTTGGCGTGTTCTTCCCTTTTCCATAGAGCAGGAGAGAGCAGGGAGATGTGGTGAGCCCAGACCTGGAGCCGTCGACGGTGCCGAAGCTTCTGCGTTGGGCGATACCCTGCGCGCACCCCACGAACAACCCCAAAAAGCGGTGCCTTTGCACAAGCGTCAGCGCTGGGGTGTTGGAGGTGAGGGGCCGTGGCACGCAGCCGCCCGTCGCTCTCCCTGCTTTGCATACGGGGCCTCGTGGCACTGCTGCAGTAATGAATCACTTCTCTGTGTGTCGCTAAGCGCTTTATAAATCCCAGGATTAGGAGAACATGTCAAAACGCTCACACTCTGCGTGTGCTTGGCACGCGACGAAACCTCCCGGAGTCAGACTGAGAAAAAGATCGCGGTGTAATTTGTTTTGATGTCTCAGGACGCCAGATCCTCCGGTTCCGTCGCAGGGCGAACTCCCGCTGATTTTACAATGAAGGACAGCTTTGCCTTGCAAGCTCAAAGTCAAAATCTGGGATTACCTTTCCTCTCTGCCTCTCCAGAGCAACGCGCAACGTTAAAGATTTGATTTGCAAAGAGATTGTGCAAACATTTCTCTTTATCCATCCCTCTGTTTGAGCTGCTCAGAGATTTTAAAGCAAAATGCTGATGTCTCCTGGGATTTATACTGAAACCAAAGGAATCGGCCGAGCATCGGTGCCAGAAACTGCATCCATATTTACTCAGAAAAGGGAGCGGATTCGCTTCAAAACAAGCCCGTGAGCTGCAGGCAGCCAGCGAACTGAGGCGATCGTTGGAAAGGCTGCCCGTGACTCCAGCAAACCCACAGCAAGTCGTAGCGAACAAGGTCTGCATTTCCAAGACTCGAGAGATGTTTACGGGTGTTGAATTTTGCCACAAATATTTACAGAGTCACGGTGAGCGGGTTCCAGACCGACCCAGGTAATTAATGCCTGGCATTAATGTGCAAATGCAGGCTGACATCTAAACCACCTCCCTGCTCAAAACTGCGACAGCTCCACCAAAACCGAGCCCCGGCCGCGCATCTGCCGCGGCGGTGGACGCTCAGTCCTACGGTACAGACGTGCTTACGCTGGCACGGCTGCGCGTCGGGAAACGGAGCAATTTGTACCAGCGGACTGCAACCCGTGTACCAGAACAACTGCATCTGTACGGTGCCTGTCTTGTATAATTACGACAGCAAAACAACTGAAACATTTTATGATATTCCTCAGCCTGCAAAATTGTACCAGTACAGCTTTTAAAACGACGATTAACCAAAATTCATAGCCTCAATCACTGAATCATTAATTCAGTGGGTTTTAGTGTATTTTTTCAAATGAAACGTGCAGCAAAGAGTATTTATTCATTCTTCATTGCTTTCTAGCTGTAAAAATAATCAAATTAGATTTCACTCTCCAATTCAAACAAGACTTCAGAGGTAGAGGCAGTCAAAACAAGCATAGGAGAACGGCAAAAACGTTCATGACGTTTGCCCACCCTTTCCAGATCAAAACTCAAGGCTTCGATCACTGATTTAGTTCGGCAAATCCTGGTTGAATAATAGGAGCAAAAAAACCCTCACTAGAAATGCCTGACCTTTTTTCTTGGTTTTCCCTCTCTCCAAAATCAAAGTTTTGATGGAAATACCTGTCAGAAAGTGAACAACCTGGGTCTGGGGTTTTTTTTGCGTGTTTCTGCAATAAACAGCCCCTTCATTGCGCTCGCCCAGCTCTGACTGCAGCTGCGGCGGGGATGCTCGGGACGCACATCGCGGCAGGACCCCCGGGCTCTGCCCGCATCCGCCGCTTCCCCGTTGCGAGCCGCGCCGCAGCCGCGTCCCCCTTGCTCCGCAGGGCCAAGCGCCAGCGACACCACCGTTTCTCTAAAAAGAGGATCGCAGCAATGCCCCAAAGGCCCAAACCTATATTCGTTTGTTTTCCTCTCGTCCTCCCAGACTTAAAATATTTAGGAGGTTTCTCTAAACTGCAGGCCAGGAGCGCTTACGTACGCTGGGTTAAATGCCCCCACTCCTGCTCTGAGCCAGGCTTTGGGCTTTGCTTCACCTCCAGCCTCGCTGTCTGCACTGGACTGCCCCTGCGCTTCCCGTTCCTGCGGTCCCTTCCCGGTGCCCAGCACCCAGGGTCGGACTCTGCGCTCCTCCGGCGCAAGGAGCATCACCCCAGCACCACCCGGGGTGCCCCGGCCGCGTCCCGGGCAGGCTGGTGCAGTGACAGGGGGCAAACCTGGCGAAGCAGGGGATAAATGCAAACCTGCCGCACGCTGCAATTGAGGGCATCTTCCAAGAAGCCCCTTGTGCTCAGCTGTGCAGAGAAGCGGCCGGCAAATACGTTCGCGTGGCCGACCCACGGCGGACCCACTCTCCTGCCCCGCTTCCCCTCCGGAAAGACGCAGAGATGATTCAGCCAGAAAAAAGTTGACCCAGTTCACATCCCTGCTCTCTGCTCTGATTTCCCTGGGGTGTCTGTGTTTGCAGCTCTGGGCTTGGAAAAGAGGCAACGGCAGGCACTGCTTCCCACGTGAAGCGAAGGAAAGCCCACCGGCACGCTGTCACCTGGCTGCCCCCTGCTCCTGCCTTCCCAGCCGCGCTCTCTGAGCCGGCAGCAGCCTCTGCCTGCAATGTCTGCAGGGCCAGGCTGGCGATGGGGCCCACGGACACAGCGCTTCCAGCGCCTCCGAGTCTTTTGTCTCAAAGGCAGACTCGACGCTGAATTTACGGGGACGCCAACAAAGAGGAGCAAAGCAAGGCGACACGTCCCTACGCTGTCCAAAGTTTGCCACTGCACGGGGAGCAGCGTTGGCAGCCCGAGCTTTGCAGAGGGGGCGCGTGGTGTTGGGGTGCTCAGTGATGTGTCTGTGATTGAAGCAATCTCCTCTACCCTCAGACGGCGACAAGGCTCACAAGGAATCAGGAGAGATCTCCTCTGCAAGGGGCAGGACGGAGATTTTCCTTTTCCTTTTGTTAAAGAGATGTAAATAAGGAAAGCAGCAGCAATCAGGCTGCCGTCTCTAGGACAGCACCTCTGGAGCTCATTCTCTTCACCATGGGGGTTTGATGAAGGCAAACTTTCCCGACTCGCTGCAGCACATGCAGAAAGAACCCGTTTCCAAGGAAACAGGGATCTTTTGCATGTCCAGCATGCGGTCAGAGACGGGGAAAGGTTGTGAAGACTGAGCCTGCCTTCCCACACGGCTGCTGCCGCCCTCCCTCCCAGGCAGGCACGGAGCATCCCCAACGCACATCATCACACCCCAGTCGGGCAGCATCTGTTTGGAGCGGAGGGCTGGTGCGGCCGCAGTTTCCAACCGCCAGCAGCAAGCTCCTGTGCTGCACTGGGGTGCTTGCTTTAATTTGGAGAAGTGGGAGATGGGCAGTTTTCATCGCTGCATCGCCTGTAAATGTTAGGGATCACAGCATCCTCCGAAAGAGGATGTAACACCTACAACCATAAGGAGGCCAATAATCCAGGTAGGACTTGGTTACTCGTTCTCCGTCTTGCCTAGCCAGAGGAAATCGCCCCAAACCGGGAGCTAACCCCCAAAGCTTATCACCCCTCGAGCTGCGAATAGGAAGCAGGTGCCTCTTGCTGGTCCAGGACTGAGCCGTAGGAAGACACCACGCTTACCGCTTTGCCACGCAGAGGCTGAAGCACAAAGGAACACGCCACCCGGTACACTACGGCGTGACCTACCGCCAGCCTCCTCTCCACCGGGGAGATGTCAATGAACTGGTGGGAAGGAAGCCTGCTCCCCAGCACCCGGAGGGGCCCTCGCCCGAGCCGCAGTCCCGCTCGCCGGTGAGGCGCTCACAGGCAGGCGTGGGGCACAGGTTGCCTCTTTAACCACCTTTTGGGGCCACCCCCAGCAGGTAACGCCAGACCAAAGCAGCTCTGCCCGCAGAGGGGCCGCAGCAGATGTAATTTGTGCTCTCGCATGCTGTGAGACTCCTGGCTAAAAGCTGTGCGTGGCTCTGAAGCCGTGTGCATCTGCAGCTACGCGTTTGCAGACACTGTCTGTGTCTGTAATTAATTAATGTTTGCACAGCGCTTTTAAGATAAAGTGGCATATAAGTGCCGACTATCATTATTATTAGACCCATCCTGATCTAAACCCATCAAAAGCCAGGAAATTGGGGGTTTAAGAGCCTGGCAGCCTGGTCACACAGCGCTGCTAAAACTCACGTCTTTGTGCTCTGCCTTTTACTCGGCAGAGTAAGTTCAGTCACAAACGTCAGCTGCGGATTTGCAGACTTAGCCCGGCATTTACTGGCTTTTGTATCTTGAAAGGAGAAATCTCTCACGAGGGGACCTTCGTCAGGGAGTCAGGAAAAAAAAAATAAATCCCCTTAATGCATCCATTCAAGGGACTTTTGTGGCCCCTTCCCAGGCTTTAGCACGTGCACCCGGGCAGCACGGCCATCAGCGCCGGTGCCGGCAGCGCTTGCCCTGCTCCAGCCAGTGCTGCCCCGCGCGGGGAGGCAGTGAGGACGGCGGCTGCTCCACGGCACCTGCCCCGGCCACCCTCGACGTCGGGGGGGTTTCCCTCTGCGTTCCCATTATCAGCACTGAGAACCCTGGTTACAAAAATAGTCCTTTTAGCCGAGTTCATTTTAAATGTCAACATCTAAGAGTTTAGGAGCGCTGATTAGTAAGGGGGAAGGGGAATGGGGACGTCGGGAGCTTTAATTTCCGTCAGTGCAGCCAGCCCTGAGGAGAATTCAGGGCTCACCATTAGCTACACGCCTTTAATTTGACTCCAGTCGTTAGTCAATAACACTAACGAAGGGGAAGGAGCCGCAGCGCAGGAAGCGCTAATGCCAGGCAGGCCCCGGTGTCTCGGTGCAAGGTGCTAATTGGGGGCTTAAATGGGTGAGGCCGCGGACGAACAACCCCGTGCCCAAGCCACCCCGACGGACGGGTTCGCTGGGCTGCAGAGAGGGGCTGGTGGCGCTGAGCACCCAGCGGAGCGGGACATGATTCACGAGGCACAATAAAAGGGTGCTGGAGATGTCACGTAACTGCTCTTGCCGTCAGCTGATTTGAGTATTACGCTAAAGAAGAAAGAAAGGAAGAAGAAGAGGGAAATGGAGCGGGGAAGAGAGAGAAGGGAGAACGGAGCACGCAGGGGTTGCTGCGTCCTGCCCCCGCGCCAGGGCTGGCAGAGAGGAGCCCTGCGCCCTGCCAGGTCCCGCCTCGTGCCTCACACGCTGCTTCCACCTGCTCAGAAGCAAACACAGAGTAATTTATTCTTTTTGCTTCCAGGATGGCTTTTTTCCTTTTTCTTTTTTTTTTTTTTTTTTNGGGAGAACGGAGCACGCAGGGGTTGCTGCGTCCTGCCCCCGCGCCAGGGCTGGCAGAGAGGAGCCCTGCGCCCTGCCAGGTCCCGCCTCGTGCCTCACACGCTGCTTCCACCTGCTCAGAAGCAAACACAGAGTAATTTATTCTTTTTGCTTCCAGGATGGCTTTTTTCCTTTTTTTTTTTTTTTTTTTTTTGTTCATTTTCATTCTGCAGGACACTGAATCAGCGCACGCACTGGCCCTTCTCCCCGCTCTGCTTACGGACCCCTGGTGGGGAGCAGCGTCTCCTCAAGTAGATGCAACAAAGTCCTGCCCACAGCCCCTGCAGTCCCCGTCTCTCCCACATCGTAAGCCGTTTCCAACCTCTGCTCTACAAAACCCGTTCTCTCTCTCTATTACCAGCAAGCGCGTGGGATTGCGAATGCACCAATGGTTTGGACAAGGCGAGGTCCTTCTCGTGCAACCCCAGAGAGGCACCGTCTCGTAGGACCCTGGACATCACTGCTGAGCAACGGATCGCTCCCCCGGCCCATCCACGGGGCACTCCTGACACTGGACAGACCAAGGTGGCAGCGGGACAGAGAAGGCAAAGCAGGGCGGTGGTGGCAGGAAGCCCTGGGGCTCCCTCCCTGTCTCAGCCCTGGGTTTTCTTTCTAGAAAACGTTAGCTGAAAAGAGATCCAAAGAGCTCTCGGATTTCTGGATGTTGTGGGGCTGTGACACCTAGCTCCTGAGGGGCTCTGAGCCCTTTTCGAGCCCTGCAATCTCAAAGGCAGCCAGGGCCCCTCACTCCAACCGTACACCAGCCACCCCAGCGCTGCTGAAGAGCTGCGCTGGATCCTGCCGGTGGGTTTCGCCACCCCGGTCTCTCGGCAGGAGACACCCGGCAGCCGGCAGCCTTGGGACGGGCAGGGGGAGCAGGATGCGGGCAGAGTGGCAAGGGACCCTCTGCCACCTCTGCCTGGGCTCGTCCCCCTTCACGCGGAGGGGCAGGGCCACCCGCTCCACGCTCCGCAGCCTGGACCTTCTCACGAAACATCTTCCCAAAGCCTGCGCTCATCTTCAGACCGTTCCTGGGGAGGGAGGGATCAATCCCAGCGCTTCCTGAAGCGGCCAATAGTTAATTGCCTTCTCTGAATTTCCCGACTCGTTATTTTAACCCCTCCGTGACACAGACACTTTCATACCCCGTTGCGTTCCCCCCAGCGCAGAGGCTCTCTGCTGGGCCCTGGGAAAGGCTCCAAACGCGCTGTGATCTGCCGCGCACGTGGAGCCCAGGCCGGGAGCGGAGGCCTGCGCCGGGCTCCTCTCCTCCCTCCCACGCCGACGCAGAAGGCTGGATCCTGCTGACACATCTTCCTGCCCAACCTTTCATCTGCCACGGGGAGGACGCGGGTTTGGATGCCGCCTGTGAAAACTGTTATGAAATATCAATGATACAATTTTATCTACCTGCAGAACTGACAGGCATATTTCAGCAGTGGTATATTATCAATTATAAGCCTAACAGAGCATGTTCTCCCATCTGATTGTTGGAAAAATCACTTGTCAAGGGCTGGTAAAGACCACAGCTGTCTTCCTCGTATAGACAGCCCTGCAAGAGACGCGAAGCTTCCGTGGTACAATGCTTTTTCTTTTTCTTTCTTTTTTTTTCTATCTCCGGTATAATAGAAGAGAACTGAATACGGTGATTTCTATAGTGTCTTTACACCGACAATGTTTTACAAAGCAATGAGTTAGATACTAGCAGCGCAGTGACAATGTTAATCAAACACCGCAGTCGCTGTGGGTGCGGGTACGGCTCGTGCACACCCGACGGGAAGATCCGAGCCAGCCCCGGCGGGCAGGACGCTCCTCTCCCCCGCTGCAAGCGCTTTGTGGCTGGGGAAAGGAGGCTTTGCTACTTCCACACCAGCCAAGAGAATCCTCGTTTTGACGAGCTACCTAAGAGGCCGTACCCAGCTCCCTGCGTCGCGAGGCTGGGGGCTGAGCCTCCGACGGCTGCCACGGCGGCACCCGTGGGCTCATCTCCCTCTCCCACTGCCTCCTCCAAAGGCCAGCGGGATCCTCCCGTAGGAACCGGCGGCGTCCCTCGGGGATAACGAGCGCTAATGCTTCTCATCACGGGCTCGTGCTTCGCAAGCGTTCCGCTTTGGCGCGTAACCGTCTTTGTGGACACAATGCCAATTAGAACTACTTGCAGACAGGACGATGCCAATTAGAACTACTTACAGACAGGACGGGGGAGATTTCTAATTATTAAAAAGCTTTAGTGCTTTAAAAAGCTACAACAAGAGAGTGAAAAAGAAAAGACTTCACCAGTTTTGCTTTGGAGTTGCCTCAAATTTGTAATTCAATCAAACCTCCCTCAGCAGTCAGGATGTCTTTCTGATAGTCGCAGGAGCTTTCCAGGGGCTATAATCTCCGAGAGATTTATTCATACATCTGCAATAGCTTAAGACTATTTTGGAAGAAACATCTCTCCCTCCCTCCCATCAGCAGGGCTCCCGAGAAGATATTCATATTAAAACAATTCAATTACTCTGACCTGGGGAGAACGCGGGCGCTGGGGAAGGGCTGCTTGCTACGCCGTGCCACGCCAGCCCTCTCCGCCTGCCCCGACCGCCCCAAGTTGTTCCTCAGAAAGAGTTTACTCAAAAACTGAACAGAGCTATTGAAGACGACTAGAGGAGGGAGCCCGGCTCACCTCTCCTTACAAATAGCAGCTCGGGGTACTGAGCTGCTGTTCGTAAGACCCGAGATCCTGGTGAGACCCCAGGTAACCCTGGGGCTTCCCAGCACCAGTGCAAGCCCCACAGCACCCTGCCCCCCCAAGCAGCATCGCCTTCCCCTGCTCGCTGTCCTGCATCGTCCCGCAGCCCCTGCCCCCTCGCAGCCCAAACCCTTCCTCCTGCTTCAGTAACCCCGAACGCCTAACGCTAAATCTAGGCAGCACCGCAATGATTCCGGACTGTTGGAACAGGCACGTGGCTTTGAGGGTGCTCAGAAAAACCGATCCCAAAATCCTGCTTCTCAGCCCTCGCCTGCAGCCCCCGTAAGGCCAGCTCCAGCGCCTCGGCCACCAGCAGCACTCCGCAGAATGCGGCTGGGCCGAGGCTGGGAGGAGGAGGAGCAGCGAGACCACTTCGAGAGGAAGGATGGGGAGTACTTGGCACTTCAAAGGGCACATCATCTCCTTGCTTCACAAGATCACAAGGAAGAAGGAACAGCAAGGCTAGAGGACAGATTAACCTTCCTTCTCCCCCCTGCTTCCTTGTTCTATCCAATCCATCCTTCCCTCGCCCGCTAATGAAACATGAAACAAGAAGAGGGGGTGCCGAGCCTCATCAGCTCCAACCGTCCGTGCGGTAACTCTGCTTCTTCAGCCCTGCAGCAGGAAATACTTTGGTAATGATGGTGCTGTGGAGAGAACCACAGCGTGGTCCAGGGAGGGGCTGGCACAGACCTACCCAGATGCCTGCTCTGCCATGGCCTCCTTCCGCAACGCCAAGCTGAGAATCCCTCCCGTTTCGCCTGGTGCTGTTATCTCTGGCTGCCCCAAGCACAACAATATGGTCACAGCAATCGAATGAAAACCCACGGCTCCTGATTTACACCAGTGCAAGAGATGCAAGTTGAGCTGCCTTCCGGATACGAGGATTGCTCACAAGGTGAGCGGGATCCCAACGGGGTCTCTCACCGCTGCACGACACGGTGCAATTCCCCGCTGCCGTGCGGGGTCCAGATCAGCGTGCTAAACCCAACATACAACCATGGAGAAAAACTTTTGCAGTGGGAGGGCAGCTCAGTCCCTATGACACACCATATGCTGACATCTTCCGTAACCAAGGGATGTTCACCGGCACGGATTTTGCTAACGGGTTCACTGCTGCGGGCTGAGACCTGACAAGCTCATTGGAAATGATGCCTCAAAATCTACACAGCTCCCAGCCCCACGGAAAAAGGAGCCAGAAGGGGCATGAAATCAAACCGATGGCAGAGAAGAGGGATCACATTTTGAAATGGAAAGGAGTCAGACGCCCAGCTGTCACGCTCAGCTGTACGTCTCTATCCATATATCCAGATCTGTGACATCTATAGCTCTCGATATCAACAACCATATATGAAAGCGCAAGAGAACTTTGAAAGAAAAATAACATCGCTGTGATGAGAATGTTTTATCTTTCTCTCTGGCTCTCAGGGGCAGCGGGCTGAAAGCTGTGATATGTGCAGAGAAACCGCCAGCAGAGGGAACGAAGACACCAACACGGGCGTAAATTTTCCCTGAGGACACTTATTTTTCCAGCTTGCCAGTTCCAGCGAACGCCTGCTGCA
The DNA here is from genome assembly GCA_013398225.1 of Steatornis caripensis. Lineage (NCBI taxonomy): Eukaryota > Metazoa > Chordata > Aves > Caprimulgiformes > Steatornithidae > Steatornis > Steatornis caripensis. The sequence continues at coordinate 33,981 of VZSC01009655.1, forward strand.
TGCGCGTGCATATGCCAGCAGTCTGCACGGGATAAAATGTGCCTGTAGAATAATCTCCTAGCAGAGGGGCAAAACCACCTTGCCAACACAGACAGGCTCAAGGCGCCCCAAGCACAGCTCCGGATGGGCACGGCCTGGCAAGCAAACGAGCTGGGAGCCTGCCTCCAGCTGCTGCTCTGCCCTGCGCCTGCAGCGGGAATCGGTGCCTTCCTCCCATCGTGACACGCATCACACGCTCCCAAGCGAGACGTAATTCTGCTGTGCTAGCGCAGATGCAGAAAGAGGCTGCTCCTTCCAGCCTCGCAGCAGCGACGGAGGCTGCAAGCTCGGGGAAGGGCCAGGACGCAATTTACTGCCGGGTAACGCACACTTTGTGACTGTGAATAGCTATTTTTAACCTAATGATGTGTTCATTCTGTTCACTTCACTGATGAGACCTCGTCGGGGGATTTGTTACAGCAAATTCAAACACAAACGCCCCCCACGAGGTTAAGGTGGCCAGGGCTGCTCTCCAGATTCTCTTCACGCCAGCCCACGCGGCCTGACCTCCCCTCTCGCTTTGTGGCTCAGAAAAGGTGGGATAAAGAGACTTTGCAAAGTGGGACAAGATCTTCAGAAGAAGAACGTTTTTCTTTTGAACGTGTATGAAGCACGATGTATTGGTACCTATCAGAGAGACTGAGGAATACAGCTCGCTGCTCCCTACACTGACACTTGAACGTGTTTTATCGTCAGAGGCAGCTCTGCAGAAATGAGCCACCTCCGCCACTCCAGATTTTGCTCGCTTACAAGAAAAGCAGAAATTTTGTTCTATTACTGCCCATCCAGCCCATCTTCTTCAACTCCAAGCCTTGCTCTCCCTCCCTCGCATGTCAATGTTTGCGCCTTTAAGAAACAACAGCTCCTGAATAAGGCAGCCGGTCCTCACCTCTCCCACTCTCCCCTGACCCATCTCCCTCCTTACCTAANTCCAGCCCATCTTCTCCAACTCCAAGCCTTGCTCTCCCTCCCTCGCATGTCAATGTTTGCGCCTTTAAGAAACAACAGCTCCTGAATAAGGCAGCCGGTCCTCACCTCTCCCACTCTCCCCTGACCCATCTCCCTCCTTACCTAAAGATGCAGGAGAGAGGCAAAGGCAGCCAGAGCGTCTTGTCCCCAGACCACAGATAACTGCATTACATGAAGATGTTAAAACCCTTCCTATCTAGTTCCAGTTCCTCGATGGCTCTACAAGTGTGACTGCACTGGAAAGGAGCCCAGGAAATCCACCTGCGCTTCCAGGAGCAAGCGGGAACTGAAAACTCCACCACCGGAGCCTCCCCCCATTGTCAGCTCCGCCGCAGTGCCCAAGCCTGGCTAAGCCAGCTGCACCCACGCACCCCTTCCCCGCGGCTCGCCTCGCTGCAGGGCCCCGCGCTGCCCCTCCCCAGAGCACTCTGAGAAGCACCAGCCTCCGTATTTATGGAACACAACTCCTGATTTTCTTTGTAATTTTGCTCAGTAATAAGAAAGCAGAGTACAGGGAAGGACAGAGCTCCAACAGCTGGAACTCACTGCTGGCATTTGGAAACCGGCGCCCGCATCCTGGGAGGGACAAAGGCGATGAGCAGCTCCTGCGATGCAGGTCAGCGTCTAGAGCGTGCACCTTAACAGCACTCTGTCACCCAAGAAAAGGACACTCGCATTGGAACAAACTCAAACAGAAGGCGCAAAGTGATTTGTTTGCCTATTTTGCTCCTTTAGCTACTGGCCCAGTACCACCTGGACTTTAATGTATCCAAGAAAGCATCCCTTGGGGTTTTTTCTTGTTGTTGGGGTTTGTGTGTTTGTTTTTAATATAACATGCACCTCAGTCCTAGCTTTTTATTATAGTCCCTACATGCCATTCACGAAGAAGTATTTCCATACCTACATCTACCAACGCAGCAGATAAACGCAGGTACAGCTAGGGAGGCAGATGGACAATCTGCTCAGCGCGTCCAGGTTACAGGAAGGCTGCCGACGGGGTACCAGCGTAAGGGAAAGGATGCCAGTAAGAATTCAGAGCGTAGAGGCCTCCCTCTGCAGCCAGGTTTGGAAGAGAGGGGCTAAAGCCCAAACTCGACATCAGAAGTGCGAGAGAAGTTCACCTCTTGGCATTGCCTAAGCCTTATGCTGCACTGAGGTGAGCCCTCCGACCACGTCGCGTCCCCTCAGAGTTTTGGCATGTCTGATCTCTGCCTAATTAACGTCACACCGCACGACAGCTGAAAAAAAAAAAAAGAAAAATATTTCCAGTTGATGTGGCATTTGTACTGACAGAGGCTTCCATAACCAATGTCATTTTTTCTAGGAAACACGTAAGAAAGAAGTCATGACACGTGAGAATCTCAAAAATGTGCTTGCTATTGCTGACTTTCCAGCTTTCGTCTGCTTCACAAAAATAACCTGTTTCCCATCTTTTGTGCGCTAAACACTTATTTATCTTGTTATAATCCTGAGTGGGGCTTTCTAAGGACTGCCTAGATATGAAGAGTACATAAAGTCCACACCACTGCACACGTGTGAAGCCAAGCACGTTTGTGCTTGGAGCAGCAGGACTGGCAGCAAATCAAGGGATGGAAATGGTCCCTTCAGGTCCACGCGCACTTGGCCGTGGCAACTTGGCTCCTTAGAGCGAGCTCTTCACTCACAAGCTTTGCGAACGCAGAGGTAGGGAGTACGTTAAGGCAGTGCGATGACCTCGGAACAGACAACTGGCGTGACTTGAGCGGAACAGAAACAAGAGGCTGAGCCGCATTAACAACAGGAAATTGCACGGAGACGGAGCTCGCAATAACAGGCAGTGCTCACGTCCCATTGCAATTGGGGATTAAGTGTGCGTGTAGGTAGGGTATAAATATGCAGATCTGATCTGAAAATGAAAAATTTACCTAAAGCCAGTTCTACTCTCTTGAATCCTCCTGTATCTGCACTGCTTCTCGTAGTCACCTTGAAGGTATCCGCTCTTACCTCCGAGGTGCTCGGTGGTTTCCACCCACCAGACATGAAGAACCGCAAGGAGGAAGGGCAGCACTGTCAGCCTCTCCAGCACGACAGCGTTTTCTGTCTGTCCCAAAGGTGCAGCACATCCAGAAAGGGGCACTGGCACCCTTTGGGAGCTGCTCAGACGGAGCAAAGGGCTTCCTCGGGAACGAAGCACTTTGTGCCTTAACTGCAAGTTACACCCCTCTCCCTGACCTTCTCTAACACAGAAATCAAGCAGTGGGGCATTTCCTGAGAACAGCCCAAACCACGCGAAAACCCCATCCATGGATTGTGTCCAGTCTTGCCCTGGAGAAGAGAAGCGCTTGACCCAGGGGCCCAGCTGCATTCCTGAAAGAAGCCCCGACATTAGGGCGATGAAAGCGAATCCCCGACACTGAACAGACCTGTTTTGCAGAAAAGAGCTACTGTCGGCCTCACACATCTGCCAGGCTGATATCTTGAGTTCACGAAGCCCTCTCGGCGTTTACACTAAAACTTTGTCTTAGAGAAAAGTCTGATTTTGTTCTGAGGGCGGTTTGATCTTGTCCTTCATGGGCCTCGAAGGTAAATTCACCCTGCTTGATTCTGTCTTTACAAGGCAATTATCAGCCCATTCTAATGAAACGCACCCCAAGCAGAGAGCCAGCGTGAAGCTTCTCGTCCACAGCCAGGTTGTTCAGTTTTGTGCGGAGGCCGCGAATGAAATTCAGCCTTTTCTTCACTTCACAGATCAATTCGAGCTCTTTCAGATATGGATGTGAAATCCTTTTGCGAACATCAGTAAACATTTCCCTGCTCGATTAGACAACTCTGCAGTCATCCCCTTGCTCGTACGGGGGCAAAGTTCCCCGCAGCGACTAACAAATAGCCCGCCTTGTTTTCTCCGTGCCCCCTGGCTGTTAATGGCCCGAAGCCTCCCTAGCCAAGCAACAAGCCAGAATTATGGGGAGAAGATTGGTTTTTCTGGAAGTCCTGGCTCTTGACAGCTGTCCAGTTCTTACCGTGATCAATTGCTTTCGTCTCTGGTAAGGTTTCTTCTCCTTTTCAGGGGTACCAAGTAAACAAAGCTGCGATCAGCTAATAGTTTGAAAACATATTTCCCAAATTTTGAACCTCTCTTGAGATGGAGATTTTAAAAAAACTGGCTCTGGCCTGTGTTTGGAGATGTACGTGAACTTGCCCCTCGCTGTCTTGCAGTGCCTTGAAAATGCCAAGCGTTGGTTCTGAGCTGGAAGGAAATTAATTACCAAATAATTCACACAGCACTGGCTGTTTGGGAGGTGCTCCCAGCAGCAAGCGAGGCGGGCCTGCAGCAGACTACCCTTCCCTGCCCCTGCACCCCTGGCTGATCGCAACGTGGGCTCTCACTGGAAGCAGCGAGGCTGGAAGAGACAACGGCAGCAAGACAAAGGCAGCACCGCGGAGAAACAATAGCTCCAAAATAGCCCTGCAGCCCTCGTGTTGAGGCACAATGTACGTTTCAATCAGAGTGGCAGGCAGCCACATCTCTATTTCGCTCAGTGCATCTCCATACAGCCCATTTCACTTGGACAGCATGGAGAGATAAGCAATTAGAGCCCTAATCAATAACATTCACAGCCCTCCCTGCTTCAAGCCACTTAATTGGCATCCCAGAGTCAAAGGGAAGGTGAAACCAGGTCTCTGAAAGCAAACAGAGGAAGAATCCCCCAGTGCTGGATTTTACAAAGCACAAACAAATCCCAAAGCAGGATGTTCCGCATCAAACCCGAGTTTTGTTCGATACCAGCAGACAAGGGAGCGGTAGGACGGAGATACAGGCATGGTGCTTCTGGGCAGGGTGAACACTTCCGATCCAAAGCCGGCCCAGTCTGCGACACCTAAAGTGTCGTCCCCGGCGTGGATCCCCACAAGTACCATTTTGTAGTGTTCTCTGGGGATGCTTCCAGGCTCTACGGACCTAAACGGCATCTCCTGTCAACAGGCTGCAACCTTGGCCCTTGCAGAAGCACAGAGCACGTCTGTCTGCAAGGATGCAGCTGGCTGCTGCAACCGGACGCATCTGCCAGGCCGGCCCGAGCTCCGTCGTCAGCCTCCCCCAGGTGCTGTGCATCCTCTGACATCTGAGCACCTGCCTGCTCTCATGCCATCATTCCAGAAGGATTGTGTCATATCCACACCGGTGTTAGCCTGGACAAGCAGCATGCAGGCTCCCTTTCTGCCCTACCATTAGCAATAGCTGAAATCGGGGAAGAGTCCAGGCAGGACTGAATCCACACCCGCTCACTCACCATTCCCACTGGTTCTTTCCATTTCCCAGCCACCGTCACCAGAGAAGACAACCGGGGGATTGCCAGGCCAAGCCACCTTTCCCCCGTCCAAACGCTCCCTCAGGGCCTCCCAGCCCCAGATAGTCATGCTGACCCTTGACCCAAATTTTCTAAAATAATCTGCATATGAAACACAAAACAAGTGTGGAAGGTTTTGTCTTTGAGGTCATTTACTAAATCTTAGTAGACCACAAATGACTAATTTAATGGGAGCTACCCTGCCTTGAAACCACTACCTGGACAGTTCATACGCATATTTTCCTTCCCTTGAGGGAAGGGACAGAAAAAGAAATTCAACAACTACAACCAGACTTTTGTTTAAATTCTCTCCAGAATTGTTGTGGCTTCGCACCGAAAGCCCTAGGGCTTTTACGAGGACTGCATTTTTGCCATGAAGGCAACCATTTCGTTGAACGGGCATTCTCCTTACAGGAAAAAAGGCATGGCAAAATCTGAATTGACACTTGGCTGTTCAAGACGTATTTCTGTAATACATTTACATGGTTAATTCTAAGCGTGTGCATAAGTCTACTCCTGCCCCACCTGTTAGGTATGTGTTGCCAGCCAGCAAACTCAAGTGGAGCGTAATGGATTAACAGATGAGCTGGAAGACCTTAACGACCAATGGGTCAGATCCCCATCCTTCGTAAACTGCCTTATTTCCACCAAAAGCAAGGACAGCTTGTTCCAGCTGAGGATACATCCTGCACTTCCCTACCGAAGCATTAAATTGGAGTAGTGCCCTCCGCCATCCGCAAAGCAGCGCCCTGTCTAGCAGCAGTAGCGGGATGGAGATGCCACATTCACCGGCGATCTCTTGCTTTGCCGTTTCCCTTGACTTCAACCATCCCATCATCTAGTGCCGAGGGCTGATGTCAATTCTCTGTTATCCCTCTCCTCCGCCCTTGACGATGCTGGAACCCCAGCTCCAGACAGCACTGAGTGGGAACACGTCAGTGTTTACAGATGCATTGCTCTGCTTAGCTTGTCACTGTAGACTCCACCTGGGAGATAAATAGGCAGGAATTAGAGGCAGATAGGAAAAAAATCTCTTAATATATCAAGTTGCTAGAGAGAGGCAGCTTCAGAGGGCCTGGGAGACAATATGTCAGCTGCAGCCCCTGGGTAAAGGCTCAACTCCTGCACGGCAAAGAGCCTACGTGGGCTTAGCTCAGCTGGAAGAGCGACCTTGGCAGCTGGGTCTGGCGTAGCTACAGAACCTCCTCCAGGATGAGGGTGGCCCAAAGCCCATTAAGCTGACCGGCGGGAACTGGGCTCATTCACACTAACGCTTTTGGAGCTGACGGCAGCACGAGGAAGTTTGCTGTTACTGGACTGAACACAAGAGGGTGAGAAACCCTTGGGGTACCGAGAAGTACGGCGTGGGAAACGGGAGCCATGGATGAAATGGGATGCTGCCGCAGGAGTGGTTTCCTCCATTGAGGCTGCAAACAGTGTCTGAAGCAATTAACGGGTTATTTTAACACAATATTGGAGGCAAGACAAGATTAATCCATGCCCTGCTATGCTCACACAGCGAGGGATTGGCAGATTGAGAACAAGGTTTTCCAAATCCTTGCAGCTCTCCTAAGCCGTAAACCACAATCCCAGGTGAACGGGTACCACAAAACCTGCCTGTCCCCACCCTCCTCCCTTCTGCAACACTAAACATTTCAAGAGAAGAAGTTATTTATCGTTGAGCTTATTGTACAAGCTGGCATGATTTATTTAAACATTTGCCAATAAACACCAGAACGGGAGGCTGTTTTTCCAGCATTCCCACAGCGGAGTACTAGAGGAAACAATAAGAGGCCCTGTGATTGTTGCTGCGGGACTTCTCCTGCCAATTACACTGAGTTACAAGTTCCAGTTATGGGATCTAAAATAATTAATTTCATAAGGTCCAAGAAGAATTGCTTGCTCTGTATGAAGAATCTTCTTCCTCTGGCTTTTTATGCCGACACTATGCCTAATGACTAGGGTTTTAAAAAATGCTACGCAGACTCCACACAACAGAGTATTTCATTGCCTTCCCTGCTCGCCACAATCTTAATATCAAAGACAGGTTGGCAGGGTCATAAAAACCCGGTGAATGTTCCCTTCCTGCCCACATCCCCGTGGCAGATACAGGACTTCGCTCAGAAGAGCACTGCATGAGAACAAGGTGCGTCTAGCAAAAGCTTTTGGAAACTTGTCATAGAAGCTTGAGCTTAATGAAAATAAAAACCAAATTAAACATCTGCAAGTTCTTCCTTGGGATTTTTCAAGTGACGAGATTTAATTAAAAGCAAGCAAGCAAAAAAAAAACCCCGCACGTAGCATTGTACGGACTAGAAGAACAACCCAGAAACTAATTGCAGTCAGGTCAGTGTGCAGGGACGGGAAGGGGAAAAAAAAAGGAGCAGCGTGCCCTGGTGGGGTAAGATTTCTCTCGTGGCCTAATGGCATCATCTGCAAGCCTGGTTAGAAATGCTTGAGGCGTCGCTCCAGGCTGGAGTAGCCTTTTCCTGCCTCTCTGGTTTAACTGGGCTGGAGAGGTGCTGAGGGCTGGGACACAGGAAAAAAAGGGCTCCCAGCACCACGGTGCCCAGGCTGGGTGCTGTCCTCTGCGAGGACCCGGGGAGTTTGTTCTCCGTGCCTCCACAGCTGCGTGAGCCGCCGCACCAGGCAGAGGATCTGGATGTCGCCCGATGGCGCACAGCCAGCGCTTCCACTCAGAAGCGCGGAGTTTCGACCCCAGCGCGTGCCCGTGCGGTTAAAGGCTGCACCACAAAGCACGTGCGCAAGCAGGAAGAAACGAAGTCGCCTGATTCTTGAGTCACCCCCCACCGCCGCTGGAAGCATATTCTCTGTTTATATACACACGCGGTCTAAAAGCAACTCCTACAGAAACAAATAAAATAACCCCGCAGAACCCCAATTAAGTACTTTCAGCCCTCAATAAAGATCTGAAATGTGCAGACAAAGGATCAGATTTCATTTTGGACCCAAACTAGGTCGTGCTTGCTTCTAAGGCCAAAAATAAGCTCTTATTCCAAAACCACAGGATAAACAGAAGCCTTTCCATCATCATGGAGCATTCTTCAGTTTGATGTTCCTTTCAGAGCACAGTCCCTCTCATGCATAAATGCCATGGTAGGATAAGGATTCAGGAGTGGCGGGTTAATGTAATAATGTTTTGCAAAATGAGGAAAATAATCAAATAAACCCTCAAATGGAAATGCTGGCATTCATTCCCAACAGCGCAGCGTCAAAAAGGGAGATTATAATTACTTCTAAGCCTCACTCTGGGGGAGTTTTAGCTCCATAAATTAAAAATATCTTAATTTACAAGTACCGGCTCCATTAAGCCCTATAGAACTCCTTCCACAATCCTGCAAATTGTAAAGCCCTATAACCCCACATCCAGACCTCGCGGCGCTCGTGTGTGGTCTTTCCGGCTGGTCACGAGGAAGAGTGCTGCACTCAAGTGCAGTTCTTCCACTTTAAGACCAGGCGGGGTATGATGAGCAGGAATGATGTCTAGATGTCTAGATGCTACGCAAACCTCAACTGGAGGATCTCAAAGTGCGTTTCAGCTATTATGGAAAGCAAGGTAACGATCCCCTTGCAGCAGACACCCACAAACCTGCCTGTACATGAAAGGAGAGAGGTGATTTTCCACGGACGGGGTCCTGGGTCTCAGCTCAAATGCTAGTTTTGCGCCTTAGTGAGACACAACGAAACAGCGACAACATATATCAGTGCTGGGTTTGGTTGCTTCATTTATTTTGTGCAACTAAAGCTGAGGGCTACCACCCCGCCCCTTCTCCCCCCCTGTGTTTGGGGATTACGTCAAGACCTTTTAACCAGCAGAAAAGATCTCCAGATAGTTTAGCTGAGTAACGTGATAGTATTTCCCTAAGACACCGTCTGATGAATATTTTACTTTGCTGTAATCCAAGGGAGTACACTCATGGATCCCAGAACTTCAGGAAAAACATGCAAATCATCGTGCGGCTCCTTCTCCTTTGACTCAGCTCCAGCGACGGCAACAGCGCGAATACATTTGCATTTACAGAGGCTTTTCGCNTGTAATCCAAGGGAATACACTCATGGATCCCAGAACTTCAGGAAAAACATGCAAATCATCGTGCGGCTCCTTCTCCTTTGACTCAGCTCCAGCGACGGCAACAGCGCGAATACATTTGCATTTACAGAGGCTTTTCGCTAACTCCATTAAATGACTGTGCCAGGGTGTGTTTCCAGGCCCTGACCCCTCCTCTGCCTCTGGGGCTTCCGAGAGGAGCTGGCTGCCGGCTACAAGCCCTTTGGTGCGCACACTTATTTACCATCGAATCTTACACCGCTGTTTCATCCGCAAAACCACAAACGCACGTGAAGAGTTTGAGTCACCCGTTAGCCAGCCTCTTGCTGCCCGCGCCGGGTGAAGCGCAGCACACGAGCCAGGAGGTCAGCAGCTTGCAAGCAGGAGATACTCTGTATGAAGGAGAGCAGACTGTCGCGCCAGGAAGGACCAAGACTCAAGGCACGATCAGTCCTTGCAGGCGTTACTTAATTTAAAGGAAGAGCGTACATCAGCCATCGGCAACGCGGAGGGAGGCAAGGCTATCTACCTTTGCTTGCGAGGGACCCACGCAGCCCCGAGGAAGAGGATTCGGCATCCATCGGGGCGTTGTGCCTCCACCTCTGGAAGCCCCAGCAGGAATCACAAGGGTGTCAGGGAGCTGACGGCAGCAGCAGGACCTGATGGGATCCGTCCTCTTGTTGCCGAGCCAAAGAACGTCATGGCTACCTTGACCCGATGACAGATGTTACGAGGCCAGCGAGCAGGAGAAGAGGAAGGCTAAAAGCGGGGAGTGGGAAAGAACCACAAGTTCTGGGGCTAAAAATCACTCAGAGGCAGCTACAGGAAGGTGCTCCAGGTGGAAGGAGCGGCGGAGCAGGAGCGTCTTTTGCAACTGGGAACAAGCGGAAACCAACGTTAGAGAGACAGCGTGGAGACAAGAGCAGAGCACAGGCTTCATTGTTGGCATTGATTTTACATGGAAAGTATTTAGCTATGATTGCGGCAGGTGTCGGAACAAACCCCTTCAATTAGATCAAGGCCTTGAGAGACTCTGCAGGGAGGATGATAAAATCAAGAGAGCCATTTCATGCCAGACCCGTTTGAATCCGGCTCTGCCGGGCCTCAAGCTCTGACACATCTCAGCTCATCCGACTTGTGCTGTTTTATTCCAGGACAATGTACTTGTTCCTATCGCTCTTCTCCTTCGCCGTGGAATTTGTGACATTTAGAAAATAACCAGCTGTAGCAAAACTTGTTTCCTCAGCTTTCCTCCTTATTACTGCTTCTTTGGTTTTTAAGTCTTCAGGCACTTGACAAATAAAAATACTGCCGTTTCCACACAGCTCTGTGTTCTACACCCACCGACAAGCTAAAGTAACAATTTTCTTATATTAAAACAAAAGTTTAATCAAATAGCACTTTTCTTTGTGCCTGCTCACACTCTACAGTACGAAATTAATTCCAGAGAGAGTCTTGCTGAACTCCAAGGCCTGACAAACTTTTCATTCTGTAATCATTTTTCAGAGGAAGGGAAAACAAAATACATAAAACAGACAAATGGAAATATCACTAATCCCATCATGGCCGCAGAGGAAAGGGTAATAAAGAGAAATATGACAGAGTGGAATTTTTCTGCAATGACTCTGCTCAAGTTCTTTATCCCCCGAGCTTTCCAGACCACTGCCTCACCTCGGGGAAGGCAAGGCAGCTCTGCCGACGGCAGCGGAAGGTCTGCTTCTGACTTCCAGAAGCTTTTACCACCCGTTACGTTTTGCACTTAAGAACAAGGCGAAGCGGGGAGAAACGGCAGGAGCTGTCAACACCATTCTGGATGCATGAAGATTTGTGGACGTCTTTAATTATAGGAAAGTTTTTGTTAATATAGGAAGGTAATCGTCAACTTTAGTGGCAACGAAAATCTTTCCCAGCGGTAAAAGCCACCACGTTGCGTTCAGCGTTTGCCTGGCAGCACGGATCCGGCGTCAGCCGCTCACAGCCATTTAAACAGCGCGCAGTAGTACTGGACTTAAACACATGCTTAACTGTAAGTGAAATGCTGAAATGCTTTGATGAATCGAGGTTCTGCCAAAAGAATACAATCTATCCTTTCCTAACACAGACTCATTAAAACATTATCGATTCAACTATAACCACGAGCCACCAATAAATCAGTCTTGCAACGATGCCGCGTCTATCTCCACGGTGAAGAGGCCGGATTTCCTCGCCGGAGCCTGGAGCCAGCAGATGAACTAAGCTGCAAAGACATGACACACCCCACCGCCATCCCCCCCAAAAAAACCCCACAAGCTAGTTTTATAAGAGTCCCAACCCTGCCAGCAAACGTCCCATATCCACCAATTATAGGTGGGGGGGGGAAAGCAGAGGGAAAAAAGCTCTTCTCTATGCAGCCCCCTCCTCATTCTGTCACCCAAGCATCGCCTACGAGATGAACCAGACCGTTACCTAAGTGTTTGGGGTATCTTTGGGGAAGGATTCAAGGGATCTCACAAAGAAAAGCCATTTTGAATTTTATTTATCTGGTTTAAGTTTTGCTTACTTAAGAACATTTGTCATAGCGGTTAAAAAAAATTAATGTTTCACCTGTTGCAAAGGAGAAAAAGTAGTAACACTTGCTCTGCAAAGCAGCTAACAAAACTCTCATGAGTGCAAATGATTTATTCTCTCTGTGGTCCCTCAGACTCCTCTTCTATTAAAAAATGGGTGAAGTTTAGCCCTCTGAAAATTAATTGCTGACAACTTTCTCCCATGATGTATATCTCCAGAGGTTTTGTTGGCAACTGATAGTTGCTGCTCTGCACATCTGTACTAAATACTGTCTGCTGGCCATAAATCCTCCCTGCTCCCTTGAGTCATTTACGCCTCTCATCCCATATACATTCCGAATGGAAATGAAAGCCAGCTGGAGAGGCAGGGGGGAGAAGGGGATTAACCAGGCAGGCAGCCATTTCACAGCCGGCTACAGAAACCCAGCGCTCCACTGTACCTTCAGCTAACGAGGAAGGCTAAGCAGAGAGACAGCAAGGGCTTATTGATGCTTTGGGATGATTGTCAGAAAGCCCAAACAATAAAATCACTTCAATTACTACTTCGTGCATGCAGATTAAACCTCCTCCAGCCTTCACCATCCTTTCAGTTCTTCCCTTCTTCCCCCCTCCCCTTCATGTCCGCAAGTAAAAGGAAAAGCTGTTTTTGATGCAAAGGGAGGGGAATAAAAAATCAGCAATGCCACCACCAAGCAAAACCTCTTAAATTCCAAGCTCAGAAAGCTCAAAACTCCTTTTGTTCTTTTGAATGGGACAGGAAAAGAAGTAATGCATGGAAAACGGAACGAGGAATCAGTATTTACTTTCACAAAGCCGAGGCAAAGGAACAGCTACTTGATAACGGCTTTCCCGGCACCAGCCTAGGAGAAGGGAAAGACAAAAGCAGGGCATGATCTAACCTCAGCTCACGCAGAGTAAGAAGAATCTTGCGCCTCGCATCCGAGATGCGGTATTTGGCTCGATGGGATTCTCACGCCCCTGAAGGAAACCTGGGGCCTAAAGATCGTTGGCATCTGGGAGTGGGAACAACATCCACCACATGCATAGATTTTTAGCAAGCCCACAACCATCGTCTCGCTTGTCCGGCTTGTTAATAGTCAATGCTTCTGCAAGTAAGGAGGAACCAGCAAGGTGCCCATCGGAATGCCTGGCTATGCTTCAGATTGCCATTTTTGACACGGCTAGTCCGAGTTGTGAGTTTTGATGTTCTTGCCCCACCCCTGGGGGAGCTGGCATAGTTTCGTTGCAGTCATCCATTTCAGAAGGGAAGCACTGCTCTCGCCTAACTGCTGAAAAGCCAGCACTAACTTACTCATCCTCCGTGCCATAATTCCTCCTCAATGGCTTGGAAACCAAAACTCGATGCAGCTGGGAGCTAAGGCTCAGGGAAGGATCCCCCATCCTGCAGATGCAAACCAAGACTACAAAACTCATCGCAGAGTTTATTTTAAGGATAATGTTTTGCTCTCAAGTAGAGTCTCTCTTCCAGAAAGCAGACGCAATGAGGACATGAAACAGCAGGGAAGAAGCGTTGTTTAGCGTGTAAACATGAATAATAATAGTAAAATGAGTGATGGAAAATTTAAGCACAATATTAGGGGAAATATCTACCATGGAGCGTCACTGCGCTCTGCCAGTCTCTAATCTGGAACACACCCCTCGACGTGGCAAAAGCATCAGTCCCGTCCTGCTCCGAAGAGCGTCAGGACTGACCAAAAGGCAGTATTTTGGGTCAAGCCAGTCGCCATGACCATGCAGCCACGGCTGACTTACAGCAGCTCCGCAATCTTCCCAGCCCGTGGTTCAGCCNCACTGCGCTCTGCCAGTCTCTAATCTGGAACACACCCCTCGACGTGGCAAAAGCATCAGTCCCGTCCTGCTCTGAAGAGCGTCAGGACTGACCAAAAGGCAGTATTTTGGGTCAAGCCAGTCGCCATGACCATGCAGCCACGGCTGACTTACAGCAGCTCCGCAATCTTCCCAGCCCGTGGTTCAGCCGGGAGCGTCCCTGGTGTCGGGGCTGAGGGGACAGAGCGAGTCTGAGTCTCATCCTCCCGCTCCGTAGAGACTTAGTGTCCCCGTTTCGCAAGGCGAACAGCTCCTTGCTTTCTTACCTGCAAACTCTGCAGTGTTTCCCAGCAATAGTTGCCCCAGGAATATAAACCAGACGTATTTGCGCAGAAAGAATGACAAGGATTAAGTTTTGGTTTATGTTTCCTTCCTCTCAGGTAATCTTTATGCCAAGAAGAGATGCAGATACATAAGGAGCGGAATACAACTCCACAATAAAATAACAATAGGTAGAATCAAGCCATTTTAGAAGCAATAGCAATTTTACAAAGAAAAAAACCCAAAATATAAATAGTTATAGCAGGAGCACATACCAAGGAAGCATATGGTACAGTCTATTTTACTAATTAGTTTTCAGACCCAGTTGTGGAAATTAGAGGTGATAAACAGCATTTTTCTTTTAGGATCTAAAAATGTTTGAAAAACTATAATACAGTTGAGTAACTGCAGCAGAATATTCATAGAGAGATGTAAAATCACTGACTATTTCGGTACAGTGTACTTTTTATTTCTTTAAGAAGTGAGTAGTAATAGCCTGCATTCCTTCACTTGTGTAGAATTATAACGCATCGCATCCTGAGTTTAAACTAGCAATTTTAGTGTTCTTTTTAAAAAAATATTTATTATCTTCTTTCGTCCCCACACACTGCCCAGCGAGGCTCTCGGATGTACGCTCGCACACTGGACAGGCCTAAGCGTGGGAAGTCCACAGGCACCCCGTCACGCACCGACGGACACCCAGTTCCTAATCACCTCTACCTGGTTGCACACAGCGCGTTTTTATCAGCTCTCCGATCGGCTCCCAGGCACCGATCCATCTTCCGCTCCCGTTTCGTAGAGCAGATAAAACAAAACGTTGCTATTCCCATTTATATCTAGAGCCACAGATGGGACGTGACTTCGCAGCAGAGCTAACAACCGAAGCAGGCCTGCCAGCCATCCGTTATCCGGAGGGTAGGCGATACGCAGCGTCAAAGCTCTCGTCCCCAAATTCATTCCTGTGCCTGGCATATTAACTGCGCAAAGGCAAGAGGAAGCAGAACTGTTCAGAACTCCTCCTTTCCAGTCCAAACGCACAGAGATCTTCATGACTTTCGCGCCTACCAACAGAAGTTTCCACAGCCTTTCAAAAATTATCAAAACAGCGCTTTCAGGGCAAAAATCTGCAGTTTTGCACAGAAAGAATTGATTTCCTTTTGTATTGGAACAGGCAGCATAAAAGGAGCTGTTTTGGCATTAACGAGGGCATTTGGAGCAACTCGCAAACAAAGAATGGGTTTCCTTCCCGGCGGATCGCGAACCGCTGCAGGGAAAACAGCGCTGCCACGATACAAGCTACAACCAAAGACTCCTTGCAAAAATGGCACCCCGGTCCCCCCTCCGGCTCCGCCGTCTCCAGCCCCTCCCGGCTGCAAACCATCCAGCACGGCTCCGCAGCACACATCACAGCAGCCTCCGCGCTCGGGGCGTGAGAGGGGAACGGCCCTGGATCCCTGGGAAACCAGGTGCTTCAGGCAATTTATTGCATTTCAAAGAGAAGAAATTGTAAAAAAAAAAATACAAACATCAATGATCGTAACTTGAAAAGTGGTCACAAGTCGTAAGTCCCACCTTGCCCGCAGAAGCCAGGCTCAGGCCCCACTCTCTCTCCCTCCCTCCAGCTACAGGGGTGTTGAGCTCTCTGGATTTCAAACATATTTCAAAGAAACCTAGAGTACCCCAGGCTGGCGTCACTGCGCTTAAGACTAGGAAAGGCAGGGGGGCCAGGCCTGCCAGCCTCCTCGCTCTAGAGCCCCGGGCACAGGGTCCATACCCAAGTCGGCGGCACCGCACGGGGGATGCTCTTTGCCCAGCTGAGTCACTACACCAGAGACGTACGAAACAGAATTCCCCTCCGCTACCCAAAGCAGCTGCAGCTCTCGGCCCGTATTATTCTGCATTACCCTGTTCAGAGACACTCATTCCCTGCAGCAATACCCCCTAGGCTGAGAGCAACTTCTGCCAACAAGCATTCATGAACCATTCTGGCGCAAACACGCACCTGCACCCGTTACTCTGAAACCATTTCTTTTTAAACCAGCAGGACAGAATAACTGTATTTTATAGGATTTAAACTTTAGCCGTAGTAGTGGATTTACTTAACTGCACTGTGGCAAAAGCACCGTTACGTTTCTCAACCCACTCTAAGAAAAGGCCAGAAAACTGCCCGGGTGTCACTGGGCACATCCCCCCGTCCGTAGGCAGAGCTGGTGACCGTACACACACGCCCTCCTTCATTACCTACCTACAGCAAACACGAGGTTAAACCCGGCTGCTTCTCTCCCTGCGTCTCCCCGAGCGCTCCTGCAGTGCGGAATAAGGAGAAAGGCACAGCTTGTTTACGGCCACCCGGCCAGGCTGCTGTGCTCGCACCAACACCGCGGGGCCCGAGAGGACCCCAGCGAGAATGCCGCCTCTCGAGCTCAAGAGAAAAGTTAAGCGTTTCAGCTATGGAGTGATAAAATANTGCTTCTCTCCCTGCGCCTCCCCGAGCGCTCCTGCAGTGCGGAATAAGGAGAAAGGCACAGCTTGTTTACGGCCACCCGGCCAGGCTGCTGTGCTTGCACCAACACCGCGGGGCCCAAGAGGACCCCAGCGAGAATGCCGCCTCTCGAGCTCAAGAGAAAAGTTAAGCGTTTCAGCTATGGAGTGATAAAATACCACACAGAAGCAAGGGATCCAAGGGGCTGTACTGCAGACAGCTGCTTGCAGCAAGCACAACGGCAGAAGTTACTCAGCACCTTTAGCCTGGGTAAGGAGGGACGCGTAACTTCATTGAAAGCCCAGTGGCCCTCCTAGCGCAGTCCTGCTCTGGAGACATCTAGGAAACACCAGCGCGTCGTCAGAGCAGCTCAGCTTCATTCTTCGGATGCGCCTCGGCGGCCCACGTGCCTCGCTAACACCACGCACGTCCCTCCACACCCCCCCACGACTGAACTCCTTGGCTTAGAGCTGAGAGAGACGGCGTTTGGAAGCAAAGCATCTTATCATCGTTGCGGAAGTGTTGCGACCCTGAGGACAGCACCGCCCGGGAGAAACGAGACTCCAACGGCCGGGGCTCCGAGGCGGTGGCAGGCAACCAGCCCCGCGGGCTTCAGCCTCAGCACTCGCCGGTGCGCCCGTCGCCTGCTGTCTTGCAGCAAGCGCTGGTCCAGCACGAGGCAGCTCTTCCAGCCTCACTGACCCTTCCGTTACCTGGCGGCAAGAGCCCAGACCAGCCCCTCGCCCCGTGCATGGAGAGGGCAGCGGGTCTATTTATAGAATAACTGATTGCATCTGTCTTTGTATCCCCCCCCGCCCTTTCCCATTGCCTCATGTCTAGGGCTTGATTTCAATCACAGACCTATTTGCACACGCAGCCCCAGCTATTTTTAGGGCTAAGTAAGTAAATGGCTCATAAATAGCTTCTTGATTCATAACAGTTTATACTGCTATTACATGCCCTACTTCTCTCCTCTGACACTTTTGTACCTCCCTGGTGTCAACATGTCACGCTGCAGTTTGCCCTTAAGTGTTTCATAGCAAGGGAAGCCTGGTTCAAGTGAAGGGGATAGAGGAGAACCAGGTTTCTGCAAATTGCCTCAGCAACCAGTCCAACGCGCACTTAGACACGCATATTAAGGGTGCTGTGTGACAACTTAATTTCACACTGGTCATGATTAGACCCGGTAGGAAAATTGATTTCTCTCACTCCGTTGCCCACACTCCTGTTCAGAACAAACCACCAAAACTTTTCACAAGAGCAATTTTTTAGAGAGAGATTAATTTCAATTGACACGGCGTTGGTTTATATTTTTTTTTGTTCCCTGTAACTAATCAAAAGCACCCGCCTAATTAAAACCGTATGTGAACAGGAGAGGGAAAATATAACTGCTGTCCTCTCTTTATGCTTCCCACCTGGATAGATTTCCAACACCGCGCAGCCCAGGGGAGGACGTTCAGCTCAATAAAGGGGTGTGGAACGATCTCCTGCAGGGTTACGAACCGAGAGCAGCGTGAAACAGTGGTGGGAGAAGGAGGGAGCTGTGTAATTACTGCTGGGCAGCCCTCGCAAATGTTAATTGAAATCACAAACAGACCCTTTGCGCAAGAAGACGGCACGAGGATTGCCTGGGAGCCGGCACGCTTGACACCGGCTCGCACGGCACAGGGTCGATTCGTAGCTACCTTGAATTTCAGACGTTTAATTTCACCTGTTGGGCTCCAGTTTCCCATCTGGGAGACAGGGACGGGCACCCTTCCCTACCAGCGTTGCAGGGAAACCTGCCCCGGCAGGCACGTGGCACTCGGGGAAGGCTCTGCCACCCCAGGCTGGACCACGGTCAGCCAACAGCCCCTCGAATCGAGCACCAAAGCTGAGCATCTCCCATAGCACCTATCCCAAACACCCCGCTGCAGCACCGCCACGTTTCTAACCTCAGCAGCAAGGGTTCAGTGATCGCATCGCTTGTTTGCAAGCCAACCTTCCTTAAAGAAATCCAGCCTGACCGCCAAGGCCGGGTGAGAAGAGACCTGCCGCCCCTAACCCCAGGGCCTCCAGGGCGCTTTAAACGCTGAAAAAATACAAGAAGCGGCCAGGCCAGGAGAAGAAACCTATTAATAATTATGACAGTAACAAACCTGCAGCATGATTTTGCTGCTCTGCACCATGCGTTGGTTTTGAGTTAATCTTATTTGCTCTCTGAGGGTTTTTCAGGTATTCAATAAACAGAACGTGAAGGCAGTGACAGGTTCACACGGTGCCTCGTGCCAGCAAGGAAATCCTGGTCTGTCAGTGAAATGCCCGAACTGTCCCACCGCGAGAATATTCTGTGCAAACTGTCCAGCACAGGCTGCTTCCACCTTTTGGTGTGCTTTTCATCCCATCGCTAGCAGAGGGGATCCCTTGGGCGCCACCCCAGCTGGGTACGCTTTGAGCCGGGCTACGCTTTCCCCGCCTGCAGCGCTCCGCTGGACCAGGATCCCGCAGCACAGCAAAGGGCAGCGCTGGTCGCCGACTCTCGGACGAGCCTCAGGACCCCTGCGCTGCCCCGCGGCTTCACGAAATCCGGGTGACGCCCTTTCACACGTCACGCTTGATGTGTGACAGCGCACAACGGAGAGAGGGGGAGAAAACAGAAGTCAGGGCCATGAAGTCTCTAGCAACACTTCTGGACTGCGTGAAGCACACACACAGCTGCTATTATGCAGAACCTAAGCTCCCTGTCCCAGAAAAAGGTTATCGACAACTTCCCAGGTGACAAATTTATTTGTGTATTTATTCTTAAATACAGAGAGCTCTCCCAGAGAGGTGGCAAACGACCTTTTATTTGGCATCCTTCTTAAGCTGAGAAGGATTGCTCTACAGTTTGCAACTTACTGTAGACGTCTGCTTGTCAGTGAAGGCTACAAACCTATTTTAATTAAAAGTGGAGCTAGAGACTGACAGCTGAACTGAGCTGCTTTAAAAAGAACTGCTGGGAAGAGCCTGGATGGGTTTTAAGTTTCTATAATAGCCCCATGTTTTACATCAAAGGGAAACAGGAACATCCTTCAATTGCATATTATGCAGTTACCAAAGGACAATGGACTAAAAGCCAGAAGGTTTAGAGTAACTCCACTTCGCCTTCACTCTCCTTCAGGGTGTTTGTTTTATCAGCGAGATGCCTAAGGCTCCTTACACTCATGTCGTGTTTTCAAGAAGCACAAATCCCCTTCCTCCCCCACCAACTTTCAGAACCACAGTGCAGGGAAGGGGAGAAGAAAACTCTTTTGATTTAATGTACTTAAACTGTATCTGGCATTTTGAGGAACAGCTGCTCTTTCCAGCGGCTGAAGAGTTAAGAACGAAGCCCTGGGCTTCCCTGCACAGCATCCTAAGAGGAAAGGGAGGAATGTCATGTAGTGCCCTCTTCGCTGCAAGATCCGCTGACCGCTGCAGAGCCGGCGTCCCAGCAGCAGAAGCGGGGCTGCGGACCACAGCTCACCCTGTACCTGTCACAGTTTGGCTTCTACAAAAGCATCTTGCAACAGGTCTCCGAGCACAATCTAATCAAAGCATAAAAACACACTTCAGATTTTTTTATAGCATATACAAATATTGTTTCTCCTACTGGAACATTTGAACATTCAGAATGAGAGCGCGGATCAATAATTCTTCTATTAGATAATTGAAACATGCCTCTTGATTTACACTAATGCACTTGTTAAGCAATAAGTAATCAGGCTGCGGGCAGGTCTGCATTGCTGAAGCACGGATTTGATTGATGGTCTGCAAGAAGGTGAGGGGCACACCGGTCCAGCGCAGCTCTGCTATGCTCATTCAGATGCCTTCACGCGCCCGACAGCTGCCTGTGGCAGAGCACTGCAGCAGCAGCCTTGCTATCGGGGCTCCTCGGGGCAAAAAGCCATTGAGCAAGCACCGGTAGGGCTCGTGGTGCTAAAGGGTTATTCCCTCTGCTTAAATTAAATGCATCTCTTCAGATGCCTGCCAATGAGAAAAGCAACCCGAAGGAGAGCCCTCCAGGCAGCCCTTGTGCCGGTTCCCCTTCCCCAGCAGCTGCCGCCACGCAGCTCTGCCCGCAGAGCAGGGGCAGGTCCCGCGTTCAGCCGTGACGCCTTGGCTCTGCGCTCACTAACCCCCGCCTGACAGCTCCAGGTCCTCGCCCAAAACCCAGAGCAGAAAGGCAAGCCCTGCGCACGGCGGGGAGGCAGGCAGGACAGCCTTGGGAAGACATTTTGCTGACACAAACTGCGTGCGCTGCCAAGTCCCAGCACTAAGCCAAACAATTTGGTTCATCAAAGATAAATACGTTGACATTGATTTGAGGTAAATGAGGCTGTGAATGCCAAGTTCACTAAGTCTCCAGGCTACTGCATCTGTCTCCAGCTTCGCATCGGAGGGGCACTGCAGCACCGACGCTCTTCCAGGCGTAGCCCTAGCTCCGTTCTTGTTCAAGGAGAACAGCGTAGTTCCCATCGGCCAATACATCATTCCTGGCTCAAACATTATAGAAAAGTTCAGTTCCACTGTACTTTCTTGAAACTTAAGCCCTAATCAATGCATGAGAAGTCAGCCAGTCCTCAGCTCGGTTCTGTTCCGGCACAAGCACGATTAATTCCCGTTGGATGGGAAGCAGCAGGATCTGTCGTGCACTCATTAGTGCATTGCTCAGCTCCTCAAGGAGCAAACGCCTCACGTGCCATTTTGGTCGGAACCGCCTGCTAAGTCATACCGAGTTCCTCAGGGGAAGTCATAAACACAGGACTTGTGCTCACTAGATGAGGTAGTTGGAAACCCAATGCTCCAGAGACTGCCTGATTTGCCCACAACAGGAAACAAAGCCTGCCAGATAGTTCATCGCAACAGAGCCGGCTGGATGAGTCACTTGCAGCGAGCAAGAGACCTTCAAAGGCTGCGCCCGAGAGGCTCTGGCAAGCACATCTACATAAACAAGGTTGCTAAGATCAGCTCCAAAGAGCCACTTGAGCTGTGTGGTTTCACCCAAGCCTTCCCTTTTCCTTGTTTACCCAGCAGCTCGCCTGCAATTAAATTGGATAATGGAGTAAATCCCTTCAATTACACTTGTTAGAGCAGAGGACCGGTGACCTGCAGAGCACAGCTCACCCCTCCGCCCGAGAGCACAGCCTCCATCTTCTCCGGAGGCACGCACGCCGATCACGCCTAACGCCGCCATGCACAACAACATAATGAGCAGAGGCCGGCAGCTGGGGGAGAAAGGGAGGACAATGACATTATTTTACTGCCCTCTGACTAATGATGTGCTAACACGCTCAAGCATTAAGGTGAAGCTGCCAAGCAGTCATGGGAAGGGTAATTAATCCCTTGCTTATGAAAGCCTGTGGCATCTTAAAGAAATGCTGACAGCATTCCATAAGCAGCACCGGCGCGTGAGTCACGCCCCCGGCCCCTCGTCGCAGCTCACCCCACGGAGAAGGCATCGAAGAGTCTAACTTCTGAGACGTGGTCTTTTAATAAAATCAACGCGGGCTTGAGACGCGCGAGAGGTGTTGCTATTACAGATGAAGCAACACCAGCCGAGGGTCCATCCATCCCACCTGAGAAAAAGAGAGTTAAGATACACATCCCTCGGATTACTTAGCCCAGGTTGGTTTAAAGGCTTTTCAGTACTTTGTATTCTCCTCCCCTCCTTTTCTTTCTAAAAGGAGGAAGGCAAGGGGATTCATCTTTCTGCTTTCTGCACAGCTTTGCCAGAACCCCAGCGCTCCCTTCACACACCCGCCCTCCCCAACGCCCAGCAGGGACCTCAGCCTTACAAGAGCACCAAGGGGTCTCAGAGCACCCACGGGTTATTTACAGAAGAGCACAGATATCTGCTTGTCCAGCAGCACTTGAAGAACCATCGTGGTGCTCACAACTTGGTATATAAAGATGCAAGAAAACACCCTGAGCAAAGCTGGATAAAGCCAGGGGAGAGTCCGAGCACGCCTCACGGCAAGCGCGCCTCGCAGCCACCAGCATCGCACGGGCAGCCTCCCCACACCCGCAGCACGCCA
Source organism: Steatornis caripensis (assembly GCA_013398225.1). NCBI lineage: Eukaryota > Metazoa > Chordata > Aves > Caprimulgiformes > Steatornithidae > Steatornis > Steatornis caripensis. Next base: position 56,555 of record VZSC01009655.1, read on the forward strand.
AGCCCACCCCAGCACCCATCCCACCTCCACGCGTTCCTCTGTCTTTTCTCTCCAACCAACTCAAAGTGCCTTTTTTTTTGTTTTTAACCCCTGCCCAAGCTATATGGAGGGAGGTTATCATGACAACTAAAAATTGAGAGAGGAGAAAGAGCTATGGTTTGCTTCACCAGGGCACAGATCCCTGAGCTAAACACACGTATTTTAATGAAAAAATCTGCCTGCGCAAGAAAGCTGCTCCGCGCAGCAGCCGAGCGACTGGTGACAGGAACCGTTCCACCAGGAATCTCCGGGAGTGTTGCACGGTCAGCCGCAGCCTTCCTGGGAGCATCTTTCTGCCTGGGCGAGGGCTCTGCCAGCGGGCAAGGGTGCCTGCAGGAGGGCGTAGAAGGCAGCAGAGCCCTTCCCCCCTACCAAAGACTCATCAGTATTAATTGTTGCTAGTCTCAGTCGGGACCTGCAAGTGGATGAGCTGAGCTGGAACACGTTGCTGCGAAATGGTCCAGCATCGAAGCATCCTTGGGCAGGGTGGCACCGAACCAGTAATGACACCGCGGTGGCAGACGCGCCCTCTGCGTGGGCCACCTGAGCCGGCAGCCACCCACAACTGGGACTGATCCAGCAGGCACCGGGGGATCAAATGGAGCCAGTGGCCTGTGCTGTACCGGGTTTGGAAGCACCCCACGTGCCACATGTTCCTCCCATTTTTAACCAGCTGCCCTGAGGCAGCTCCTTGGCTCATTAAAATGCCTCTCCAGTACCCGCAAACCACACAAGGAGTAACACCTTCCTGCCGGGAGCTGGGGCTCTACCTTCCCCTCTGGGACCATCGCTGGTTTTCCTCTGGGGTCTTTAAACACGGCCAGTTCTTTTAGCACGTAGCCCTAGTGATGCCTTAGGTGAGCTTCCTCTTGCTTATCTTCCAGACACTCCGTGTGGACCCAAAGCCTCTGAATGTCGGGGCTAGCCTCTCGCAGAGCTCCGAAGGAGGCAGGCTGTACTTCAGCTGCTCGAAGCTGGCAGAAGGCTAAACGAACTCCGGTTACACCTCACCTTAAGGGCTCCAGCAGAGCTCTGCAAGGATGCAGAGCAGCTGGAAACGCAGAACATGCCTGGTGCCCTGATTCCACATCTCTGTGCTTTAGAGAGTCACAGAGAGAACAAGAGGAGCTGCCAAAAGTGGCTTTGTGCAGGCACAGGGCTCCAGTGCCTGCTTGAGTCTCCCTTAGCACCAGCCCACCTGGATGAGTTCCCAAAAATACCCCCAGGCATCCAGCTAGCAGACAGAATTTGGCCTCCCTTTTTCCCGGACATCCCACGCGTGTCCCTCCCCCTTCACTTTGCTGGACAAGCTTCCGAGCGATACTTACAGGAGTTATGAATAAAACGAACAAGGAGTTTCAGAGTGTAACACGAAATTGCTTTTATCTACTGCACGAGGTGATAAATCAGGCAGTCGCACTGCTGACTGTCTGGGAAAATCCACCTCCAGAAAGTCTCCATGAAGTTTCCCCACGGATTCAGGGCAAGCTGCTGGGAGGAAGGGAGACAAGGTGGGTGTCAGGAGGAGCTGCCTGATTTCAAACATGTTCCAGAGCAACCGTTCTCAGCTTGTTTGCTAATCTCTTGTGACCGGTCACTGAACCAAATCTTGCTTCCTGGACGGAAAAGCAAGAAATAGAGAAGAGAAGAAAAAAAGAAAAGGGCAACACTTCAACAATAAATAGGACATCAATTAAACAAGAGAGCAGTCACCTGCACAAACAGCTCAAGGAAGAGGCATCGATCCTTCCACCTGACAGCCTGGACTCGGTTAGCGCACGCCTGGTTTGCTGTGATCCCTAGGGAGATAAAGTGTCTGAAATCCTCAGCAAGAAAAGGACAGGCTTCCCGACGTGGTCACGGTGTGTCTCCTTTCAATTAATTAATTAATTAATTTAAAAAAAAAATTAGATAAAGAGAAAACAACTGTCACTGTAGCTTGAAATTTTATTTGATGAGAAAAACCTAAGGGATGACTAGAGCAGCTAGCAGAGCAGATCCCAAGTCTCTCTCCCTGCCTCGTCTTACCTGGCTGAGAGACGCTAGCACAGATCACCCCGCAATGTCGCAGCTCTCCAGGATTTCAAAGCGCTCGCACTTGTGGGAGGAGTGTTACCCCCCCGATTCTTATTGAAAGAGAAACCGTTACTCTCTTAAAAGGAGGTGACCTGCCCAAGATCAAACGGAGGATCTGCCCCCTCAGCCTTCGGCCTTTCCTCTGTTTCACAGGTAACGCAACCGGCGCTCCGGCAGGCTGCTGCGGAGCAGCTCGCGCCAGCTTTGCCAGTTCGCATCGCCTGGAGATGGGCGCTGGGTGTGCCGAGCAGGAACGGCTCCCTGCTCCCTCTCCCACCCGCTCCAGCTAAGCAAAAATTCATCCGTCTTTGAGCACGGGCTTTCAGAGCTTTTACAGGAGAGACTGACATGGTTTAAATGAAGACTAAGTGCCTGGCTGCAGACAGACCCTTGCTGGAACAGGCTGTAGCGACTGATGCCAGGCTCTGACCCGAGCTGTTGTGTGACCTTCATTCTGGACCATAAAGCGCTTTGGGGCAAGACCGTGCCTCTCTGCGTGTCTACAGCAACGACCACCGCACGCGCCGTCCGATTCCCAGCACGCCACTGTATGAATAGTGAATTGACAGAGAGATGCCCAGTTATAAGCATAGATTAAAATTGTATTCCTGGGCTGGTTCAAAAAAACAGGTGGTGATTTCGGGACGCTGGATACATTACATGCAGAAAAGCAAAAATTACAGAGCTTGAGAAGAAAGGAGCATTATCATCCTTCCCCCTCTGAAAAAAATCAACGGGTCAGCTGCTTCTGAGCCCACCCTGATCAATCACTGCAAATGCTAAAAGCATTTAGAAGACGTCCTCCTTTGAGCCATTTGTCAAGTGGAATCTGGCAGGTTTTAGTCCTTTTATTAGTTCTGCTCGTGAAAGAAACTCACTTGAAGCCAATGCTTAATGCAGTGAGAAAGCAGTACGTGTTTCTATGGGAGAGCGCGCCATTATTCAGCTGCGTGCAGAGACGTGAAAGGGATTTAACAAAGCCCTGGGCTGGGAGAGAGAGGGTGCCCCGTGCCTCGACCCGCTGTCCTGTACGCACGTTCCTGTAAGTCCGCACTTCAGCCTCAGCCTGAAACGTATTGGGGGTGAAAAAACACCTGCGTGGTTGTGTGGTGGAAGGAAGCACAGCGCTGATCAATCCGACAAGCAGGAGCAAACCTGGATGGAGAGAGCGCACACAGGGGTGAAGCCTCACGATCGGCTCGTTGGGGCCGTGCGAGCAGAGAGACGGCGTCGCGCTGTGCTGAACGCCGCACACAAGGATGGCCGGGTCTCGGGCACCTCACCGGCTTTTTAGCTGGGTACGAGTCCACGGAGCCTGCCCGCCCCTCTGACGTGGCCGTTCTCACGTAGCGTATACAGCCCCATCAGCTCTACCTAAACCACCCCTAATATGCTTTAAGCCTCGAGAACTAAGGCACAAAGGGATGAAGAGAACTGCCCAGAGATCACACAGAGGAGCGCATGTTAAATTTGGGAATTAAACTTGTATCTCCTAAAAACCTTTCTGGATCAGTGCTTCGTGGCTTGCGCCAAGCCTTTGCTGGTTACGCAGCAGCTACTTGGGGAGCTGGTACTTTCTACTCCTGTGTGTTTATACAGTGCCTGGCACGGAGGAGTACTGGTGCTGCTGCAAAACTAGCACTCTTTATAACCCCCAAAACTAGTATCATTGGCTGAAAAGCAGGAGATGAGGAATACAAATTGGATGCAACCCGCCTGGGTCTGTTCTCCTCTGCTCCCTCCCTCCCTCCTCGCAGCACTCTCATTCTTTTCTAGCAAGGGCAGTCGTCTTTTTCCCCCTCTCGCTTGTCAGGATCAGACGACATTTGAGTTGTGCTGATGAGAGCTACCAGGGCGAGACACGTGTTTGCGGTCGCTTTGGGCAACCAACTGCCAAGGCCTTTAACTGCTCTCTTTTGACTTTCCTACAAAGCCAACCCCTCTGCCTCCCTGGCAATTCGAGGCACGCTACCCAGTGCTCTGCCTCCCAGCGACTTGTGCGCGAGCGTGCGCTGCTCTCACCTTTGCCGCTCTCTCTTGCTTGGAGGAAAGGGACTGATGCGTTTTTCTGGGGGAGCTGGCAAGTGCTGCACAGCGGTAAGGGAGGGCCGGGGGTGGTGTTGCTGCGGGCAGAGCTGCTCCGCTGGGGGCCCTGCTGCCCTGTGAGTCTCTGCAGAAGACAGACATCCTCAGCCGGCTTTGTCCCATCAGTTCGGTTTCCAGCTGCGGAGCTCTCCTCATTAACGCCGGCTAGGGATCTTGCCCCCAATATCTTTTTCTGACCTAACATACATGAGAACGTTATGGAGACGAGCTTCACGCACAGAAGCTGTGACTTGCGATGCCACTCGTGCGAAGCACCGCTTGCCCAAGCAGCGCTTTCTCCGGTGATTAACTGGCTGCGTCCCGTGGCGCTGAGCGAGCGAGCACGGCTAAGGACACCGCACAGGAACAAGGCTGCAAAAATCAGCTCCCTGGCTCCGGTCCAGCAAAGCACTTGAACAGTACTTAACATCAAACCCCGTCCTGGCTGCCACCAGTCACAAAATTCACAGTCCTTCCGCGAGCCACTTGCTCCCGTGTCCCGAAGTGGTGACAGCGGCGTTGCAACGGTGCTGCCGTAGCGCGGGGATTCACAGCCACAAACACTTTGGGCCCGGTTTTATTCTGCTTTGCACCTTCCCAACAACTTGTTTCAGTGCATAAATCAGAAAAAACCCTCTCAATAAGAGATTCTCATTTAACTTTCAAGGAAGTGTTTCGCATTCATTTTGCAGGAGTATAAACGACAACACAAGATGTAAGACGGAGGAAGTTTTATGGAGCGTCCTTTGGGGAGAGACCCTAGATCATTTAATCAAAAGGAACTAGACACATTGTCTTTGCTGGAAGCGTGACCAGGTTACATCTGTGTTGAAGAAAGGTCACACACTTTGTGACCCGAGGGAGGCGAACGTTCCAATGAAAATGATAAACCTACCGCGTTTGGGAACGGTAGGCAGGCCTGCACACACACAACGTACAGGGCAGCCAGCATCTTGCAGCGGTGACAGAGCTGCCGGTATCTGAAACGTTTTGAAAGGGAAGCCCCTCTAAACAGCACACAGGACACAACGGGTTCCCAGCTCAAGGCTCTCCCATGGCTCCGAAACCCAGCACTGAGCACCTTCTGGCACCCCTCCCTCAGCTCACCCCTCCCCAGAGCTGAGAACAGAGCACAGTTAACCCCGTGCTCTGACCACAGAACATTTTCCTTATGTCCATCCAGCTCTAATATTCCCAGAAAATACAAAGAAATAAAACCATAAAATAAAATCTGCTCTTGGACTTCGCTGTGTGCCAACGTGTGGTGTCACAGATTGAGGCCAGCTTGTTTCTCCCAGTATAGAGTACTACTTCTGGGCTGTGAACGATTTCTGCCCTGTAGTTGTTCTAATTAGTAAGAAACATTTAGGTCAATTACAACAGCGTGCTGGTTACTACGATCGCTATTATTAATTGTATTCGATTACACATTTGCAACTATTAAATACAGTATCTCTAGAGTACCTGTGCAGACTTATAACTCAGCAGAAAACACTGAAAAGTATTTAACACAGAGAAACGGCCAGATAATGCAAGGCTAAAACCCACGCTAGCCCCAGGTGTCATTCATCTCCTCTCTGCGTGTGCCTGGCTGATCCAGCGCGCGAGAGGCTCAAAGCATTTGTTTTCCTTCATCCTCTTTTCTCTCCGGACCAAAGTCCTCTTTCCTCGTCCCGTACGCGCCGCGGCTGCTCGGCTCCCCCTGTTCACCACTGTCCCAGGCACGTGGGCAGCGTCTCACGAGGGCAGGACAGGTGATTACCAGAGCTGCCCGGAGAAGGAAAATGCTGCTTTGTGGAGGCTTCTGGCATTCTGCGACGTGGCTTCATCCCAATTAGGAACGAAAACTCAAACCTTCAAAATTGCCTGAGAAAAATAAACCCCAGGGATACCCTGTTTGGGGAAGGCTCCCGTGCTAGCTTTCCCACGGCTGCACAGTTCGTGAGTTCTCGCATTCACTCCCATAGAGCCAGGACTTCAGACTACTAAAAAAAAAAAAAAAAATCACTTTGAAGAAGTGTTTCTGTGTCCTGGTTAAATTGCTACTGGGAAAGCGAACGTATTCATGATTCAATGTATAAAAGCAGCCTTGGAGGAATGCAGATTGTATTTCCCCTCTGCAAACATGTGATCACCCCAAGAAACCAGCAGCCCCACCTTTTCCACCAGCTCAATAAATCACACCGAATGGAAAGAACAGGTTTACAGTTGTCACGATGAGAGTTACCGCAGGATTTTACGGTGTACTGGAGAGATGGAGGTGCTCGTTTACAGGCACGAGGTGCCTTCCGAAGGACTGCGGGACTCTGTGGAACTCAACTTGCTGCTTAAGTTTCTGGTTTAAAAAGGAAACCATTCTCCTGACTCGGCCTCCAGCTCAGTCACGATTGCATTCACTGATGCTCCGGCCTTTCCAGGCAGTCCCGCTCAGCGCGAGGCTGAGCCGACGGCTCTTGGAACAAGCAGAGAGCTTCTGTAAGTCACAGTGGCCACCGTTTTGCAGTCTTCATGCAAATAATTGTACGGCCTTGGGCTGGTACAGCACCTGCAAACCTGAGTCACGTCACTGTAAGGCTCTGATCTCTGCTTCGGCATTTGTTACTGTTAAATATTACTATTGATTAGGATTTGAGCTTACAGCAAAGATCAAGGCCGTGTTATACAAGTCCTGGATCATATTCAGAGTAGGAGGCAGCTTTTATCCAAAAGCGGTTTTTATCTACCATTTATCATCCCCGGGGAGCAGGACAGCCACCTACCACGTGCTGTTTATCCCCAGGACCATCGGAGACACAAATAACCCTTCAGAAGAAGATCAGCTCTTACCAGGCAGGCACAGAGGGAGCCGGCAGCGACCGCCCCCCTCGCTTTTGCATCGCCTTACGTACGCTGCCCCACGTACCTGCAGTTTACTTTCAGCTTTAAAACCCCCAGGGAGATGCTCTCTGCCGCCCTGCGTTACAAACGAGGCCAGGAAGCGTTGGGCCAGAACGCGCGGCAGTAATTCTGAGCGACGCCTTTAAGGTCTAAATGCTCGCAGACCGACGCTGACGCAGCACACTGGAGTCTACGTCCGTGGGACAGCAACGAGCGAGAGCGGAGCTGGGGCAGCACCGCAGGGACGTTCCACGGGTGCATCTCCTGGGCTAGCACTACTCCCGCCGCTATTTCTTGTCTCCATCCTTCCGGGTGTAGGAGCTCTGTGCTCCTCTACCATAACATCTTTTTGCCATTCTCCATAGGACTGATGACAAATCAGCCTTTCACCCTCCGGAAGGGCTCTGCGCAGCGAAGTGTCTGTATCTTTACACGTGGACGCAACTTTCATTTTATTGGAAATCTCCTGCGCTGTTTTATGGCCAGCTCTGCAGGCCAACCCACGATAAAGCAAGAGTGTTTCGAGAGGTGCTGAGCAGCTCTGACTTCTGCCAACTCAGTGCTTCACAAGAAAGCACTCAGCATCTGGCAGAATTGAGCTTTTACTTCTTTTTTTTTCTTTTAAAACTCTCCCCTTACATTTTTACAGTATAAATTCCGTTTAATATCAGAGCAAGCGTGCAATGCCGCTCAGGGCAGCGAGGGCTAACGTACTGAGCGTTGTACTGCAACAGCAACTTCCCTGCCCACCTCCCCTCTTCCCTTTTTTGCATTTTAATACTTGATCTTTTCTAAAAACAGCCTCAATTCTTAGCTCTTTTAATATGGTCTTCATAAAAAAAAATTTTCTTAAAGATCTCTGAAAGCTTTGCTTTGGATTTAATAAGCTGGACATAACGGTCATCCCAGCAAACGGGCTGGAGGGCACCCTGGGAACAGGAACACCCAGCTCCTGCTGCGGGACCCATCTCATAGCCCTGGAGTGAACACAAACACGCCCCGACTGCCTAGAGGATAACACCAAACACGGCTGCTGCAGTAAAATAATGAAGGTAATAAATCAGGTGCCTATTTAGCACCTTTTTCACAGTAGCTGTTCTTCATCTTCCACCAGAAAGGAAAGAAAGAGGGGAGGAAAAAAAAAAAAGACAGATCAAAGTTGAACTGAGACACAGGAACACCAACAAAGCGTTTCAAATCGAGACTTACGGGGAGCGCTCTGGCTGGTTCCCCCCAGATTCATTAACAACAGCTTGGCACGAGAAAGGCGTTGCTGCAACCAAAATTTGGTTTCAAACACCACAACTGCTTCTCACGGGTTTCCCCCCCGGTAGCCAGGTGCAGGCAGTTGGGTTCTCCGAGGGGTTTTGCGCTGGCGTGATGTCCCAGGCACGTTCCTGACCTGTCTGAGCCTCCACGGAGAATCAGCACGGTACCTGAACCAACACCCTGGGCTATTTCTGAGCTCAGTTTAGCGGTACTACACCGATCCGCAGTATCCGTGTGCTGTTGCAAGACACAAAACTGGAGACGGGGCACTGAGAAGGCCTATGAGTGACTCAGACCCACGGAAACAAATGTCTCCGAACGAAGACTGGGAAAAGATTCATCTCTTTAACTTACCAGGAAGAAATTCAAAAGATAATTTGATTACAGTGCACAAGCACTTCCACAGGAAGAAACTATCAGATACTGAGGGCTCTTTAATCGAGCAGAGATGAGCACGGGGAGAATATCTTAGGGGAAATCAAAGGCAGCCAAATTTGAATTCAAAAGAATGCTTGCACTTTTTAAAATGGGGTAACGAATCATTGGAGCGACTTGGGAGGGGTAAACTCTCCATCAGCTGATGACTCCCAGCCTAGACCTGGGTCTCCTTGGAAGATACTTCTTGTAGGGAAAAACAATCTTCACCGCTTTGCCTGTGAAAGGCATCGGATAAGGGATCTCCAGTCCCCTGCCAACAGCAGGAAGGATTACCTTAGCCGGCGCATTAGGGTGCTTTGGACCCGCGTGGCTGTATGCACAGCAGACGAGGCGAGGTTCCTACGTTTCTCTGTTTGCAGAGCTGTGGGGAGCAAAGATAAGCCGGGATGAGGGGGCACCGCCTTCAGCTGGCGCTGCTCGCTCCGGAAGAGGAGAGCGAACGGGAAGAAGGGCGTCCAGCAGCCTCCCCACCCCGCACACAAGTGGTTGTTGTTGGGATGCATCGCTCAAGCAGTCTTATCAGTGCTGCTCGTACTCGGTAAGATACGGCTCAGGAACAGAGGCAGCTTTAGAACAGATTTTGCTCCCCACAGCAAGTTAGCAACTAGAGTTTGGACGTTCGCTGACGGGAGTATCTTCACATCCTTTATATACCCCTGGGTGGCTTCCCCCTGCATCCAGATATCACGTCATTCATTTAACTTACTGCATAAAGTAATTAATACTAGGGAGCTCTGACTGCTTGGCAGAATACACTGTTACAGCTAACAAATTTTATGTCTTTAGGCTTCGCAGCAGAATTTGATTTAATTTGTCCCAAGGTTAAGAAAGACAGGGAGGAAATTTGATGGCTCCAGATCCCAAATTCACTGCGATTTATCACCTTCACCATGTGGCACAGACAGACGCCACTTCCCAGTTAAGGTGGTAGAAGTTTACCCAATCGTCTCTGCTTTAAACTTGCATTCATCCATTATCAGGCACTGTATGTCCAAAATACGCTGTGTCTCCCTGCCGCTGGCGAGGGGAGCGAACGCTGCATGCCGTTATCCCCAGAACTAGAACGTCTTCCTCACCTTCTGCATGAGGGTCCCCAAAATTTTGGCATTAACTAGTTAAGATGGACACGAGCCCAAGGAAAGGTAGGGAAGCATCTTAACCAGGCTTTTCCCTAAAAGTTCTGCTTAAACTGCATTTTTAAAAGTTAGGAAATTCAACAAAATGTTTTAAATTTTTTTTCTTTTGTTAAAGGAGAAGAAAGTGAATACGTAGCACAATGGCTAATTCTTACTCGCATCCAAGTTGCTGGATAACACATGTCTGTGGTCAGATTTCTCTCCTTAAATAACAGAAACAACGGAGTAATTTCTCTACTTATTTATAAGCTGATGTTTGCAATGGAGAAAATACAGTTACACAGAGGAGCTTCCCCCCGAGTCCCGGCGCCACAGCCTTGCAGAGCTACGTGTTCGGCCTCACCACAGAATTACCTTTAGGACTTAAACAGGGCCCTTCCCTCTGCTCACCAGTGGATTTGAAAGCAATGAGGCTTTTAGAGCCTCAAAACTAGCATAGCAGGGGCCTGGCCAAGATCTCACGGAGCAAAGAGAAGGAACCAAGAGTTTTCCACTCTGTGAGCCGTGTGCCTGACCAGTAGGTCATGCTCAGTTTCCAAAGCAGGGCCTACAGCACTACAACAGCTTCCAAGAGGACGCGTGCGAGGCTATAGCTTGTGAAGAGCATTACGTGGCTATTATGTACCAAAAGAGCTCCCAGATGCGCAGTGAATGCGGTAGCAACGTGTCCCAGTTTACGGCATTTTCTCCCTCCCTCTCTCTTCTGTCGTTGTCCTTTAGGAAGCGAACATGAAGAATAAAGCTCTATTTTTAGAAACAAGTCTAGGCTCTAAAAAGAGACCAAATTAAGCGCGGAAGTTTCCTAGGCATAGGGAACTCTGGCATAGGGAACTCTACAGGCCAACTCGAGCATCCTCGCTGGGAGAGACGCGCCGCCCCGCTCGCAGAGGAGCTGGGGCTGTCCTCATCGGAGCAGTGCCGAGGTGAAACCCAGGAAAGCCAACACGACGGGAAGGCACGCGGCCCGCAGGTTTCCCCTCCCCTCTCCCTGCAGTTGTACGACTGAGAACTGAATTTGACTCTTCCTTATCTTTGTGACAAATGCTTAACTTAGCCTGGCCATATTGCCAGTGATTCGCAGAATACCTTGAAGGGTACAAACCACTCACTTATGAGATCTTCCTAAAGGTTAATTCCATTTTGAGGGCTGATTTCTGCATCGGGTTTCCACTGCAGTTTCCCCAAACGGCTCCGCACATGGATCTCTGCATCGGAGGCATTTGTCATTATTCCAGGTCAGCGAGAAGCCGGGCAAGAAAACAAAAGGAAAGCATTACAATATGTACGACAAAGTCACGTGAAGCTGCCTAAGAAGTTGGGAGGACTTGGACTGTAGGAGATCACAGATTCTAATGCAAAAATCTAGACTAATGTCACTAGTTTTTAAGTCCGTATCTTCTGAGCCATGGGGCTTCACTCTCCACTCTCTTGCCCGGACAAGTCGTCTGGGACTCACTTCCATCTGGCCTGGATGCCCCCGGTGAGGTACCAAGCACCGTGATTAAGTCACCGTTAGCGGTCTCCCAACCAGGGCACTCCAGATTTTGCAAGAAAAGAACAAATGTTCCATCAGGAAGAGTAGCTCTGTAATTCATAAGCGGTGCTGGAGCTAGCTAGGGCAGATGTCCAGATTCTGACTCTAATTACTTATGCTGCCCTGCTCAGGCAGTCCCCAACGTGATTTATTTTAAAGACAACAAAAAATTATTATTGCTGATCACTATAAATAACTGTCTTTCTAAGCACCTGACAGTTTAAATCTAAGAGAGCATACAAGGGAGAGTCCAGGTCCTCAGCAGAGACAGAAGCCCTTTGGTCGAGTGGTTATTTTGGGACACAGTGGACCATTTATTGAGGTTTTCTCATTACCACCCGAGGGTAAGGCTCTCCTGCAGGAACCTGCTGCAAACCGTCGCCTAACGTTTCCCCGTCACAGTCTGAGGCCAACGCTCGCGGCAGCTGCGTGCGCTGTTTCCCATCCCATATTACACAAACCGCCTCACCGCTTCTTGGTCTTTTTATCCTACTTAGTTCTTGTCCCTTGTAATATTTAGAGGCTCTTTGGGATACAAATAGTTTCGATTTGTATGTACAACCACCTAGAACAAGGAGGGCCTAGGTCCTCAGTGCAAACAATAAATAATAGTTAATATAGTCCAGGCATGACTAGCCAGTTTCTACCTAAAAATGTCAATAAAGCTGGGCCACATTGATGCAGAGAGACATAAAATGTGAACTCCTTCAATACATGCACTTATTTGTCTCACTTTGTGAAGCTAGGAAGGAAAGAGCTGTTAGCGGTGAATAGTATTTTATTAGCATCATAAACCCCAAGAGCAAAGTTTGTGTCACAGAGAACTGCACACGCATTTGAAAGCTTAATTTATGTTCCTGACTCCTCTTTCTTTTTTTATTTTTCCTCCTACTTTTTTTTTTCCCCCCTACTTTTTCAAGCAGGGACATAATATAATTTAAAATAAAGACTAAAAGACTCTGAAGACACCTTTGGGTGAACGGGATGTTTGCGCAAAAGGTAAGCCTACCCCTACTGAAATCCTGTCAGTTAGAAAGAGTTCAGTGGTACTAGTATATTAATCTATGCTGCAGAGGTACACAGAAGCTTCAGAAAAAACACAGTTCCCCACACACCACGTTCTGAGCAAACAGCATCCCGAAATGGCAGCAACCTTGAAAGGCAAAGCCCAGAAGGAAGAGACAGATGGGGGTGAAGTGACTTGCCGAGCAGCACCAACAAATTAGCAGTGGAAAATTAGTGAGAATAGAAAAGAATGCATGGCTTTTGTCGGTTTTCCATTAATTTGAGCTACAGGAGACGCACACGGGCCTACACCACGAGAACCCAGCCCTGCCCCAGCTGGCTTGCAGCACCGCAAATTACCCGTCTCCACCAAAACCAACGCAGCATTAGGGGGCACAGCTCCTCCAGCTGCCGGTCACTCTCCTGCACCTCTAACCGTGTTTTCCTTTCATTTGGCCCTTCCGGAGATGGGTCAGGTTTCTGGCGATGCTAGGAAATAGATCTTGCAATACAATTGCAATCAACCACTGTTAATCAGCAAAATACAGCTTTCCGTGCATTACAAAGCTTTTAACTACCAGCTGCTTATTCTGGTATATTTATGTGGTAACAATTCTGCAGAGCAAGTTCCATGCCTATTAAGGAGCTGTTAAGTCTCTGTAAATATGGCTTTAATGACCAACAAGCATTTATTTAAGATTCCGTAGCCTGCCTGTTACGGTGAAGTGAAATTAGACATGTAGGTGAGAGTGCTGCAGGCACAGCACTAGAAGTTTTATGACAAAACAAATAGGCAGCACGAGTAGCTGCGAAAAAGCTGTTCTGCAGGGTACAGGATAAAACTCAGCAGCACGGCGCAAACGCCTCAGCACACTGTGACTTGCTACCTATCAAGCAGTAAACGCATTTGTGGCTCCGAACAACGAGGTGAGGTACATCTCCTATGTCACAGCATAAACACAAAGGCCTTGGGAGTTCGGGAAGGAATAGCCTTGGTTGGGAAAAATATTCCCACGCTCTTTGCTGGAGCAAGACCTGTGTACCCGTACGCACCTTCAGTTCTGCGTCGTCGTTAGGGAAGGAAGGCGTGGAAGAAGATTTGGGGAGCAGATCCATCACAGCACGACTGTCTTTGGGGTTTTCTAAGCACAGCCGAATAATGACTGTCTACAGGTGCAAAACTACTTTGTAGAACAGGCTGAAGCCCCTACCAGAGCTTTATGATATTCTTAATTATTTGCTTTGTGTCGGTGCCTAGGGGGTCCCCTGCCCTTTCCACAACACTCCTGAATCCCCCATGCTGTGCCGTTCGCTGTACAGGCACAAGACAAAAGACAGTTGCTGCCACAAGGATTTTACTTTTTAGGGCAGCAGAGCGAAGAATAGTTCTGCGATGTGATTTGCAGAACACCACAGTCGGCTTCACGAAGGCTAACGGTACGTCTCGTCAAGGCATAGTAAGCCAAATCATTTGCACGGCCACCAAACTGGGCTGCAACAAAACTAGTGGGTTCACCAGTTCCTGCCTCTCCTTCTGAAGGCGAAAACAGCAGTTCGCTTGTCCTACAAGGGTTGCGGGAAAAAGAAATGAAAAAGGATTGTTCTACTTTTTTCCCCACCTTGAAACTGCAAACATTGCTCTGTATAAATACCACGCTGTAGTAAAGTATCATCTCTTTCCTTCCTCCCCTTTTTGCAATGTCAGCCTTTATTTTTTCCTCTCTTTTACTTCACAGCTTTTAACCTTGCCCAATTGTCCCTCTTAAATAATAATTAACTCTCTTGTTCAGCCAGCGAAGTGTTTTAAAACTCCAGCGATTTTATTTTCTATACGATGCCACGGGAGACGATGGGAGGGAAAAGTCAAATCAGAAGGTTTCTCAAGAGTTGCCCCTCTAGAAAAACCATTAGTTGCCTCTCCCTGGTGAAAGGCAAATTCTGCTGCCACATCTGTAGAGAGATCCTAGGGTAACCAGCAGCGTTTACACAATAATTAACTGAAAGAGAGGAGAAAGAAGAAAACAAACAAGCGCGCAAGGCTGTTAGACTGCGCTCTCCAAGAACGCTTTCTCCCAACAGACCCGAGTCTTTAGTCGTGGAAATATGCAGTGCTTCAGTGCAACAAAACAACCACCGCGCTGAGTGACCCAGAAAAAACGACGAGTAATGAAGTTGTCTCCCTTGCGCTTCAGGGCTGAATACAATGCAGACTGCTTTGCAGCCTCAAAAGCAGGACACGGGCGGAAAAACCCAAGAGCAATGTACGATGGTAAGTGGGAGAGTACTTATTTTAATTATAAACTGGACCAAATAAATTAGAAATTCAATTACAATGCCATTCGGCGACAAGAAATTCAAAACACTCAGGCTATTAGTTGCACAAATTAACTGTAGGAGATAACAGGATTTGTGGGGAGCAATCCTGTACCCTGGTCGTAACGAAAACGTGAAGGTCTGAAGCGAGGCAGAGCGCACTAGGCACAGCCTGAGGCATTCTCGCGCTCACGGAGCTCGTGAGAAACAAAGGAGTAGCAAAACATCTTTTCGGAGTATTTCTGTCATTAAAAATTCCTCATTAAAACGCCCGGATTTTGGAAAAGGCAGACCTGCTCTACTGTAAAAGTATTTCTGTGGTTCACAGTTAGTATTGGCAGAAAACAAAATAGCCTCACCTTAAATAGCCAAGGGATTGCAGCTTGGTTTAGGCACTGCCGTCCCCAGGGAAGCCAGATTCTGCCCGGCTGCATGGCTGTAAAGCCCTTGGCTATACGAGGACGTCTCAGGTTTGACACGACAAACTAAGATCCAAGCTCCCGAGGTCCTCCTGGTTCATAGCTCGCTGCCTTGAGATGATAACCCCATGAGCCACAGATTATTAAATCGCATTCCTTCATGCTTCTCCTAAAGGGTCGATATCCTGAGTCTCTCTCATCTTCCTGACCTAACCTAGTATGAATAATGCACGAGCTACCGGTGGGTCTGCTGCTTACTGGACTGCGACCAGCCCGAGGGCTCTCTCAGCAGATCAAAAGCCGATCAAGTTCATTTCAATATTTATTTTTAATCCGCCATTCTGAAATTATAAATACTTAATACTACGTCTGTACCAGGAAAGCAAAAAAAAAAACAAAACCAGGGGAGAGACTGGACCAGACAGACTGACTCTTTCATGCTAATTTGCGCCCAGGCATACGCTGCTCCTTACGCCCATTAATATTCTTCAATGAACAGAGCTTATTTATTTGAGTCCTCGGAGAGCCCGCAAGGACAGAGGTCAGAGCCGAGGAGCACAAAACAGGCACGAAGGCAGGTTTCATTCCTAAAGGCTTTTCACTGAGGTTAAATTTTCTGGCCCTATACAAATGTCCAGTGGTAACACCACGGCTCTGACAACGCCCAACTACCCTGACACCTCTGCGTCTCAGACCTGGCCCTCCCCAGACCCCGGGATCCCAACCCGCAGCACCACGTACCCCCCGACGTACCCATCAAGTGCTGGAGGCTTCCCAGCAGCTCCGTCCTGTCAGAGCCCTACCAAAGATTTTGGTGCTTTTATATCTATTTACCACAGCAAGGAAAAGCCCCGCAGCCGCCTTTGCTGCTAACCCCCAACCCCTTGCCCGTTTCCCACACGCCTGAAGACGAGAGGTGGGAACAAAGCCAAACGCGGATGCACGTAGACGCAGCACGGTACGGCTGCACAGCCCCGTGGGTTTTGTTGGCAATCAAATCCTGCCTGCCTGGGAAGAGGCAAGGAGGAGAGCAATGGATTCAGGAGATATGAGTTGCACACAAAGCAGGCTGGACTGAAAGGTTTTCCCCAAATCCATCTGCCGGCTTCCCTAAGCACGACTTAAAGGCAGGCGCCCAGTTCCTAACAAACAGCGTGAGAAACAAAGGCTTTTTGATGGGGGTTCTGTTTTCCAGGGAGAACCATTTAATAAGTTTCACTCAGGAAGTCTCTGTTCCCAATAAAGACTTAACAAAGTTAATTAGACTAAACAGTAATTATCGTGTCTCTTCATTGTTCAATTATCTTGCTGAACTGGTGTTTCCTGATTAATTTTCTGATTAAAATGTATTAAATTGAAAAGCACTTGCAAACACGAGATGACAGGTTCTCTGCCACGCAGCAGGATTTCCGGAGGTCAGGAAGGCAGGGCTGGCCGGCACTCGCCTCGCGGACCACGCCAGCTCCGCACCCAGCGCGGCGACAAACTCGGATCGACGCGCTCATCGCAAACACACTTGCCACGAGCTCCTCCGGTTTATGAGCCACCACCACGTTATCGGTGCGTTGCGCCTTCACGCATCTCCTGCTTGTCTCTTCTAGGCCTTCCTACTCCGTTGCCGTTTTACCTTTCTCTCAGGTTTCTCACGCGCAAACAAGGTACGGGGTTTAACGAGTTACCCTGCACGAGCTGAGCTCCGGCGCAGCCGCAGCTCTGCCGTGGAGCTACGCACGGCTTCTCGGCAGCTGCAAGGCAGCCCCGTGCAGCCTGGTCTGCAGCACGGGATGGAGGTCTCGTGGCTCTGAAAGCCTGGTTCAAAGGCCAGGTGCTCCCTTTCATTAGATCCCAGAGTTTGGGCTCCCTAAGCGCTGCCTCGCATCCAGGCAGCTCGGACTGCTGCCTTCCATCTGCAAAACGCCACGGGGACGTGCGACATGCTCTCACGAGAGCGTACAGCACAGAGGAGTAATCCCCGCAGCTCAGCTCACAACACGGTATCTATCAAGCCAAGTTAACGCCTTTGGGTCTGATACTTCACGCCTTGCTCCTTCCAGCATCGTTCTTTTGTAATTCTCTGCAGGAGCCCAGCTCACATCTTCCCCGCGGTGTCTGGACCCCAGTGTACCCAAACTCTCCTAACCCAGCCCCCGCTCTGCACCCCTCAAGTCACACTTTCCTGCGGGAATCGACATGCTTCCATGGGTGACCTTAAAGATAATTCCAACCTCCAGCATTTTGCTACGTAACAGCAGAAGGCAGCTCCACAACCGGCACTTAAGAGCCACAGCAGCGGCGCTTTCCAGAGGGGCTGCTTTAGTATTCGCTCGCAGCGATCCAGTAATCACTGGCATTTTCATCAGCCCCTAATGCTGTTTGCATATCTTCTATAAGACAAATCAGAAAAGGGGATTAATTTGTGTTTCACTTTAATATCACCTGTAGCTGGGAGGAAACAAACAATCTCATTGCCTCCTTCCCCAAATCCTCGTGATTAGGTTATTGGAGCCCAAGACTTATTATAAACTATTGAAAGGACACAGATGAGCCCAAACCCCACAGCGGGCTCTTTTTGTCTTCCGTGATGCTGGCAATTCTTGATTAACTCCCATGTAGCTCGAGGCAGGAAGGATGAGACGCATCTGAGAAGCTCCGTGGTGCCTAACACCAGAGTCGCTCAGCTCTGGACGAAATCCGCAGCTCAATGCACTGCTGTGCACGGCGATCGGTGGCGCCCAGCGGACAATCCAGGAGGCACGAAGGAGCCTTCTTTTCCCTTTCCGCTCGCCCTTTTGGAAATTCAACACCAGGCTCGTAGCGGCTGCTGGGAGTGACCCAGCCGTCTGCTGGCGGCCTCGGCACAGCCCTGCTCCCGGGGACGCGGGGCCAGCAGCTGCCTGGGGTCCCTTGGTTTGAGTCTCCGGGCTCAAAGGCAGAGAACCGGCTTTCACTTTTGGATACTCACTCCTAAGAAAGGCACGTATGTGAACAAGGAGTAACAGCACTAGCGGTCTGGGTTTTCTCCTGCACGACGCCTTGTTTTAGTCTGCTCTAAGTCACCCTGATAAACTCTAAAGCCGAGACCCTGACGAGGAGTTCGCTTTGTTTACGATATGCTAAGCCTCCAAAAAGAGCTACAGCTCAGCTAAGAATAAGTATCTAAGAGCTAACAGCTTACACTTCCAGATAAAACGCGGACAGAAGGAGCATTTACAGTAGCTTCACCAAACACAGTTATGCTGAAACTGCTTTTACAAACATCCGACGTTTGCCACTGCCTTAGATTCATTCCAAAGGCCAGGACAAAAAAAAGTCTCACAGCCCAAGTAGTTTGGGTTTCCTTTTTTTAATAATCGTATAATCACAAGTAATGAATCAAAGTGCTCCTTGGCTCCCAAGCTATGATTTGGCAAACAATTACAATTATAAAACCCAAACATAATGACTGCATTTTAGCATAGCCCCGTGCTTAGTGGCTTACAGCACCATTCATCCCGCATCAGGCTGAAAGGAGATGTCCACGGGGAGTTAGCTGTGAAATGTTTGATTTCAAAAGCCTGCAGCAAGTTGATTCATGTCTATTTAATTTTTCCAGGCAGTTTCACTGGAATGCTGTATATAAATCAAATACAAGGCTAGCAGCAGAGACGTACCATGTTGTGGAAATACTGTACGATTTTAATTAAACTACACGCACAAATCAGGCAGTAGTGAAGGTGGAAGAGGAGAGAGAGAGAGGGAATTGTATGAGCCTGGATGAGCCAGTATTTTCGTGCAGAAAACCAAATAACCGTTTACTGTGAAAAGTCTGATTTCAAAAGCAGCGTTTTGTCACTGTGCTGGTACTCCTAATCAATTTAGATCTGGAAGAAACCATGCTTGAGCACAGAAAACAATGCAGCCCAGAACAGAAGTTAATTAGACCGCATCAGCTCAGCCTTGCTCGTCCTTTACTCACGACCCAACGTATGCTCTATCAGGTAGAGTTCGCGCTCTGACAAGCATGCTTTGAAGACAGCACCGGTAACCAGCGCTGCGCTGATGGTTACAAGGCCACCTTCTGCACTGCCCTACGCAGCCATCAGCCTTCACTAGAGGGGAAGCTGAAGACCCCTGTTCAGAAAACTGATCCACCCACAGCCACCTTCTGCGTCTGCGGGGCGTCACGCTGAAACTGGTGGCATTCAACAGCACGGCCGGACGAAGCTGCGAAGCAGACGGGCTAGCAAATGGGAAAATAGTATGGAAGGCATACAGCAGCCCTTCTGTTAAAGGGCAGGACTCCCGGAAGAAAGCTCCAGTAAAACTAGTTTTGTTCTTTGTGGCCATGGGACTTGCACCTGAAGATTCAGGGGCAGGACTGAAGCTTTAGTGAAGTCCTTGCAGAAGGAGGGTGACCCAGTAACTGGAAGGCTCTGGAAAATGCAGGAGTGTTGCTCCACCTTCAGTCCCTCATTGAAGCAGCCATTAAGCAGTCTACATTTACTTTCCCCTCTCCCCACACCCTGCAAAGCAGAAAAACAACTATGCCTGATAACCAATAGGCAGTACAAGAATAAACACATAAGATATCAGGTACTAAGATAATGGAGTCTATAAATACCTTGGATAGATAGGCATCTCCTTCCCTATCTAAAGGCCAGGGGAAATACAAAAGTTGTCTGCTTTGAAAAACGAAGTAACATACCAAATAGCATTCAACAATTAAATCATTGCCTTGAATTGAGACGACGTGCTTACAATACGTCCGTGCTAAAACAGGTTACAACAATTCCTTTGTATTTCCACCCAAGCATTGCAGGAACTGCTGACGCCAGAGAGGAAACGTGTCAGGCGCTGCAGGAGGCAATGGGCAGGAAAGCCTCTGCCCCACAAGCTATAGCCTCTACAGACCACACAGAACAAACGTAAAGTGACGCCGAGGCCATGGGAGCAGAAGCGGTGTGTCACGGTGTAGGTCATTGCTGTAGCTCAGCCCCAGGGCTTCCCCGCTGACTCCTTCGCAGCCCTGCACCAGGCACGGTGGCTTGCGATCCACCCAACGCTCCAGGCAGGGAACCGCGGCCATTCAGCACGTCCACTCAAAGACAGCTCTCACGCAACGGGGACCCATTAGCTCTGATTAAAGCCACAATATCCCGAATCCCATGAGGTTTGAAGCTGTAATGAATTTTGCAGGGTTTTTCCTCCTCCTTTTCCCCTCCTCAATCACTCTCAACTACAGGGCATGAATAATACAATAATGTGTTGCCTGGTGATTGCTGTTGTGTTTTCCTTTACAAATGCAGTCGGGGAAGGAAGCAGACCAGAAACTGCCTGAAGGAATTGGTTGTTTAAAGACGACTGCCAAGGGGCTGAGGTTCTGCAGATGCAAGGTGCTCCAGAGGCCGACCACAGCCTGCCCCAGGAACGCGCTTGTGAGGGGCCCTCGGAGCCCACCGGCCCTGTCCCACGGCAGAGCACTCTTTACAACCCCAGCGCACGTCTCCCCGTGTACTGCGGCACTGGAAGGGAACGAAGGGCTTGGCTGAACCTGGCGTTGTAACTAATACCGCTGTGCAAGGTGCTTCACCATCTTTTACTACAAAAAACAAACAGGGCTGTAAAAAAGGAAGAGGCTCTCAATAAAAACCATGTTATTTGGAGCTGAGGAGGTTTTTTCCTACTTTAAGCGAAGCAAGCCCATCATCCACCAGAACGCTTCTAGTTGGTGATATGGAGCGGAGCCAAGGTTATCGTCCAGGATACGCTTGCTCCCATCAGAAAGAAAAGATCTTTGAGCTTTTACTTGTCTGCAGCACTATGGATACAGGTAGGCATTTTTGAAAGAACGCAAAAGCAGCTCCCTTCCCCGCTTGGAAAGACCCTTCTTGTCCTCTCCCGTGGATGCACGCAGGCCCAGGAAAGAGTGCGTGCAAGTATCCAAAGACGTGCTCCGTCTGGAACCTAACGCAGTGTGGGTTTTGGAAGTGGCGGATCACCACCCTGAAATTCTCTTCTTGGGCCAATTTTACAGTGGTCTGAAAGCAGCAACTCCAGCACGGCTGCTCCAGACTTACAGTGAAGGCGATAAGCAAGTAATTGGACTTGGGTTCTACTCCTTGTGCTTTCTGAAGTCGGTCATGCTGTGAAGCGTCTTGAATTTTCGAAAGGGTCTTGGTTTCTGACCTGCATGTGGGCTACACCCTGACACTTGTCTAATTGCCTACTCAGATTGCAAACTGCCGTTCGGGAGGCTCTCTCTCCCTTTGCACAATGCAAAAAGCAATCTCAGCCGTAGCCTTTGGATAACACAGCAATACAGAAAAATAGCATAACGAAATACTCTTAGAAGGTATTTACTCCTCCAGTCTAACGATGCTGCTTCGTACAAACGTGATGTACTTAAACATAAATACCGGGACACTGTACCGTCGTGCTGTGGGAGAGTAAGGGACAAAGAGGACAAGTTGCACTACTCCAGGTCCAACCCGATCCCCAACAGAGGAGCCGTTAAGAACTGGAATACTTCAATAAGAAACAAAACCTCAAGGAATACATGTTCCTAGTGCACTTAACAATGCACCAGCCTCCGCTGTATGGAAAGAGCGAGGCAATTAATAAGGTATATTTAGCATGCTAAGCTGAGGTGTGCAGCTCCCACAGCAGCTGAGATACAGCAATTTAAATAACATTTACCTTAAAGATCAGCCTGGCTGTGACTACAGCTGGTGAGTGCTGTCTGCCACTCTGCAAATACGCTGCTTTTCTTGCCGGGGGGTACTTGCTTGCTGCTGCATGGGTCCTGCAGAGCGCCGCAGCTCTGGGCTGTGATGGTGGGTGTAGCACAGAGAAGAGGGTCGGGATGCTGTTGAACCAGCCCAGGTGCCTTGGGAAAGACCACCAAGACCTCACGGGCTGTTCCCTAGTTTGTGCTACCTGAGAGCACTGCTCAGAACCCATCTAGATTTAAAAAAAAAAAAAAAAAAAAAAAGATGGAGAACTGTGGTTCTCCAAGCTATACGGTGCCATGGATGCAGAAGTTTTCACGGTCTCATAAAGCAACTTGTTACACTTTGTGGAACAGAAAGCCTACCAAGAGCACAGACTTGCAAAACTGTACCGTAATTCAGATGCTCAATGCTAGATACCCTGACTAAAGAATAAAAAGCCCAGATCCCTTTAAACAGCTATAAAACTGCTTAAATCCTTGTATCACCACACTAGTTGTGTCACGGCACCCCAGAAAACATCAGCCACCGTGCGCAGCAGACCGCTCTGCAGTGCAAAGCCTTGCCTGTCCAAGCATAAACAGATTTAAATGGGTTTGAATGTTTGTACAGAGAACACGAGAAGCCAGAGTTGTATTAGTAACAACGGCAGTTTGGGACAGGATATCAAACTTCATACTTCAGCGTTGAAAAGACGCTCTAGGTACAAAGGCTTAAAGCCAGACTTGCCCGAGTGAGTTACTCCACTGTCCCTGCCTCCCAAACCCCTGCAAGCATCGCAGGTGGGATCAGGAGGAACACCGAATTAGACCAGCACGCTTCTCTCCAGAAACTCCCCCGTTTTACCTCTGAAGCAACGATACCAGGCTGGCCCACAGAGACAGAAAAAGCCCTGAGCACAGCTGAGTCCCACAGGAAGAGGTCACATCCACAGCGTTTCCCAGGATGTAACGGAGCCGTTCACCTCCTCAGCAACTTGAACCGAAACCCTTCAAATGCTGTTTATAAAAGGAGTTATTTTTCAACTTTTATTAATTAAATACTATTAGTCTTTATGAGAACCACTAAAAAACCCCCGCAGTAGTTGGGACTACAGCTGTCTTTGAACAGATGAAATGTTTTCACCGCCTTTGAACTCACTCGCTGACTATTCCCAGCCTGTGGCCACCCAGTTTGCCACAAGGTGCCTGGCGCTCAAGCCTCAAGGATAAAAGCGGCTGGTTAAAAACGAAATTAGTACCCTGCATAGAAGGCTGTAGTGCAAACTGAATCAAAGGAGGAAACAAAGACCTGAGCTAAGCAAAATCTGTATGCAGATGAGTCGTTAAACGTCTCAGACTTGACGTTAAGGTTTTGGAAGGAAAACATTCGGGAATCACGCAAAGAGCCTGACTTTGAAACTAGACAAAGGCTTGGAAAACAGGCTTGAAACGGGCTTGTTTTGTTATCATTGTAAAATCATCAGTTTACTGCAGGGCCTTGGGTGTAACCGAGGGGTGATCTATCCTTGAGTGACATCGCCCCAAGCCCAAAGGATGGAAGAGGTGCTCCCTCGTTCCTGTCGGCACTCAGACAGCCCGGCGCGTGCAGCAGGCAGGGACTGCGTTTGGTGAGCCTGGCGCCCACCGGAACACAATCCTCAGCGACCCGAAGGAAACCACGGTCCCACCGTCCCCGCTCTGCCACGTGCAAGCGGATATCTTTCTAAGAAACCTCTGGAAACAAACATTTGTTGCTCTCAGACTTCGTGAGCAGTTGATAACAGGGAGCTACAGACCCAGCCAAGCCCACGCGGGGCTTTTACAGCGAGCCAACACTCACAAATACTTCCCCTCCCCCTGGAAATATTTTTCCCAACTCTTCCCCGCACTCATAAACAGTCATTTTTTTCTCATGATAAAATCAGTCCTGCAGCACTGGCTACGGCACCTCGCTGCTGACCTTAGCCCTCTGTTCCCCCACATCTAACAAAACTATTAGAGATCCTTAGAAATTGTAACAAAACATCTGTTTCCTTTATAGCAGCTGCCACCTGGAGAACACAGCCAAAGCCAAAGCTCGCCTGACCTGAACGCTACCTGCCTGTGGGAACTGCAGCGTTTCTAATAGCAGCCAGAAGGATACTTGGCACTTGCACAGCTTGCGAAGCGCTTTGCAAACACCCCAGCGGCCCCAGAGCCCCAGCGTGTAAAGATGTTCCTTTCGCAGGAAGGCGTACCGCGGCATGGGGATGGTTTTCCCGTGGCCTGCAGGCAAGTGGGGAGAAGGTCTGGGGAAAGCCTGCAAGCGCTCCAGCCCCTGCGCCACGGCTTTCCTCCCCCACGGCGGGGAAGGACCGCCGTGCTGCTGGCACACACCGGCCCAGGGCACCACGTCGAGGGCTGGGTGATGGTGGGCAGCCCTCCTGAGCTCTGCCGTCCGCATAGCAACTCACAAGATGGCTTCATCGAGCTCTGTCCCTTAATTCTGCTGTCCCTTACGCCCTCGGAGCCGGGACCACGCGCCCAGCAGGATGCAGCCCTCTCCCTGGAGGGGAGGCCCCGCAGCCCAGGTGCCATTCGTGCCCGTAGGCATCCGGCTGAGGAGTTCAGTCGCCCTCGGCTGTAGTCGGCAGACAGACCATGACTCAGGGCTGGATCACACCTGGGAGCTCTTTACTCACTGACTCAGGCGCCGGGCGAATCCAGCTCGCTCCCTACATCTGCAACCTCCATGAAGTGCCGATGAAGAGCTGGGATGAGCCCAGGCCTCGAGCAACTGCACCAACAAGCTTTGCCTCCCAGACCGCTGCAGGCACCGGCTCCGCTGCTGCAGGGCATTGACTGCTGCCCTTCCACCGGCGATCGTTTAATCTCTGGTGGATAACTGATCAGCAGCAACGAGAGAAGAGAGACCATTCACATTATAGGAATTAAAGCTTTAGAAAGGGGGCTGATAAGAAAAAGGGAAAAAAATAGAAAAGATAGCCACCATTCCGAAGCAAACAAAAGCCACTATAGATTAAACAAACAATGCATCCCAAACCTTTTCTTTACAGTGCTCTGACAGATAGACAGCAGACTCAAATAATTAATCACATCCTGGTATAGCCGAATAAGCCACCATATGTGAGTGTTGACAAAACAATCTTTTTTTTTTTTTTTTGGGCAAGTTGCAAACTGTGCAAATTGTCAACTCTGTCTGAAGCTGAAAAATGACACATTTTATGCCTTCCCCTGCTCCTGTGATACAGCAGACACATCTGCAAGGTACGGGATTATTGCGGGGGAGCAGATCGGATGATAGCTTGAGTCTGGAGCCACTGAAAAACCCCGCTTTGCAGAATTTGGGGTTTGACGTAGGTGAGAATTCACATGATCAAAGAGGCGTTTGAGAGGATGCGGTTGCAGGAAAGCCCATGAGATGTGGTCATCTCCCTCTCGCTCACTTAACACCAGGCTGTAGCAACGGCGTTTGTCACCCTCACAGCCAAGAAGGGGCTCGCAGAACAGGCACAGATTAATAGGCTTGAAGGACCACAGCAAAGTATCCTTGGGACTGGACCTTACTGGGCTGGCGGCCTGGCACAAAGCTGGCAGGGCAGGAATTGCAGTGAGGAGAGAGGAACATCAGCACAGCTGGACCGGGGACACGCATGCTCAGTCCTTCCTTGTCTTGGCCTTCCGATTTTCCCTAAGTATTGCATTTATTCATTTTATTTTCCATATTGGTATCTATTAACAATTGCACTTGAAATGGCTGAAAAAACATTATACGGCAGAGCCAAGGAAGCCTCTTGGAGGTCGCCCAGACTGGCAGAGCCGAGTTAAAAAGTAAACGCAGAGTGAATCTTCCGCCGTTAGGCCAGGCATAAATCCACACCAGCTCTATTGAAGTCGCTCGCAGTTCACGCCACAGTCAAGGAGACTTGCTTCGGTTCTGGGGCAGATCCTGACTTTACCCCAAACGAGGAGAAAACAGGCTGCTTGAGACTGAAGTCTTTGCTCTCCCCTCCTTTGTATTTTTGTGTCAAATGAAAGAAAACACCACTGTCAATTTGACAGCCGGCAACGCCATTAAACCCACCTGCCACCCGACCACATAAATCAGCCCGAACGCCAGTCAGGACCACACAAACACCTTTAACTGCAATTAGAGAGGTGGTGGCAGGGGAAATGCTGGAGTTGTAAATATTCATCTTGCCTCCGGAGCCTCCTTCTGCTAAAGGTCATCTGAGATTAGATAAACAGGCTGCCACTGACACCGAATGATCCCGTCTGCATTCTGAAGGCATTGTAAGACACAGGTTTAATGGACCCAGACGACACAGCCGATTCACCAGTGCGGTCAGTCTCTAAGTAACAAATTCCCTTCTAACTCCCAGCCTCTTCCCTCCAGGGATCACCCGAACACCTTTAATTTAAGCGTGCCATAATCTATGCCCTTCTGCTACCTCTTAAAGTTGATTTCCTCCTTGGCGCTTTGCAGTCACGGCATTTTCACTCTACTAGCTGCTGCTTTTGTTGGGCTTGCTTTCGGACGGGGAGCCGCAGGCCCCGTTTCGCCTCCGCTCCTCCCTCCTGTCGAGGTACTTAGGTGGATCGCTTTTGAATTTTCTGCCTTTTCCCTAACACAAAGACACGGAAACCGCTGCTAGAGACTGGCACGTTCCCATCCATTCCAAGCATCGCTAGAGTTTACGGTCTTGCTATACAACAGGAAATTAAGTAATAATAAAAAATACACACCAAAAATACTCAGCTATAACAAAAATCGATCCTGCCCTATGGGATATTTTAGTGCCTAATTATGGTACCCAGGCCTCACAGCACCGGCTTCACGGACCAGCACACGGTCTTTAAACGAACCAGCGAGACTCACTCCTACAGGCACCAGGTCCACGAATCCTGGTCTCGCCACCAACTTGCAGCCCCGCTTCCACCCCGTGCGCTAAGCAGCCCTTCCTCCTGCAAAGGTGTTTCCCATCCCACAGGAACTTCCAAGATCAGGAAAATAAAATGTTTTCTTTGCCTTTCTTTTGACGGGGTCAGGGAGAGGACGACAAAAGACAGTTGTGAGCCCAGTGCAACTGGAAGTGTTTAAATATGATTTAGGAAGAGAAACGGATGGTCTTTAGGTCACGGAGGAGGACTCAGGACTACCGCTGAATTTCAGCTCTTACACTGTTAGTCTTTCCATTCAGGTCAGTCACCGCCGAGTCAGACCGCAGCTCTTTTTTGGCTCGGTCCGCTTTTCCTTCCTCACATCTTCAGTGACAACGTATGCACGGGACTCTTGTAACACAGGAACTTTGGCTCTCCAGCCTTCCTCTCCAATGCACAGCGCACCAGAACCACGGCTCTCCAGCCACGTCCCAGCAGGGCCCCAGCGCTCTTGTTTTGCTCAGATAATCCAAGGTGCCTACTCCAGCTCTATACCTAACGTGGCACGTGTCTTCAGGAGATTATTTGAAGTGGTTATTTTTATGCCTAGAACCTTCAAAGGCAGAGTTATTAAGTGTATTTAAAAGGAAGAACTAGTCCAGATAAAGCTGGGATGTAATTAGTTACAAGCTACTGTACTTTGATGACAAAGCAGCATTTAGCACGTGGACTGTTCGGCGGCGGGCTCTGTAGGGTGTGCTAATTACTGATAGCAGTCACAGCCAGGGGAGGCCTGACACTTCTCTGATAAAGCAGAGCCTTCTATAACTCGACGGCTTGGGTTTAACTCTTGCTGTTTAACTCTCAGCCAAAGCCCAGACTTTAGCACGCAGCTCTTTACAATTAACTGCATATTTGAGAGGACAAAGAGAGGGGGGAAAACCCCAAAACTTTTGAAGTAGGCAAAGGGAGGCCGGCTTACACCCTGGGATCCTGGCTGGTAGCAGCAGCAGAGCGGGGGAAAGAAACTCCTGTTGCTTTCCCACAGAACCTGCTCTCCTTGTTACAGCATCGACCTGGCTGAGCACTGCAAGGGCTGGAGACTCGTCACCAGCCTGGGAAGTTAAATCCGGTTTGACGCAGCCTCACTGATGTCAGGAGGAGACTTTCAGAGACTTGAAATGGGTTTGGCTCTGGCCCCACATAAAACCTTGTTCCTTGGCCCAAGAAAAGACAGATAATGAATTGTAGACAAGTGGGAAAGAGAAAAGGGCTGGGTCTGGGAGGCAGAGAGATGGGCTGCTGGCAGGAGGCACCCAAGGTTGTGGGGGTCAGGGGGAGGATTCAAAAGCAAGTAATTGGGGTCAGCTGTAGAAGTGGTTTGATAAAGACTGCAGAAGTGCTGAACAGCTAGGGGACGCTCAGATGTCTGGAGAGGGAGACAGCACAAGCCGAGAGCCACAAAACCAAAGGCAGTAACAACACTGGCATGTCTCAGCACCGCTCCTCAACCTCAGGGAAACACTGCAAAGGATCGTGGCAACAGCAAAACCAGTGCCTGTCACCATGTCAACTGCCAGCCCGCTACTGACAGACAGGCAGCTCGTAGCAAACGAGCCCTCACCACCCTCTGTGCCTTCTCAACGCAGCATCCATGACACAGAGCCACCACCCCTGCCTGCCGCAGGCTCTGTCCCACACTCGTCCTGCCTCGCTGATCTGCAGGTAAGGCAGCACAAGCGACGCAAGGTGACCTGGCGAGAGAAGAGCAGAGCACAGCCTCCCGAGAGCCCTTTCATGTACAGAAAGGCCATGCAAACGTCACACAGTCATGTGAAACAGATCCACCACTCGCCTTAAAAAAAACCACAGATGTGTATTAAACGGGAGGACAACTATGCCAGGGAGGCAAAGGAGGAGTTTATAATGAACCAATAAATAAAAATCCCCCAAGCTCCACTAAAACTAAAAAATTAAACCACCCCTGTCAGGACTGATAGGACTGCAGCGAGTTCCCAGGCAGGGCAAGCGACATCCCAAGCTCAGATCTCTGCTCTCCGGGCTGATGACCGCTGGGTGGTAAAATGAAATTATATTTCTATTCTGATGCTGGGGTGATTTTTTCCATTTATCAACATGATGGGCTTTCATTACATTCGTGATAGCGTTGAGTTTGTTTGGTCCCCCTAGGAGGACCTGAGGGTCTAAGGCGTATCTTGTTACTGGGCTTTATGTCTTCAGAGCACACCTTCTTCCTGCCTTTCTCTAGAAGTTGCTTTCTCTTAAATTCAACTCTCAACACCAGCAGGTAGCATCTGAACGGACTGCTTTGCAAACGCTGACGTGCAAGCCTTCCATCCAAGAGACATTTAAGGCCAAAACCGGGAGCTGAAAGAACACAGGCTATATCCACGAACCCCAGCAGCACTGCGCTGGTTTAGACTAAGCAGAGAACGATCTCTCCAGGGGTAGATGAACACTTGACGCGTCCGTACGCAGACAGGAAAATCCAAAAGTACGGCGATGCTTTCTTTACCACATCCAGCTCAAATTGCACCTTTGCAACACAAGCGTAGGGTGACGCCATTTACATACACTGTACCTTAGGAACAGAAGCACAGAGTGGAGCTCTTAGGGCTGAAACAGGAACTTTCTCGCTGGGCACCAGAACACGAAATTTCACCTGAGGCTCGTTTTTGATACGTGCACTTATGCAGACCAAAGCCTAATGCCTGTGTGTTGCTTACTCCATCATTCGCACATCTCTGGGAAGGTAAGTGCTCCACAATGTGGTTTTGAGTTCCTTAAATCCAATTACCTTCTTCCAGGCTCTGTTCCTAAGGAATCTGTATTGTTGCTATCGCTAATGAACGTACAGTTAACTCGCTGACCCAAAGCTGTGACAACAGATCTCTCCGGACACTGCGAGCCCGTCAGCCACAGACGGGGCAGGAGCCAGTAATTTCTCCTGCCGCACTAGTGCCGTGGCAATGCAAGAGCCAATCTCAGCAGCACAAGGTGGAAGAGGAAAATGGAAACTATTTCCATATTTATTGACAATTTTAATTTACAATTTGAGTTTCCACTTTGGAGAGAATACATATTTTCTCTCTAAGTGTATCAGTCTTTAGCAGTCAGCCCAGCAATAACCATTTCTGTGCCTGCAGACACGCTTACACTGGGCACAGCAAATTTATATGTAACACTTTTGAAAGAAAATGGTATTAAAATTCACCATTTAGGAGCGAGCTGTAAATTAACTGTTACTGAGCAGACGGGGGTAAAAGCACATTTTGTGTATGGCTTTTCTGTTGGTGCTTGGTTAAACGCCTGTCCAGCTGAGCCCTGTATTCTCACTTGGAGTCTGACAAGCATCCGACTCGCTCACTCTCCTCGTGTTGAAGTGGGTGAGAAAAAAATATCAAGAATGTCCTAGCAGGTTTCACCTGACAACGTCAAAGCACTTGACAAAAAATGGTTAATTCCAAGACAAAAGCCCCTTGTGAAAGGGGGGAGAATTAGTGCTCCCACCTCACAGCTGCCCAAGGGTCGGAGCCCAGAGGCAGTTATCGGCAAAGGAAGGTCCTGCAGGAACAAAACTCGGAAAAAAGCAAGACTGTGAAAATACAATCCCGCCAGTCCCGTTAAACCAGACGCTGTTCCTACACGACTCTGCCACGCCACCACATCACGTCCTCGTGAAGCACCCTGAAAGCACCAAGCAGGGCACTTCTGAACCACCCCGCGATCGTCCCAGCACGACCACGCGCAACGGCAAACCGACCGCCGTTGCCAGCAAGGCACTAAAATGACCCACGGCCAGAACTTCTCTCAACCTTGCAAGTCAAAACACTCCCGAGCAACCTTGTGACCATAACGCTGCCTGGTGTGAGCCATTCTACACTAACAAAACCACGCGAGTGCAAGTTTGTGATCAGGACATGAGAGAAGGGGGGAAGTGGGAGAAGCGGCTGCCAGAGAAGTTCTGTTTCTGCCTTGTTCCCTATGAAAACAGCACTCCGAATCTCACGATGCGATGCTTTTTTTCAGAAAGCCTTTCCTTTGCGCCTGCTTTTGGACTCCTGCAGTAGAAAAGCTCTCTCACCGTTGTGTTTACAAAGGGGAAGTGGGAACAGAACCCCTCAAGGCCAAAAAAAGAAGAAAACAAAGAATCCTTTCTGTTCATTTTAACTGTCTTGATGTATGCAGGATTGCAGGACCGCTCTGTTATGTTTTCATTTTTTTAATAGTTGGATTGCGGTGCCAACAAGGACGCAGAATAAATGAAGTTTGTTTTTTCTTAATATCATAGATGGGTCTTCAGCTGTATAAACTGGCACTGTTCCTCTGAAGTCATCAGAGCCAAATCACGCTTTCGCAGGGTCTGGCCCTGGGACAAAAATATCTTTTTAATTTCCATCTTGCTTCAGGAAGAGCCTTAAAAATGCCCCTTTCTACCCATATGCTGCAGTCCCAGCAGAACGTTTACAGCTTCGCTTGCAGCCCTGGCTAATAGCCATCACGTTTCTAGAAAATGAGTATAGTACTTCAGGCTGTAACAATAACTGGAAAAGCTGAGGCTATACGGGGCAAAGCCAAGGCAGGCTGTCCTCTAGAGGCACAGCCCATCGCACCCTTCGTCACGGGCAGGAGCACCGTAACTGCGCTTGTCTCCAAGCTTTGCATGCCGATGGCAACGGAGGGACCTACCCACATGCTCAATCTATTGTTTCTCTTAACTGGAAGATGCATCATATATATTTTAGCAAGAAAACAATTATCAGCTAACCCTGGAACCTGCTATTTGTTTCGTATCAGTATTCATTTAGTTGTCTCTTTGATGACTGGCCGTGCAGCAAAGAAGAGGGAAAACCTAAACCTACCAGGAGATTAACGACAGACTCCAGTGGAACAGATGTATATGAATAGCAAATTAGGCCACTGAAAGCTTCCTATAAAAGTAATGACAAGAGGCTTTGCTGCAGCAGAATACTCTAGCAAAGGCGGAGAGGCCGGTAGTTACACGGCTGAGGCCATCGTCTCTGGTGGGCGCTGCTCTGCTGTATCCGAGGCCGCGAGATTTAACAGTGTGATCAGTTCCAAAATCGGGTGAGATGGTCAAAATTAGCCACTGTTGGGGGAGGACTGGAGGGTGCACAATACGGGAAGCGGGGAGCAGCCAGCTACTCCTCGTACGCTTGTCAACAGCCTTTGCTGGCGAAGCAGGGCCCACCTGGCAGAAGGCAACACGTCCTAGCTGAGCTCAGCCTTGCTCTTTCCTGAGCAGAGGCATACAAGTTGCCTCTCTACTGTGTGATGGCGTCGTGCTCCTCTGTTTCCATGACAAAAAAAGTTGGTTTCCCTACAATTGATACACATTGATAAAAACTTGACAGGTTTTGTTACCAAAAAAAACTGGGAAAAGCATCACATGCCCCTTTCTGAGTGCAAAGTTTCTTCTCTACTTTTCCACCTCGCTCCCCTTAAAAAGCAAAGTTACTTAGTCGTTTTATATCTCCACAGAGGCTCCATCACTGCAAAAGAACTGTGCTCCGGGAAGAGGAAGGAGACACACCAAGCTCTTGGGCTGGGGAGGGATGGAGGGAGACAAATTCCATCAATAGAGAGGAAAGCGAGAAAGCACTTTGGGTGAGCAGAGAGTACAAGCAGCTTCCAGCCTGTAGAATATACTCAGCCTGCAATAGCTCCGAGATGAGCTACCCGGCGTGTCAGAAGGCAACTTTAAATGTATTTCAGTGCACTCATGGGAAATGCACTGTGGGCAATCACACTGTCTAGAGGAGACGAAATTGGTAGGAGCAGGTATTTCCAAATCTGTGTCTCTTCGGCTCATTGCTAAAGGCATTGACTGCATGAAACCAAGTAGATGAATTTTAACAGCCTCCCTAAATCCACACACGCGATGTCCATCTCTGAGCGCTGCCTATGGAAAGTGCAAACCTTCCTGGGAGATGAACCAGCCAATATACTGTACCTTGGTCTAGACAAGTTAGTATTTCCACCCCCACCCCGGAGGATACAGTTTAGAAAGATATGAACCAAAATGGCAGGACTAAACAAAACTGTTGCTGCTTGGTAGACTATCACAGTTAAATGACTTGATCTCCACAAAGGCAGTAAATCAAAGCACAAAATAATCAGCAATAGCTTCTGAGAGCCCTCCCTCAAGTCTTTTTGTGCCACACCGTGTCTCAGAAAGGATAAGGCTCTTCCCTTTTCTCCTGGAGCACTGCCTGTAGGGTAAGCGCTCACATAGATTCGTAGCATCACAGTTTCCTTTATAAGTGTAAACATTCACAAGCATGTGCAAAGCCTCAAAGCCGTGGTATACCCACGGAGCACAGCTTGGTATTCAAACCCACAGACCTCATATACGGGGTTTTTATATAGATATGTATGTACGCACATATGTCTACAGCTCAGAGGTGCAAAACCAGACATACATCTTCTTTCGCCCTGTACCTCCCCAGCAGAAGTGTGAACTTGTCGCACAAGTCAGACGTTATGGCAGGCGCTGCCACTGCCCAGCAGCACCGAGGGCGCCGCGGCAGGCTGCCATACAAGCAGGGGAGGGTTGGGGTTTTTTACCTTTGCTTTCTCAAACAGAGCCTTCAGAAACTGTGAGCGTTGACAGCCTGGAAAGTATGGGAAGAAACGAGCGAGTCGTTGCTTCATCCTTATATATGACATCAGAGGCTTTATTTGGAGCCACAGTAATTTCAGCCCCATGTGTCCCAAATGCGCACAGAACGCGACAGCATCAATACACCGTCTCACAGCTGAGCGTCTCCACAAAGGCAGAGGAACAGGACAGATGTTTGTACGTCTTTCCTTTCCCTCTGTGCTTAATTCACACATTAAGGGAGCGATGGAGCAGGCTTACGTCTCCCTTCGTGTGCTGGAAATGAGATGTTTTTTTTTTTAAAAAAAAGAAAGACTTCTCAGTCTGGCAACACAGCTCTTAAAGAGATGCGCTGTCAGGATGGGAAAATGTCACCAGGTGCTAGGCTGCCTTTACCAAGCCGTGACACAGGGGAGAAGGGGAGTCTGCTCCCTGATCTGCCATAGTAAATCCGGAGCGACACCACAGCAGCACTGGGCACGGCCAGCGCCGGCCGTTTCAGCACAAATCCCCATTGAGTCGCAGAGCAGTTAAGAAAGGGTTTTTGCCATTACCCCTCCAGGATTAGGGAGTGAGGAGAGTCTATGGGTGCCTCCACCTTTGCTACAAACAAAACCAACCTTCTCAGCCCCAGTGGAGGAAGCCGGGCTACAGACATCTTCCTCCATCGCTTCTTTGTTTGCTCAGTCATTTACAACCAAGGAAAAAACCACCTAAAGCCTTAACTGCAAATCTAAAAAGAAGCCTTAAAGACAGTCTGGTGCCCCCTCAGCTCAACCTCGCAGGTCTTCGCTAACAACCCAAACCTGTCGAGGGCGCAGTCGCCAGCGGCCGCGAGCGGAGGAGCCAAAACCAGAGCTGGAGAGGGAGACCCGCGGCAGGGAACGGCACGGCGCCTTCCTCGCGCCTTCCGCTGCACCGAGGCGTGCTACGCAGGCAGCAGCACGCCTGGCCGTGCCCAGTTCACCTGCCGTTCCCCCCTCCGCACCGCCTCCTCCAGCCGGGCCAGGGGCTCTGGACCCCCGGCACCCCGGGGTGCGTGCACGCGAGTTCCAGCGGCAGCACCTCCAGAATCAGGGCGTGTGTTCTCGGGCACCATCTGCTGGCCTTTCCCCTGTTAACAAGCCAGTGACGGCCACAAGACACCTTGGCACCAGCCAGACGGCTCTGGGAGGAAGGAACACCGCCCCCCCTCCGCACCAGAATTGCGCAGGTATTTCCCCCGTGAAAAACAACAGATTTTGTTCAAGAAGACATTTTGCACGGGCAAGTGTTGCTGCTCATCTGTGTTTTTCAGTGTGGGATACTCCCAAAGGAAAACAAAATGTTAATTCTGAACTGTATTTTTACTTTGCTGCTGCTTGGGAAGTATAAAACGAAATATTTTGATTATCTGGAAAAGCAATAAAGGGAGAGATTTGGTTTTTTCTCCCCTTTTTTTTTTTTTTGGCAGAAAGTGTTTGCTGAGTCTGACCCAAATTCACAAACAGCTTTGCCTCCTCCCACACAGAAAGTGCATTTCTCGGTGAGTAAACACTTTGTTACACAAATTACCCAGGTCTGCTGGTGACACTGCGGGAACACATGTTCCGAGCGAGAGTTCAGCCTGCCGGCTCTTGCTAGGCAAAACAAAGGTTTTCATTTGGGATTAATTCTCTCGGAGCTAAAGAGGGGAGGAAGGAAACCATTTTTAGTCATTGCTTGTTAGGCATCAGGAGGTCTGTCTGCAGCTAAGCGTGTAGGTTCGCGCTTGCTCTCTTTCCCTGAGGATTACTGACTGTGGCTAAGCCAATGCATCACGCAAACCCCATATTCTTTTCCCTCAGTCCTTCTTAGTGGATGAATCAAAACAAAAATCCAGAATACAGAT
The DNA here is from genome assembly GCA_013398225.1 of Steatornis caripensis. NCBI lineage: Eukaryota > Metazoa > Chordata > Aves > Caprimulgiformes > Steatornithidae > Steatornis > Steatornis caripensis. The sequence goes on from VZSC01009655.1 coordinate 91,828, forward strand.
GCTGGATCTAAAGAGAAAGTTCCATTTACATTTCAGTGCATCTCCTGAACGCTGCCAAAGGGTGAACTGTGTGCAGGATCACTGCCTCCAGTTGGGAGATTTACGGTTAGGCTGCAGGTAAAACTTTGCAACTCTCAGGATACTCAAGCACAGAAACAAATCACCGAGGGACAGCCCAGAGGCTGAGAATGATTCAGGGAGCAAAATCTATCCGCTTCTCTCTTGGGCAGTATAGTATGAAGCCTTTTCTCCTCAAGCATGCCCATATTTTATTTAGCATTTCTCCTTTACATAGGGAGCTCCTACATTTTCCACAACAGAAGATTTTTAAGAATAGGTTTGACAAAGAACCGTCCAAAATGACCTATGATCTCTGGAGCTTCACTGGTTTACATTAACCGAAGGTCCGATTCTGAACCTCCGTTCTCCACTACTCTGCACAGCGTTCATTATACCCAGTCAGAGAAACTAGAATAGCAACGTTTGCGCACGCTTAGATGTCAGTGACCACGGGAGATACTGTGGAGTAGGAAATCAGATCAAGAGCCAGGACTCCGGATAAATAAAGTCACTCCATAGGAGGATGCTTCAAAAGAAAACCTAATGTGCTGTCACTGCAGGGACCAACCGCTCTACACACGGTACCCGTTCCTTCTTCCTTTATACGAGTCGGAAACACTGCCCAAAGAGAAGTCTTGCCTCTAATGTGAGGTGAAGCTGAGATCTTCACCTATCATAGGAGATTTTACCTGCAATAAGGATGAATGAGGTTTAAGAAAAAAGTAGATGGACCTAAACGGATGGATTCTATATTGGTATTAAAGTCACACCTTGTTTTTCATCCAGTCCTACCTGTCAGGTACTTCTGATGAAATTCATTCAATGTGAGTTGTTCCGACATTACCCCGTGTTAGTACATTTTCCTTCACAACAAGACTGTAGATAGCAATCAGTAACCTCTCTGCTCAATTTTTCCTTCGCAGACCTTCTTTTTAGAATGACTAAAGAGGCGGTAGGAACGGGAGAAAAATGGGTTGATATATTCTGCCATTAAACTGGAGCTAGGCTTCGGGTTATCATAAAAGACGTTACCCGGTGAAAAGCACATCTCACTACTACACACTTACAGCCCTGTTGATGACGTATGTCAAATCCACTAAGTTTAAAAGTCAAAACAAGATTACCCTGTCTTAATAAATATTGATCACCTTACAAGTCCTTGTTTTAAAGTCCTTAATTAAACACAATACTCAACTTTGCTTGTTTCCAAGCGCATGAGAATCAATACTTTATATCATTAACGCTTTCCAGCAAAAAGAAAAGAACCCAGTCCTCAGCTGCCACAAATTGCCCACACTGGGTTGTTGCCCTGTTATCCGCATGAGAGGATCCAACAGGCCCACGTGAGACAAAGACCCTGCTGTGCCAGGCACCGCGCAGAGGCACAGGGCAACAGAGCTGTGCCTGCTCCACCAAGCAGTCAATAAACCAGCAGAGATGGAGGAAAACACCACAGGCTCTTAAAGGCAGCAATCGCAGAGCCAGACCTTCGAGTACCCACCCCATCAGGGTCCTGACCACGACAGATTAATCCTCGATAATCTGGCTTGACCAGCTCCCCGGGACAGCGGGAGGAGGGCAGGCAGGGAGGGAGGCTTTTCCAAGTCCCACTCTTTCACTGCTAGAAACAGGTTTGTGCGCTTGCTTCACCCACATTCGTATCTCTTGAGCCTTTTGGCTGAGTTGAAGGAATCTCAGCGCTCCGGCACTATTTGACAGTATGTATTACAGGTGTTGTCATGGCAATGATTTATGCAAGAATTAGTCACTGCAGCACTTCTACAACAGACTGAAGAACAATAGGAAAAACTGCACATTTCGAAGTTCCTGTGATACAGAGGTTGAGGGTTGGGCAAGAGAGATTAGATTTCTTTTACCCCTCTGATTCCGGCAGTGACATTTAAACAGCTCAGGGAAAAGTCAGTGCCTAATCAGAAATGTTATTAATAGCAATCCGACAATAAACCAAACTTCATATTAAACTGTGCTATCAGTTGCAATTGTATATTCACTACTGGCACACTTCTGAATTAATCGGGGATTGAGTAACAACTGGAGCAGAGAAGAAATTATTGCATCTGCATTGTTATATAATGAGGAAAGAATCAGAGTTTATTGGCAACAGGGTGTTTATCCCACGGGCCCCACTGCTGTCAAAAGTTCTGCTGACTGTTACGAGCCGTGGAGCTGCGCTAGGTTACCAAGCTTTAGCATAAGAAAAAAAAAATATCACCCAAAACTATAAGAAAGTAAAAGGCTCAAGAAAATGAGCACTTAGGAAACTCCAGGGCTGAACAATCTGAATTTTCCCACTTGATTACTTACTAGAATATGATTTTTAATTGAAGTGTCACGTATTGGTTCACATTATCTAAGTTTTGGCAAAGGCAGGAGGAAGTTCTAACAGGGCTGTCACTCAACTTTAATCACAAATAGAGCTGCTGCTTCTCGCTGTAATAAAGGGAGTCATTCCGCGCTCTCATACCTCCGTCCCCACCAAGGCTCTCTGAATTACAGGGCAATTATCCTCATTGTTCCCGTCTCTTCAGAATCAGCTCTGAGATTTACAGCTGTCACAGGGCCAGACCAGAAGTAAGCCTGACTACAGAAATGAAAAGGTTATTTAGAGCCGATTTTCAAAATCTGCATCTCTCAGTCTTTCTGCTCTGTTCTCAGGGACTTAAGATTGTCTTGTCCTCATAATGCCTGCAGCCTCAAATGCAATTTTCCCATTTTCCTAACAGGTTTCGAATGGAGCCTCGTGGCCCTGTCAACAAGGTTACTTTCAAGCTCGCTTTGCTATTAACAACCGCTTCGGCCAAAGGGGAGAGGAAGCCCAAGAGGTCCAACTGTCATTTTCCAGGCCCACAGCCATCAACATCGCTACGTATCCCACTCACTTCACAACGCCGCCCGGTGCAATTACCTCCATGCTCGTCCTTCTTCATTTTGTGTGCTGGCTGGCAGTAAATCTTTACTAACTTATTAGTAGTTTTTAACATACGTGTTGTCACATGGGTTTACCATCAAACGCAGCAGTTAAGTCCAGTGAAAGCATCAGAGGCACAGAATTTATCTGTCCAAATCCTATCAGTTTGTGTGGATGTCTTTAGAGGGCAACAGATTCATACTGCCCGCTAGTGCTTCGGTAAAAAGTATTTTTCTCTGGTTGCTTTTAACTCATTTCCCTTGGATCTTTCTGAAATAAGAGTGCAATTGTTAGCACAGGATCCAGGCAGGGAGTGGCCAGGCTTCGCCAATTTAAAGCTCTGAGCAGGGGAAAGCGAACATTAGAGTCTGTCCTTATTCTCCTTTATTTTTCAAGCCTTCTGTATCATTTCACATTTACAGAAGTGCTTCATGGCCTCCCAATTTAACTCTTGACAGGAGAAAAAAAAAATACAGACAGCAAAACAGCTGCTGGGACTTTAGGGAACTTGGTGTTCCACAGTAAACACTCAAAGCATTGAAGATAGGTGGGGGGAATGTCCTTTCTCTGGAGAGTGCCCAGCTCCAGGCATGTCACACTTGCAAGAAGAAAAAACCCAAAAGGATTTTGGAAGAAATATTTTGATATGTGGCACATGGAAATGTAAGCTTGGAGGAATTCAAAGCAGTATGGAGCACGCCTGCATTCTCAGAGGCTTCTCAGATCAGGTCACTTAGTTCAACGTCACTATCTAACACATCTCTTGAGCGTGTAAATACTTCAGCTGCACTGAACACTGCTGTGCTGGAGCTGTACGATAATCAGCAGTGAGAACCCTATACAGCACGAAGGAATTCACATTAGAGCTGGATGGAGAACAACTATTGCATTTAGCGGAGAAAATGTTTTTACTTCTGTGTGAAATGGAGCAGGCACTGCCATCCCGAGGAGCGCCATATGGGACACCAGAGCTGGGAGCCAGAACTCCCGCGCTCCCAGGCTTTTAGCAAGTTGAGTTGCTGGGCAGGCGCTCCAGCTCCGAAACAGATCTAGGTAGGATAGAACTGCCAAGCAGACTGCATTCAATAGCTGCCTTGACTCCTCCAGAATCAAAATCACACTGTTTCTGCAAACAAATTTGACAAATTGGCAAATTCTGAGGGAAAATAGAACAGCATTGCTTCGTAGAAAAGTTACGGCTAAGCTCTAGGCACAGTCTAGAATCCAGCTCCCACAAGGAACTGAACCTATCAGCACCACTTAAACTCCAAAGGCAAATCAGCAATGAAAACCACTGCAAAAATAGCAGGCCAGATTTTTATTCAGTGAAAGGTATAATTCTACTGATGTCAAAAAATGCTATACATCCCAGTTTGTACCAGCTGAGATCTAACTCCCTATATTTTGCAATTTTTATGCATTTTAGTTTGCCTTTCTATCCCCAGCTTTCCTGGCAGCACCTGAGTGCACGCAGCGAGGACTGGGTAGCCAGAACTGCCAGCCCGACCCACGGCAAACCCGCCTGGATGATCCTGGCAGTGGATTTGATGGGTCACACTAGCTGCAGCTCATTGTCAGGCTGGATGCTCCCAGGTTTTCCCCCTGACTAGCTGTTTGACATCTTGAATTTGCTCTGGATGCATTTTAATTTGTAAAGTAGTTACTTCTGGAATCCTCTGCTTACCCACAGCTGTCATGCTTGCGGTTATTGCCATCGGAATTTGTCCTCTTCCACTCAGAGGGAACGGCCTTTCTATAGGAAGCTAGTCCCATTTCTGCCCAACAAGTGGCAATTTTAGCCTCCTGGACAACAAATTCCTTTCTCAGCCTTATTCTGCCCCTGTGGTGAGCAGGGAAACCTCCAGCCCTGCTCCACAGCCCAGCAGGCACCATTTCCCCACCTGCAGCAACGGAGCACCTGCCAGCCAGCTCCTCTCCAGACGACCAGGAGAGGCCTTTTAGTCCAAAGCCGATAAAGCGGCTGCTGCCCAGCAGGCTGGGATGCTGCTGCCCTGACACAGCCCGATTGCTTGGCTAGGCAAAGAGGGCTCGGAGCTCCCTCTGTGCAAAGCCTTCGTCTTCACGGCCGCTATGGAAGAGGCTGGACCTAAGTCTGAGGTCTCCAACGTGCTCACTCAGCCAAACCTAACTGCTATCAGCCAGATCGTGTCCGTAGCTGTAGATGCATTGCTAGCCACCAGCTACAGTCTCAGGAAGCAACGCTTCTGAGATTTCCCTGCATTGGAGCTGCACACCCAGCACATAACAGCTTTTTGCTTGTCTGTGTCAGCTGCAAACCCCGACAGCCCATGCACTGCCTGACGGTAGGCGCCAGTACAGCTCTGTACACCAGTACAGTCTTTACTCTGCCCTTGCTGCCCTGCCAACTCTTTTCTGCAGAACAAAGCAGCAGATGTTTGCTCTTGCAAACTCAGACCTAAAACCTGGGATAGCCGTGTCCTGTGTGTAGTTCCTCTTGTGATCTGCTCCAACGTATTTCCTGTTACGCTCAATTAATGGCTTTGCTCTTCCTCCTTTCTGCTGCATGACTACTCATCCAAAACACTGGTAGCGTTTAATTTATTGGAGTGGATGCTTCTGGACCTGCAGTTCAAGGGCTCGCATCGAGGTACTCAACTTTTTAACTGATTCGCAGTTTTGCTCATACAAATATCTTGGCTGGGTAAATGAAGGATGACCATCCATGAAGAAAAGTGTTCCCCAAATATTTGCCCAGCTCTGAGGAACATAATTACTCCAAAGTGAAAACACAGGCCTGGGCTATGTATGTATGACTGCTCGTCTAACAATACCGCTCTGAATTATCTCAGCACTCCTTCCCACTTCCCCTTTCCAAGAAGAATAATCTCCTTCTGCAGCTATACCCCGAGAAACACGCCCTCACCGACACAAACCAGCAATCACTTCACTAGCTTCAACCACAGCCCTTCATGTTTCTCAGGAGGGAATAAAGGATGGGCTTGATATCACAGCCCAGCCCCGGACCTTCGCAAAGCTCGATCAGGCTGAAGAGCTGGCTCTGCAACCCCGAGCACACCAACTGCTGCAAAGCAGGGACGCAAACAGCATCTGACAAACGCAGCTGTGCTCAGCTGCAGAAAGGAAGGAACTTCAGCCTCGGCCTCCTCTGTAACCGTCTCCTTCCTAGCAATGACCACTGCAACCAGCTGTGTAGAGATTTGTTCATCTACGCAAACAAGCAGCCGAGCAGCAGGGAAGCAGCCACTGGAAAGCAGGAAGAAAGGCAGGCTTGGCTGAAAAGTCCACTGGCTGNCCTCTGTAACCGTCTCCTTCCTAGCAATGACCACTGCAACCAGCTGTGTAGAGATTTGTTCATCTACGCAAACAAGCAGCCGAGCAGCAGGGAAGCAGCCACTGGAAAGCAGGAAGAAAGGCAGGCTTGGCTGAAAAGTCCACTGGCTGGCAGGATTTTATCTTGTGCTGGGAAACCTGCAGTCCTGGACATGCCCCAGCACACCAACGCAGCCACAGCTGCAAGCAGCACAGTTGGGTGGGAAGATTTAACGTGCACAAATAAGGAGCTATAT
>VZSC01009656.1:2406-16304 GCA_013398225.1 Steatornis caripensis
GGGGGGGGGGGGGGGGGGGGGGGGGGGGGGGGGGGGGGGGGGGGGGGGGGGGGGGGGGGGGGGGGGGGGGGGGGGGGGGGGGGGGGGGGGGGGTGTAAGACACAGAGAGAAGCACCCAAAGCCGGGGCAAGGACCCAAACGGCAGAGCAGCCCCCGCGGCAAGCAGAGCGGGCAGCGGCAGCGCCGCTCACCGTGAGGAGCCTGGGTTTGCTGGCTGGACATGAGCACAGCCCTGCAGGGATGCTGCTCCTCTGCCGCGCGGAAAAGATGCAAACTACCCAAATCTTAACGAGCAATTAAAAGTTAATCAAAGGGAAGTCTGTCAGATAAGGATTGTTGTGTGGTTTTTATACTTGGCTTTGCATCTGTTTGTGGAACAAAACATATCGTCAGCGAGATTTGTAGCCCTGAGATTTGCATTGTGGTTCCTGGATCTAATTCAATTCAGCATCGATGGGTTGGGAAGGATGGGATTTTTATGTTAACAGCAACCGTTATCTTAGACTCAAGCTAACTGCTACGTGCTCTGTAAATACGTGCATGTGCTCAGCACGTTTCCTTAATTCATAATCATGATGAGAACTGCTGTCTGTCCAGCTTCTCCCCAGACATTCCCTCTCACGCGAGCACTGGAGCAGGGATCCCAGTGCCCCAGAGCGTGGCCCGGCGCTGGCCGTGGGGCTGTCCCCCACCCTGTCCCTGCCTCGGCTCGCGGGGGACAGAGCTGCCCGTTTCTGTCAGTGGAGGCGAGCTGCCCCGTAACGGTGGGGCACGTTTCCGTATCTGTTTGATTTTTATTTTCGAACGACTTGAAAAATACAGCAAAAGTTTTCAAAAGAAAAGCAGGTTTTGCAGGCATTTTCACAATCCGTCTCTCTCGCGAGTCGCAGAGCTGCTTTAGGAATGTTTCGGCGAAATGTCGCGTTTGGGAAAGGAGGGAGAGAGGGCTTGGGGTTGGCAGTGCCAGCACTCCTGGTTTGCAATCCATGCAACGCCTCCCCAGCCTTTTCGAGCACCCCGAGGGGTGCAGGGCTGGTGCGCAGCAGGGGCTGGGGGCGGCCGCGGGCGCACCAGCCAGCCCGGCAGCACCCGGCCGCAGGCTCTCGGGCGCTCAGCAGCTCCGAGCTTCCCAGGAGCCCTGGGCCTGGGACCTCCCGGGAGGGAGATGCCGACATCCAGCCACCCACGTCAGCCCGGAGCCCAGGGACACAGGGGACAGTTGCTCCCTGCAGCACTTGGGCTTCATCCAGCTGGCTCAGAAAGGTCTGCACATGGTGCGAGCCCGGCGGTAATTGCTTGCCAGGCAGGGATGCTGAGACCTGCCTGCATTATGCACAGTTAAACGCTCCGTGATTCCGCCCCGAGCCCCCCCGCTCTGCTGCGGGCCACCTGCCCTCCGGTCACCGCGACTAATGGATTACGGCATTCCCAGTTCAGAAGACGCTTGCATCCCCAGAGTTTTGCTGAGCAAATGCTGCTCTCAGAGATCTGAATAGAAACTAATTGTTCCGAGTGTCTTTCCCGTTCCTGATCTATCGATTAACCACTGGGAGTGGGAATCCCTCTAGAAGTGCTCTCCCGGCTCATTCAGTCCACATCACTTCAGCTTCTTAACTAAATCCCTTCCAAATCCTTGCAAAAATCTAATTGAGAGCTCCTGCTGCTGAGCGGAGGTGCTGCAGCCTGCCTCGACCAGTAAATGGCGTGTGAATGAGAGGGAGCCTATTGTTGCCTAACATGGTCCCATCAATAATAGATACCAGCAAAACTCCGAGGGAGCTAAAAATTTCTCCTTTAGGTATGAATTATGGATGCAGTTTAGTGTAATGTGGATGTATCTCAAAGGTTTTTCACAGTTTATAGGCTAGTAAAAGCTAGCAATTTGCTTGTGTTCCACCTATAGGTTTTTTAAAATAAAGAAATTCTCTCTTCTGCAATAAATTCCAGCATTAACGAAGGTGAGGACAAATTTTTAACATGCATTTCAAGCACAGAATGAGCATGTCCAGGCGGGAAGCCCACGGGACGGCCAGCGGTGCTCCACGCCGGAGCCATGTGCCGCGGGCAGCCGGGGGCAGAGGGGTGCACAGGGCTGGTCCTCCGCAGCCAGAGCCGTCCCAGCCCCACGGTGCCCATCGCCTCGTCCCAGGGCGGGCGGGCAGGGAGGGTCCCTGCGCTCGGCGGTCTCTGCCCCCGGGTAGATTTTGGCTGCGGTGGAGCAGGGGAGTCGGGTGATCCCAAAGGGTGCTGAGCACCGCCTGCTCCCAAGGGGCTGCCAGGAGCCGAGGGGCACTGCTGCTCCGCGCGGGGCCAGGGGCAGCCGGCGGGGATGGCTCCCGGCGCGGAGGCTCAGCTCCGCAAACGAGTGGTGCTGGCGCCCGTTACCTGTGGCGCCCGTCCCTGCCCTGACAAACGGCCCATGGCCCTGATAGATCTGCGGGAGACACTTGAAAAGCCCACGTGCACCTCCCGGGGTCAGAAGGCTAATGCTTTTTTTAATACCCTCTGATAATTAATACTCTTCATCTACAATGAAAGATCATTATAAAAAGATTTGCTATAACTACAGTAGCTCCTTCTCGAACACGTAATGAACAGCAATCCCGAGGGGTCAGCTGCTGTCAAAAAAAAATCCATAGCTGCAGATTCATATTGGCATTCCCTGCAGCTCCAACAACCGCTGAGCGACCAGCGGTAATGAACCGACGCCGGCAGCCACGGGCCCTGGTGGGGCCGGCACGGCAGGGCCCGACGGGCGTCCTCTGGGGTGCAGCTGGGTGCAGCCGGGTGCAGTGCCGGCCAAGCAGCGACGCTCCCCACCTTGGCTCTCGCTCCGATGCCCAGCAGGGATCCCAGCCGGTCCCTCCGTGAGGGGCTGAGCGGATTCCCTATGGATCCAGGGCACGGCAGCGCCCACCGCGGTGCCACCCCCAGCCCTGCCTCTGGCTGCCCGCCCCTGCCTTGCAGGCCATCGCCACCGAAGTGGGGGGCACCAGCAGCTTCGCAGCTCCCCCAGCCCTGCCGCAGCGAGCGCCGCAGGTCCTGCTGCCCGGGGCGGCGGGGGGACCCCGGCGAGTGAGCGGAGCCCTGGCACTTGCTGTCGGGCACCCAGGGCTGTCTGCTCTCTGTCGCCGGAGAGAGCATACAGCAACAGCGGCGTTTCCGCAGTCTGGGACCAGAACTATCAGCGAAATTCCTGGTTTTCCAAAGGCATTGGCCTGAAACACGGTTTATACACACAACGCTTGTCATTTAATACGAGCAATAAAAAGGCTCTTTAAGCACATCTTTTGCAGACATAATGTTTCAATTTGCAAGTTTAATTTTTTCTGGTTTTTTTTCAGAGAGGCGTTGACATATCTGTATTTATTTTTTAAAGAAAGAACAAACTTTTATAGACCTTCTGCAAAACCTTGTAAAAATATAATCTCTTCTTGTGCCAGACAACTGGTGCCTGCTGACTCAATTGCTTTTATATGTGACAGGGCTTGAAAAAAATGATTGCCATCGCCTAACTCCGAACAGATTGGAGTGAAGTGCAGGACTCATCAATCAGAGGTGCCACGTCAGGCATGCAGAACACAGCACCCTGGTGCCGGGATCATCGTGATGGCTTTTTTCCTAAATCTTCCTTCAGCCATTGCTTCTGAGCACTCCTGGCTGCTGCCGAGCGGCTTGAGCAGCAGCGTCGCAGGGTAATACAGAAAATGCAAGTGCTGCAAGTCAGATGCCGCTTCCAGCCGACAGCGGCTGCTTGTCAGGCAGAGTAATCGCTGATGCGCTTTCGCAGGGAGAAACTGTCTTCAATTTAATAAATATGTAAAGCAGCGTTTAACAGCCCCGCAATAAACTGTTGAACTACGTGGTCTGTAGAGCTAAACTCATCGCTGCTCCTGACAGCGCAGCCGTTTGCATTGGTGCTTCGGCTTTGCACCTGCACGCGCGTCCCCACGCCCCACTCCCGCAGCCTCGGTGTCTGCGGTCGCTGGGCTCCTTTCCCCTGAGCTGGGGGCAAAGCCAGGGTCAGGGGCAGCGTCCTGCACACACAGGGGCTGGTGCTGGCAGCGGGGGTCACGGGGGGAGTCTCTGCCGGTGCGGGAAGCGCCAGGCCTGGAGGGGGTGTGACGGGAGCGCTGCCAATTAATAAATTTAGGAGACGACAGCCCAGTGTTGTGCTAAAGTGTAGAGGTGGGATTTCTTGAAAGTTTTGTGGTACGTGTGCTTAAGCAGGCTTATCGATTTGAGCACGTGCGCGGCACAGCATTGGAGCCAATCAATATGTGCATTATTAATGTGCTGTACTTATACCGAGTGATTACTCATGAAGAAGTGGCCTTCACTGGGGCCAGAGTTCAGACTGCTCTGCTGTGATAGATGCTTTTTAAAATTGCTGGATTGGAGTCGTCGGCGTTTCACTCCACAGCCCTGTGAGTTACTTGTCCTTCGCTCTCTGCTCTGCCACCAGCTTGGCAAATACGGTGCGCAGAGCCGCGCTGCTGCCGCCGCTGTGCACCTTCCCCTGCCCTCAGAGCGGGGCTCGTGTCCCCGGAAGGTCCCCATCGCCCCTCAGTCGCCCGCTCCTGCCCGCGGGGCCGTGGCTCTCCCGCTGTGGCCGAGTGAACGGCGTGGGTCGGCACGGCCACGGAGCCCAGCCCGGGGCTGCAGCCTGCCGTGGGGGCAGTGGCACCTCACAGGGACTCTCGGCTGGGTGCTGAGGCAATCCCCCACCTCTGAACCCTGGAAATGCCGACCGCTCCGGTGCCGCCAGTGCCCGGTGGGCTGCACACCCTGCCCTTTGCTCTGGGACCTGACCCAGGTGTGGGATGGGAAGGGGGGATGTGAGACCACTCGGTCCCTCTTTGCCACTCTCTGACGGGGGGAAATCATCCCTTGAAAGGCTGCTCCCTGCTCCTGACCCCCCAGGTCCGGAATTCAGTGTGCGAGAGGCCTCCCTGTGCTGGCAGAGCCGATGGCGGGGAGCGAGGGCCGCGCCAGGCGGACGCCAACCTGCGGCGTGCGGTCTGGGCGAGGGGCGTCCGTGCCGCCGCCAGCTCCCCGGGCTTTCAGCTCAGCCCCGCGTGAGCCCAGTGCCGTCCTCTGTGCTGGGGGGCGTCTGCAGGGACGCCGCAGCGTGGGAGGACTTGAGTTACAACGAGCCATCTGAACTCTGGGGTATTTAACTCACTAATTAAGCACAGACCTTGCAAGCTGGGACTTACACAAAAGGGAGATGCCAGGGGATATTTCCGAACGCCGCGCTACAGCTGAAAATTAATTCTTTGAGATGTTGTGTGGATTAAAAGGCAGAGCCGGGCTGGAGCTGGTAATTAGCAGCTCTGGGATCCTGCAGCCGCAGCCAAAGGAGCAGCTACTCCCGGCGTAGAGACCGGCCTGGAAAGGGGCCCTGCCCTGGCCAGCAAGGCAGCAGGGAGACCGGGGGCCGCCGGAGTCGGGGGCGCGCCGTGGCCTGCAGTGACCGCGATAACGAGACCGGAGCCTGCTCGCCGGGGGCTCAAAGCCCCCAAACCCGAGGGCGGGAAGCTGCCACGCCAGGCTGGCAGGGAGGGCGGAGGGCGGCCCCCTCCCTTCGGGGGCCAAGCAGTGTCTGCTGGCGCTGCCACCGGAGCCGGTCGGGACCCTCTCGGCCAAATACCTCCCGCCGGCAGCCCCGGCTCGCTGACGCTGAGGGGTTCTGAAGGAAAGTGTCGGCGCTGATGAAACTCTCAGCAGACAAACTGGAGATGATTTGAAGTAGAAATGCCACCTTTCATTACAGTTCTCCCTCGGTGTTTTGCTCCACCTTTCGTGCAGTATCTTCTCTTCTGTGAGACACCGTCACGTTCACACTACGCGGGGGCAACGCTCCAGTGGGATCCTTCCACAGCCTCTGAACTCGCTTTCTCCCCGGCTGCCCAGTCCACAAGACATCTGAAAATTTTACTTTGTCCTCATTTGTGGTACCGACACCCAAGGAAGAACTTGCCCAGGAAAGGACGTTCGGGTTCATCACCGGCGCAGCAGCCGTGCAGCGCTGGGGCTCTGGGTGGAGCTGCCGCAGGGCTGGAGACGTCCCCTGCCATGGGAGCAGAGGGGCTGCGGCAGCGGGGCACAAGGCAGCGCCGGTGCCTGAGCCGCCAGCAGCGCACGGGAGGGTGGCCAAGCTTCAACCGGAGCTGCCGTGGCCGTGGCGGAGCTCCCACCCCGCCTGCCCATCAGCCATGACCGCCCCGCGGCGGGCGCTGCCCGGGCCCTGGGCAGAGCAGCCCCCGCGCTCCCCCCTGGGCAATGGGCAAGCTCTGACCAGGATTACTCTCATCTGCATTTGACCCGTGTTTTGTTGCTTGCAAAGCTTTGAAAAGCAAAGAGTACCTCGACTGATCTCCCTTTCTTGTTAGCTTGGAAACCCTGCATCAGCCAGCAACCCAGATCCCGTTGCTTTGCAGTGCACCCTCATTAGAAACTCCAGGAGAAGCTCGGGCTCCTCAAATCAAAGGCGCCAGATCTGCGCACACATCTGAGGGATTCAGCACTGTCACAGGTTCCTGCATGTTAAACGAGCGTGTGCGGGGGCTGTGGCTGAGGGTGCTCGCACGGCTGCCGGTGAGGGGCGGAGGTCCCCAGCCCAGCCCCGCACCAACAGCACCACACGGGACCGGAGCTGCGTTCCCTCGTGCTTGGGGAGCAACACGCCTGTGCGCCACGAACAGCTCGTGTTCCGCCGTTCCCGAGGCATCCAGTGCCAGCAGTGGCCAGCGGCACTCGTGTTTTCCTGGGGAAAAGGGCTAATTCAGCCTCGCGTCCCCCTGTGAGGAGCACGGGACGCGTGCAGGTCCCGTGGACGCCGGGGTTAACAGCCACTTGTCTGAGCGTGCTCCAGGCAAAAGCCTTCCTGGGAATTTCTGTGCCAGGCAGACGATCACAGCTGTAAATCTGCTCCATCTCTCTCTCTCTGCCTCTCATTTATGTATTTTTACTTTCATCTTGCGTCAAAAATACCAGCTTTGACACGCCTCTCCCCCAGAGGACAGCCTGATTAAAGTGCGAATATTCAGAGGTGGCTCTGGATCACAGACCCAAGTCAGCTCGAATCACCCACGGCTGAGCAGCCCAGCGTGCCCCGCCACAAGCCACCGGCTCTCCAGGGACTCCGCAAAGTGCTTTAGCTGGAGCCCCACAGCCGCCTGCACGGCCAGGGGTCTGCAGCGCCCGGCAGCCCCAGCACCACGGGCCGGGGCGGCTGCACCGCGGCTGAGAGGACGCGCTTGCACACGCGCGTGCACACATGAGGGCACTCGCTGCAGGAGGGATTCACCAGTCCCCCAGCAAGACGGGGTCACTGCGGTGCCTCCGCTCCCCTCCTGGCTTCTCTGCTGCGGTGACAGACGGCAGCGTCACCCCCGCCTGCCAGCTCGCAGCCCCCCACAGCTCTTGCCGCTCTGCCAGCGATTTGGGAAGGTGCCATAAGGTGCCCGCTAAGCACGAGCAAACCTGCAAGCCCGGCGAGTGGGAATTTGCAAAGCTCTAATAGGCGGAGGAACCACAAGCCTGTGGAGCTGAAGGACGGAAAAAGAAAGGGGAAGGGTGTTTCAAAGCAAAGACTGGGGGATCCTCTGACACCCACGGGGAGCGCGGAGGCTGCCAAGCTGCTGCAGGATGAATGAGAAACCCAGAGATTACAATAATTTTGTTAAAGAGTTCTTAGCTCTGCTCTTCTGATTAATGGGATTTTGTGGGGAGTGCAGGGAAAGGTCATCCGGCACGTGTTCCACAGCTGATGACATTATTTGGCTCTGCCAGGGAATTGTTACCCGCGGACGCGCTTCCCCGGCAGCTACGAGGTGCTCGGCACTGCGCAGACCCAGCAGCATCACTCCAGCCGCACCAGGGCATCCCGAGCACATTCACAGGGACGAGCAACCGCTTCAGACGAGGCTTCTACCTAGAACCTGCAGAACGAGGGGGCACAGCACCCACGCCACCCTCACTCCCCTTCGTGGGAAGGGCCGTTACACAACGAACCGTCTCTGGCTGTGCTTCCTGTGACCGGAAGGCAGGTGTGCCGTACATTGTACGCGTTGTAGGGGGCCAGTAAACGTCCGGCAGGTCCGTACCCGTCTGCTGCAGCCGACTGTGCGGCTCAGTGGCTCAGCTCCCTCGCACTGAATGCAAGAGGTTGCAGAGGCGAGTGCCCGGAGAGCCCCAGGCCAGCTCCTGGCACCCAGGGCTGCGTGGGGCCCGGGCTGCAGCGCGGTCCCCGAGAGCGGGCAGCGGGTCCCAGCTGGGCACCCGTGAGCCTGCAGCAGAACCCACGGGGCACGGAGCAGCACCCGGCCTGGGGCTGGGACCGCAGCCTCTGCGCAGCCCAGCCCAGCTCGTGTGCCCGCGGGCCAGCACCAGTCCGGGTGCTGCTCCTCCTCACCCGAGCTGAGCCGCTCCCAGCTCCCAGCGCCATCCCTGCTGATCCGCAGAGCACCCTCCGGAGCACATCCCAAAGTGCGAGGAGATGAGACGATTAGCACCAGCCCTGTGTGTAAATCTCAGCTAATGACAGCCCTCGATGGCTGCTCCCAGCAGAGCTGGCTGGGGCGACTGCCATGCTTTCCTCACGCTCAGTTAATCACTGCTCTCCTCCACCTCTCCAGCCACTGCTCAGCCTCAGATTTACGAGCCATGCTGCCAGGAAGCGTGGTGCCGGTGGAGCCGTGCCTCGGTGCCAGCCGCGGCGCAGCTGCTCCTCGCGCCACGCTTGCCTCCGCAGCCCGCAGCCTGCCCGCAGCACCCGCGCCCTCTGTCCCCTCCGCGGGGACCGGGGCACAGGCCAGCTCTGTCCTCGCGGGGAGCTGGGGGACAGAACGCCACCGGGCAGGCAGGGAAAGCCCAGTGCAGCTCGGGTGCCGCTCGTGAAGCAGCTGGGAAGAGGCCAACGCGACACTGTGTCTGCTCACCGAGCCCACGCGCACCTTCAGCAGGTGCTGGTGATGGAGCAGGTTCAACGGCAGTGCCGGCGTGGGTCAGCAAACATATTAATTACAGGTCCTTTTCCCGGGGGTGCCCATTTCTCTGCAGGAAGCGATGTTTAGCCTGAAGCCCATTAAATAATTACAATAGCTCTTAGAAACGGCACACGTTCACCGTCCGGGAGTTCCTCCTCTTCGGGGTCAGGACGCTGCCAGAGGCTGGGGCGGCGCTGCGTCCCGCCGGGCGCGGGGCAGCCCTGCAGCAGGAGCAGCCCGCGGCGGTGCCCCGGGCGCAGACCGGCGCCCAGGCAGACGACGCTGGAGGTGCCGCTCCTCGTTTGGCCCATCCTGCGCCCGGGCCGTGCCCCGCAGGGTCCTGCCCCCACCGCAGGGGCTCAGCACCGGCGTGGCAGAGCGAGGGCACCCCTTCCCCACTCTGCCGCTGCCGTCCGGGTGTGCCGCGGCTTTGACTGTTTTTCCAGTAATGAAACTTTTTTATTGTAATATTATAATCTGCTCGGTGTAAATGGCTTGTCCACCGGCCCTGCGAATCACCTGTTATCATTGCAGTCAACGGCCTGTGTCAACCCAATTTCACAGACAAACGCTTCTCTCCCTGACCACGGTCACTGACATGGGTAGCTCTGATTTACAAAGCCAATAAAAATAAATTCACTGAATTACTAAGAACCACTGACTTAATACAGGAGATTAAAATCTCCAAATTTAGGGTGGCTGGAAGCCATTTAATACATGAGCAGTGCCAAATAGGTTATAGAAACGTCAGCCTAGCCAGGGTCAGATGCCACAGCACGGTGATTTATTGGTGAGAAAAGGGCTAATTGATAAGTTACCTTTAATGCTTTTTTCCAGTAGCTAGGTAATTTATATCACGGTTTGTTTGTCATCTTTTACTCTTGGGGTCAACCGAAATTTTTTATGGCGAGAAAAATCTTAGCGTCCTGTTCATTAAAGCAGCGAGGTCAGGCTGAAGGGTGGAATTTAGCGGGAAATAATCAGGTCGCTGTGATTAACTACGGCCTCGCTGCCTCTCGGAGCAAGCCACGGGCAAAGCCAGCCTTCAGCGAGACGGAGCGTGGGCCACCGGCCGCTGGCAGACGCCTTTGAAAACCGCCCGTAAACAGAGAGAAGGCGACGGGCAGCACCGAGAGGAAGGCCCGCGCTTCCTACCCCGTCCCTCGCTGGGCGCTGGGATCAGCAGCGCCTTCCCCCGCGCTCGCGCCATCTCCGAGGGGGCTATGGGCAGCAGGCTGGCCCCCGCGGCCCCTGCCCTGCCCTGCTGGGGAGGGTCCCAGGGTCCCCCCGCACACCCGGGAGGGCTGCCCGGGGCTCAGCCTCTCGCTAGGTCTTTGCCTGATTTTTGCCCTTACAGATTCTCCCGGGCCGTGTCTCTGCCCCACCTGCTGTTTGCAGATGTTTGCAGATGACGTTTGCTGTCACAGCACAGGGGTCTCTGGGCCAAAGCCTGCCCTGGGTGCCGAGCAGGCGCTGGAGCGGAGCGGCTCCCCCAGCCCTCGTGCTGCTGACGCTCAGCCCTGCGCGGAGGCCGGGGGTCGCACCCCGCCACGGGGCACGGGCACGGCCAGCAAAGGGGATCAGAGCGCCAGACGCAAGCGCTGCCCCGAGAAGCCGGTTAGGAAGGATGCGCGATTACAAACGAAAGGCTTGTGTAGACTTTAAACTTCACTCTGCCTTCATAAAGGTGTCAGCTGGAATTATTTTGGGCATTTACTTGCGTGGTCTACTGCATCACTAGCTAAAAGAGTTTTTTTAAATAATGGAATTTGCTGTTTGGCTCATGCATAAAAAATAGCAAGAACACGACCCAGTTGCATAATTTTCTAGTAATAGAGTCAGGAGCGTTTAGCTCAGCTGCCGGCACAGCGAGAACACCGCGCGCGAGGGGACGCGGGCAGGGAGCCCCGGGCAGCACAGCCCTTCGTGGCTGACGGTGACCAAGTCCTTGGGGCAGCGCGGAGGGGGCAGCGGGGGAGACCCTGGGAGATGGGGCAGCTCGGCTGCTCGCGGTGGCCCGCTGCCTGCGGCCATGGTCCCGCGCCGCAGAAGGGGCACCCCCCCGTAGGAACTGCCCTGGCCCCGCGTCGCTCCCGCTGCGTCTGCACGTCCTGTGTGGCTCAGCCCTGGCCCTCGTCCTCGGCAGCGCTCCTCTTCCCACTCCAACTGCTCCGTCTCCAGGAAAGCCGCTCTCCTCCTGGAGAAATGCAGAGCGTGAACCGTTTCACCTCCGCGCTGTTAAATAATTGGTGCATGAAATATGTTTCTATAGGAACCCCTACAGATGTTAGCTGAGCACAGCCCGGCGTGGATGGAGGTGAGTCACCAGCGCCCGCACGCAGCAGACGAGATGTGACAGGAAGGACGTGGCCAAGATCAGCCTTTCGGCCCCTCGCCCACGCCCCGGCGCTGCTGCTGGGCCTCGGCCATCAGACCGGGCTCAGCCGTGACCCACTGCTCCTACGGGCCCAGCACCAGCATCACCAAGGCTGCTGGGCCGCCTGCACGGGCTGCCGAGGGTCCCTGCGGCTGCGGATGCTGCGGGTGGACGCGGGACCAAAGGGATCCATTCATCAGCCTCCTGCTCACCGGACACCTCCTGCCCCAGCACACGGGGAGACACGCTCCGCTTGTATGTCTGACAACTGAAAGGGCTTGCAGCAATTAACGTTACTGGTGATGAGCCTGCAGACAGGCGCTGGAGCCGGTTATGGCCCCCGAACACGCCGTCCCTGCCTGGCCCCCAGAGCAGGGCTGGGGGAGGGCGCAGTGGGACCCCCACACGGCACAGCCACCGAGCCCAGTGCAGGAGCGCGGTGCAGGGCTGCCGGTGTCGGCTCCGCGCGGGGCACAGGACAGGCTGGCCCCGGCCCCGCTGCCCTGCGCCGTGGGGTGCCCGGGGGACCACGGCTGGCGGGGAGGCCCTGACCGAGGCGCAGCAGGGCCCTGGGCACAGCGACAGAGCTGCCTCTCCTGCTGTGCAGAGGCGGTTTTATAAGAAGCGGCATTTTGATTTATGCCATTTGACATACGGAGAATTCCCCACAGCGAGCAGTCACTCACCCGGCTGATTATGGGCTCTGACTTCTTTCTCTAATTAAAACTCTCCCTCCCATTTTAATTCCTTTGCCCCAGAACTCCCTGTTCTGGATCATCTCCTAATGTGACACTGACTGCCTGCGGCAAGTGACCAGGGATGCCCCGTGCCCGGACCGGCCGGGGCCCCGGTGAGAGCTGTGAGGCAGCCCAGACCCTGCACGTGCCGCCGGCAAAGCCGCTGGGCTAAGAGGGCCCACGCAGAGCACCAGCCCCAGCAGGGCAGGCAGGGCCGGCAGCCGGGCTCTGCCGCAGACCGCACTGCCGCTTGTCTCTGGTCGTAGCTGACCAAGGCAGGACGAGTAAAACGGTGTTTCTGAAGGAAGGCGATAGCCTGCCCAGGGACTGACGAGCACAAAATGTCCCTCTCGCGTTTTCCTGGCGCTTGGGGACTCATTTTTAACGTAACTGAAAGGAAAATATGTTTAAACACAGGATTTAACCCTCTGACATGAGCTTTATTCTGGTTGAAAGCAAATCCCCGAGGAGCAGAGCCCAGCGCAGAGGGCGCATGGCCCCGGCACGACGGCAGCGTGGGGGCGACGATGCCGGCAGGGCACGGTGCGGCTGGACCGGAGCCCACCCGGGTTGCGCAGCCGCCTTCTCCTCTCCCTCGCTGCCTCCCCGGTGCCTCTGCTCTGCGGGGGGTGTTCGCTGTCCCAGCTACATCTGTGTTCAGCCCCCGCGCACCAGATTGGACGGTGTTCGCCACAAACACGTGCCGTCGTTTTATATAAACAAGTTACCAGGCTGGAGCTTTACTGCAGTGAGCAAATACTGGGTCAGGCCCTCTCACAGCAATGTCTCTCTCACTGTAATTAATATTGATTTTGTGCAGCTGAAATATAGGTACAAAATTTAATTTTGCTGCTAAGATTTTTGACGTCGCTGTTCTTAGAGATTAATGTGGGATTTAATGAAGGATTTGGCCTCTCATCTGTGATGTTCCCTCATCCTGTCGTGTGCCACAGCCCCAGTGCCGACTGCTCCGTCACTCGGCTTATGCCCGCGCCCCCGTGGGCGGCGCGTGGCCCCGTGCCCGCGATGCCGGCAGGGCTGGGGGGACCAGACCGTGCACAGGCTCCTGCGTCACTGAGTTTCTTTGGAGCAGTAAGAGGGCCCAGGGTGCTGGGTGAGGCGGACGGTGGGGTGCAGCCCCTGGCACGGCACGACAGCTGTGCCACAGGCAGGGGACGTTTCGTAACCGCCGCCACCGGGGTGCGGGCAGCCGGTGGCTCTGCCCACCCCAAGCGGGACCGTGGGACAGCGGGCAGGGAAGGCTCCTCTCCTCGCACCCCGAGGTGCGCAGCAGCTCACGTCCGCAGCCTCAGAGCAGAGGTGGGAGTCGCCTGCCTCAGTTCCCCACGAGCCAGGGGGCACGTGGTCCTGTCAGCCCCTTTGCTCTGGGCTGGGACCGGGGTCCGACCCCTTTAGTCCTGTGCCTGCACCCAGCAGGATGAGGCCAGCACAGTCCCTTCCAGCAACCAGGCACAGCACGGCACGGGACATCACAGCTTGTCCGGGCAGGACCCCGGAGCCCTCAGCCCTGGGCAGAGCACTGTGGCGGGCTGGGGGTGCAGTGGAAAGAGCATGGGGTGGCACTGGCCTTGCCAGCGCCTCCGATGGGAGATACCGGATGGAACAAGGACCATGTGGCCGGAGCAGATTTTTCGCTTATCAAATCAAGGAGCAGCTGGATTAGAGGATTAGAAACCAAATTAATTACTAATGACTTCCCGGGGCCCCAGGCCGTTCTGACATGAGTCTCCGAGGCAGCGGCGGGCGGCGTGGGCGCCGGGCAGGCGGGGG
>VZSC01009656.1:27700-41214 GCA_013398225.1 Steatornis caripensis
CCCGGGCGGTTCCCGGTTGCCCGTCCCGTCTGAGGAAACGCCTGCCCGCGTGACGGCGCCTCCGAAGCGCGAGTGACGGGGCGGCGCGGCGCCCCTCCCCGCAGCCCCGCGCAGCGCGCTCAGCGCCCGCCGCCGCCGCCGGGGTTGGTCGGTGCTCCCTGCCCTGCCGTCTGGTCGCTCTGGACTGGGGTGAGCGTGGGTCTGCCTGGGAGCTCCACGAAGGTG
The DNA here is from genome assembly GCA_013398225.1 of Steatornis caripensis. Classification (NCBI taxonomy): domain Eukaryota; kingdom Metazoa; phylum Chordata; class Aves; order Caprimulgiformes; family Steatornithidae; genus Steatornis; species Steatornis caripensis. Next base: position 27,926 of record VZSC01009656.1, read on the forward strand.
CGGAGACCAGCGCGCGCGTCTCCGGCAGGAGCAGGTGGCGTTTTCGCCTCAGCGACGGCTTTTGCGAGGGGCTCGGGGGAGCTCGCGGGGAGGCAGCGAGTGCCGTGGGCGAGCGGGTCACAGCGCCCGTGGGCTCGTCCCCTGCCCGTGGCCCTGCGCTCCGGGCTGCAGGCCGTTCGCCGCCTGCGCCCCGCGGGTCCGACCCAGTGTACCCCTGTTGGCTTGCTGTGCCGTTGTGAGCGCCGGAGGAGCTGTGGGGGGCTCTCGGGCAGGGCCACGGTGCTTCTGGCTGGGCATCTGCCTCAGGAGGCAGAGGAGGGCTCCGTGCGGCCGTGGGTGCCCGCGAGCTCGCGGCAGGGAAAGGACACCTGGCACGGTCAGTGCGCCGGAGCGTCGCGGTGGGAGGCGGGAGGCAGCCCGCGGGGTGACGCGCTGAGCTCGCTTGCCCCTCCATCTCTGCGGCGGTTTCCCCGCGGAGATGTCCCCCATTCCAGAGCAGGGCTCATCAGCTGCCGAGCAGGTCGGGAGGCACCGTGACGTGGTGCTCGCTCCCAGCTCTGCTGCAGTCCTGGTTCGTCTCCTTGCTGGGCAGGTGTGCGTCGTGGCTGTGGTGTGAGGGTGCCGGTTCCTGACCATGAGCGGGTCAGCGCTGCGCTGAGCAGCACCTGCGTGCTGGGCACTGGGCTGGTGCTGCGGCCCTTGTAGCTGGAGCTCGTGCCCACAGAGGCAGCTCAGGCACTGGGCAGGGAGGGCTGTCTGCGGGCGCAGGCGGGTTTGCTGCCCTGTGTTGTGCTTGGGGCACAGTGGGCCCTGCAGCCAGGAGCGTTCTCTCCTTTGGCAGCAGTACAGGAGAGCCAGGACAGGCGTGGGTGGAGCTCCCTGAAGCTGTGTCCCTCTCCTATGGCTGTCCTGCAGCACGCCCAGTTCCCCCGGCCCTTTGGAGAGTCGCTGCAGCGGTGTCTGCCTGCTCTTGCCCCTCGGCAGGTCTGTGTCCTTCCCCCACGCTCCCCCCGACATCAGTCGCTGTCACCCATCCTGCATCCCCTGAAAGCAGACAGCTGGGAGCAGCCCCGCGGTACTGGCGTGTAAGGACAGGAGCAGCAGTTTGTCTAAAGGGCGTCCAGAGTGGCCGGGCGGGCGATGGGCCAGGGCTGAGCCCCTTGCTCAGAGGGGAGCCGCGCGTGCTCAGTGCCTGGCTGGGAGGCAGCACGCCAGCCCTGAGCTGGGGTCCCCCCGTGCAGTCCTTGCCCCTGCGAGCTCTCTGGGCTCTTGTGCTTCCCATGCGCACAGTCAGTGCGAGGAGCCCAGGGCTGGGAGCCTTGCAGGCAGCGCAGGACCCAACCTCGTGGCTCTGCTCCTGCAGAAGTGCGTGTGGCTCCTTGCAGGAGGGCCAGGGCCACGGAGCCCAGCCAGGGCAGTGCTTGCCAGCAGCCATCTGAATGCAGGGAGGGGGCTGTGCCCCGGGAAAGACCTGGGGCCTGTAAGGGCACCTGCGGGCACCCAGCGTGGTGTTGGTCCAGGAGGCGGGAGCTGTGTCCCCCTCCTGCACACGCTCCAGCACCGAGGGGCTGCGGCAGTGAGCGCCGCGGGGCCGACATCCCGCCCCGAGCCGTGGTTCAGCCTGGGATCCTCCATGCGAAGGGACTCATCTGTGACCGGGAGGGACGCAGCCTGTGACAGTGGCGACGGGCAGCCGCCGCGCGAGGCGGGGGCAGCGATGGGAGCACGGCTGGGTGAGCAGCGTGCTGCCTGGGGCCTGGCTTTGCATCTGGATCGATGGAGAGATCATGCCGGAGCAGCGGAGCCTCCAAATTAGTTCAGCTAAAACAATTAAATGGTACTTCCACGGTTTTATTACTTTTTTTTTTAACCTCACAAATGTGCCAAAACTTAAGCACAGAGGCGGCTAATGTATAAACGTGGAATTGATTTTCCTCCTTGCAAGTGGAGCAATTAAATGTGAGCAGGTCTAACCCGCAGCGCGATGAGCTGCTGTCGCTCTGCCAAGAGGCCGGGGAGCGGCAGAGCAGGGTCCTGCCGACGGCCGCGTCCCGGGGAAGGGCAGAGCTGAGGCCGTGAGCCGGCTGTGAAGGGACCCCGGGGCGGGGAGGCTGCTCCTGGCCGGGGCCGGAGGCCGTCCCCAGCTGCCAGCCAGGGAGAGGTGATGCTCCCATGCTTGGGGAGCGGAGGGGTGCGGTGGGCTCTCCGCAGGTAGCCCGGAGCGCAGAGCCCTTGGAAAGGCAGCGGCTTTCCCCATCCTGAGCAGAGACTTCGCCTGCAGGAGCCCCTGGCTGCTGTGACAGCTGAGCGCCCGGTCCTGCTCCATCCTCCCGGTTTCGTGCCCCGGTGGGGGGCCGAGCGGACGGACCATGTGGGTCTTCGATGCAGTTGAGAGCAGTGTGAGAGCTGAGCTCCTCTGATGCTCCAAAAACATCAGTTCCTGTTTTTCCGCATTTTCCCCTGCCCTGGAGCTGGTCTGACGCGGAGGTGGCAGAACCAGCGGGAGGGGACGTCTCCTGATGCGCCTGTCCTTGCCGGCTCCAAATGTCGTGCTCGCAGCTGCCGCTTTCATGGTGCCTCGTGTCTTAGCGCCTGCCATCGCCCCGGGCAGCCTTGGCTCCCTCCGCTCGGGAGGCGGCACGCCGGGCGCAGCCAGACCCCTCTGCTTCCCCCGCCAGACCACCGCCGCGGAGCTGCCTGCTCGCCGGCTTCAGGCCCAGAACACCCCCCGAAACACCCGTGCCGTTTCCAGTTCCCATCAGCCTCTCTAATCCACCTCATTACCTACAGATACACTACAGGAAAGGTATTTTTAGCAAGATCTGTTTTAAGACAACTGAAACCAAACAGCCAGCTACTGGGAAATATCGATCCATTACCAATCCCGGACTAAATGTTCGATACGGAGCTTTTTCCTGCTGCAGGTAGCACTTGCCAATAACCTTCAATATTTTCCAGAGCACAGGGCGTGCAGGGGTGGTTAATTTGCAGTTAACTTTGGGCAGTGACTCTAATTGCAGCATCTCGGGGTGCAGTTTTCCTCCCTGGGATTCCCGAGCGACCCTGTCAGATGCTCCAGCATTATTTTCTCGGACAGGGACCTTTCCTAGCAGGTTTGGCTGGGGGCTGAGCCCGGCTCCTGCCCGGCAGGCTCCGCTGCACCCGTCCGCAGGAGCGGAGCCAGGAGGCAGCTGCTGGCACAGGGCAGAGCCCCGGCTGGCTCCCACGCGGGTCTGCCTGCCTGAACCCTGTCCCAGTGCGACAGGTCCACGGAGGCGCCCGCGCTGCTGGGGCTCTGCCCCGCGCCCCTCATGCCGCCCTCGGTTTCGGGGTGCTCCTGGGGCTGGGGCAGCACAAGGAGCGCTGCTGGCATCTGAGCGGTGGGCGCTGCGGCTGCCCCGGGGGAGCAGGCAAGCCAGCCGGGGAGCGGGAGCATCGCTGTGCCGTCCTGCGTCCCTGTGCCTGTGGGAGGGAGAGGGGGGAGCGTGCAAACCCGACTCCTGCACTCCGCCTCGCTAATTGCTCTCTGCTAATGGCCGGGTTGGCTCACACACAAATGGGAGCCCATTAGGCTTTGCCCAACAACACGGACTGTTTTGTGGGCTTGACTGACAGTGCATTTTGCTGAAGTTAATTAGTAAGAAGAGAGGAAGGCAGCAAGCTTCAGGGATGCTTTGAAATTTCCTTGACTTCAGAGAGTGCCCTGGCTCTGAAGAATGGGTACGAGACCTCTGGCAGAGACTTCCCTGTGAGGCGCTGCCCTGCAGGCAGCGTGTCCCCCGGTCACTGCCTTCCCTATGTCTGCCTGCGGGCAGCGGTCCTGCCCAGTCCGTGCCCTGGCTGGCCCGCGTGCCATGGAGACGCTCGCTCGGGCTCCGGGGAGGGCTTCCCCGTCCGAGGTGCTGGGAGAAACGTGGGGAGGTAAATCCACGCAGGGCGCCAAGCCTTCAGTACTAACGATGCGTGTCCTTGCTCTGTCTTCCGTGACCTTTTTTGTAAGCGCTGCAATTTGTTCTAACCTTCCCTTCGGTGGCTCAAAATCCCGCGCGTAACCTGGCACGGCCATGAGCGCGGATGCTTGGTGAAGCTGACAGGAGAAGGGTGCTGGTCCCTGGAGACCTTGGGTGTCCATCCAGGTGGTATCCATCTGCCACGCGGTGTGTGCTCCGCGCGTGGCTGAGAGCAGGGACCAGAGCAGGCTCCTGGGGCCGGCAGTGCCCAGGACCCCCTGGCAGCACAGCCGGCAGCACCAGCCCTGGATCCTCTGCACCACAGCCGTGTCCCAGGTCCTTCCCTGGCAGCAGGCGCGTCGTTACATGTGGCTGGCGTCGCCCTGTCAGTGCTGGCGTGTGGTGTGGGGTCTGAGGGACCCACCGCTGGCTCGGTGTGGCTTGTTCTTGGTGCTGGCGCGTTGTGCTGGCCCTGTGCACGCTCCTGAGCACGGAAGGATCACCAGGTGGGCAACATAGCTCTGACACCAGCTTGTGATTAGGGAATCGCTGCAGCAGCTGGGGCATAATAGGTGATTTTTTTAAATGAATACTATTTTTTAAAGTTTCGCTGTGGAAGGACTTGCCTTGGAAATGGGAAGAGGGGGACACCCCAGCCTTTCTCCTTGAGCCAGCGGGTGGGCTCACGCCAGGATGGGGTGCATGCACTCACCGGCGGGCTCTGCCCAGACCCAGCGGTAGCGGCAGCGCCGGTGAGCTGGGCTTTGTGAGCACCATGCCGGGAAGCCCTCGCCTCCCGCTGCTTCCTGGCCATGCTCGCCTCAGTGCTGGCCTTGGGCTTGGCCGGAGCCTCGGTTGGTGCTGGACGGTTGCTTAGGAAGCTGGGAGGATGACGTGTGCGTGAAGGGCGTCAGCAGCATGCCCTTTGGAAAGGTTTTTTTTGACTTAAAGGACACTGCAAACCTCTGGAGCATTTAAATGATTAAAAATGAATCAGCAACAAAGTTAATTACTGTGTTCGCACTGCTTTTATGCATTGAAATGTCCCTCATTAGCTGTCTGCGAGCACTGGTGTAAATTCTTTGAACATAAACATTTATTAAAGGCAGCCGACCCATCATTAAATCCGAGGCTGGCTTAGCGCGGGGCCGTGGCAGCGGGCACACGGGGCCGTGGCAGCTGCTGCCTGGGCCACGGTCTCTCGGGGCAGCGTTTCCCCGCTGCGGACGTGGTGCGGTCTCTGGAACCGTGCGGGCTGGGAGGATGCAGCGAGCCCACCCTGCTCAGCACCACAGGGGCCCTGCTCCCGGGGCCAGCCCTCCCCGGCCCCGTTACTGCAGCGCTGCCGGCCCTAGCTGGTCAGCGCAGGGGACGTGGCGGCGGCACTGGGGCATTCCCATTTGCCCCGGGAACCCCTGGCAGTGCTCTTTCGCCGCGAAGCACCAGCTGTACAGCTCTGAGCCAGGGTGTCCCTGTGTCCTCGATGTCCGCTGCAATGTCATTCAGCTGGGGGAGCATTTTATCTTCCTGACACCTCGATTTCTCGCCTGCTTGACCCAGTTTTAGCTAAACCTCCGAGTAGCGTTGCTGGAGCTTTCATCTGCTGATGCCGTCTGCAGTCCTGCTGGGCTGCCAGGCGAGAGCCGGTGGCGGCTGTCAGCTGTGCGCACCCGTGGCATGGCACGGCATGGCACAGCACAGCCCCTTCCACGGCGGGCAGGGAGCTCGGGTCCGGTGCTGACTGCCGAGCAGCAGCCACCTCCGCTGCGCTGGTGCCGGTGGGATTCTGCCTGTGCCTTCCCCTGCTCCTGCCGGGGCAGCGCGCGGCCAGCCCTCCGGCACAGGGGACCTGCCATCGGGTCAGGATGAAACGGTCCCCCAGGACCGTCCCGATGCCAGGCTGTGCTCTTGGAACAGTTCTGTGCTCGTCTCCAACACTTCGAGCTGCAGCCGGAGATGCACTCACAGCCCACCCTTCTCCCAGCTCCCCGGTGCTGCGCGGGGCAGTGACCGTCACCGCTGCCCCACCGCCCTGTGAGCCCCAGCTGGTCCGGCCCCGCCGGGAGGGCAGCGAGCAGGCGCTCGCGTGTGCTGGAGGATTTTGGCTCCCGGCCTGGCGGGCTCCCCTCTCCCTGCCTGCGTGCAGGCAGCGTCCCTGCCTGCAGCCGCTGAGCCTGCGACAGCAGCTGGGAGAGGGAAAGCGCACAACTCTCGTCACTTGGGATTTTTTGCCAAATTAAACAGTTTGGTTTTATGCCGATGAGTGGATGGAGTCCAGGGTTACGCACATGTCAGTCTCCAGCCTCCGAGGAGAGCCCGGGCACCACGAGCTGCGGCAGGTAAATACTTACCGGGAGCTGCCCCGCTTTCCTGCGCACTCCTCAGGCTGGAGGGGCCGGGGCTGTAACGGGATTATCGGATGGGCGCTCTCCCCACGCACGCTTATGTGCAATATCTTAATCCTCTGATGAATTTTTGTACAAATTTCTCCCTGGGAGAGTGTTTCACGCATGTTCGACATCAAAGCAGTGCAGCCAGCGAGGGAGCGCATGTTACTTTAATGTGGGAGTGTTGTAGGGGCCGCAGGGTGCCCAAAGGCAGATTGTAAGAAAATTAATAATTCAGGTCTAGGGAAGGTACTGGTGAAAAGTTAACTCCTTCAGGGCAAGGCGCTGCCTTCGCACCAGCACGGCTGCAGCCAGGACCGGGCTCTCCCCTGCTGCCGCCCTACGGCTGTGGGGGCCGCCCAGGGATGTGCCGGCTCCCAGGTGCCGTGGGGCACAGCGAGGCCATGGCAGGGGACAGCAGCTCTCCTGGGGCCGTGCCAGCGACTGGATGTAGCCCACGTGTGTCCCCGCTCCGGTAATGCAGGCGAAGGCAACCTGTGCATCTGCAGGCTGGGAGGGAGCGTTAATGCCCGTATCGAATGGCACTAAGGGGCTTTAAGAATTGAGTAACTGTAATGAAAATAATCTCTAATTCAAGACGAATTAATGCTGTCTCTCCAGCCAGAGTAACGCATTGAGCTGAGGATTCGGCTGGTGCCGGGGCCGCCCCTGCTCCCCCGGGTACACCCAGCAGTCCTGCTGCCTGGGAGCCCCCGGCCCCGGCGGAGTGTTTGCGGGGGCACCGTCGAGCACCCGCGCCTGCAGCCCCCCACGGACGGGCTGTCCCGGGGGAGCTGCGACGCCCCCGGTAACTGAATGCCTCTGTTGGTCAGAGTGTTGGCTGCCTTGGCAAGAGCGATGAAAAGCAAACGAAGGGAAAAGCCTACGGCTGCTGAAGGGCGTCTGCGGGGAATGAGGCGCGAGCTGCGTCCCACCGTGGCCGTCCCTCGGCACCCAGCAGCTCTCCCGAGAACGGCAGGGTGCTGTCTCCCTCCGCACCCAGCGAGTGTTCGAGCCATCCCTCCCTGCCGGTGTCACCGGTACATCACCGTCACCGTGCTGGCAGCAGCTCGCTTAGTGTGCGCCGGGAGCCGAGGCCGGCTGGGGGTCTTTAGCGATGCCACAGGCACCGGGGTCAGGTCCCCGGAATGGCAGGAGCGGGTCCTGCCTGAGCCCTGGCCACGCAGCGCCGCGAGCCAGCTACCGGGAGCCTTCGCACCTGAGCACGAGCCCTGGGCTTGAAGCTGTGTGACATGCTATTTGTATGCAAATAACTCCGTGAATGCAGAAGTCCAAAAATATCATTTTGAAGTCAGCTGTAATTAAGTTTGCAATGCATTTTCCTGCTCTTGCAGCCCTGGAGATCCTGCTGTTAACGTAAAGATGAATGCCTGGATGACATTTCTCCCCCTTGCATGGTTTCACTGGTGATTTATTTATCTATTCGGGTTGTGTTTTGTTGTCTCAGCAGTCTCTGTTGTTCAGGAGCAGCAAACACTGGGAGTCCTTTTAAAAAAAAAACAACCCTTGTCTCATTTCAGTAATTTACTATGCAGAGATTTTGTGTTTTTCGGAATGGATTAGAACCTGTAATTTCATTTCTTGAATACACGGACCTAATAGCTCACGTAATGAAAGTCTAACAAGCCTGAAGATGAGCCATTAATGAAACAGCAGTTTTATGATTCTCCACCAATATATTGTAATGGTGAATCACTTACAAAGCTGTCCCGCACTGATTTATGATGAAACTTGTTTGTGATAGGGAGATACAGCCGTGGTGCCTGCTGCTAAATTAGCATTTCCTGACAGTCATGAAACAATGGGGATCGTAATCTGGGTTTATGGGGTGTGAAGCGGAGCAGTGGGAAAGGGCAATTAAGCCATGTCCGTGCTCAGGTACCTCTGTAAAACAGCCCTGTTAATTTATGCTAACTAATTAGCTTGTTCTCTTTCAAATGAGGAAACTGGTCAAGAGCATGCGAGGGTGCTGTGGCTGGCTGCTGTGGTGCCGTGACTGGCCGCCGTGGTGCTGTGGTTGGCCGCCGTGGTGCTGTGGCTGGCTGCCGTGGTGCTGTGGCTGGCCGCCGTGGTGCCCAGGACAGGCAGCCCTGTCCCCCTCACCAACAGGGCAGCAGGGCACGGGGGATGAAGCCCTGGCCAGCACCGGGGGAGCGAGGCTGGCCTCGGCCATCGTCCCCAGCAGCGTGGCGCAGATCTCTGGGCACGTCTCTTGAGCTTCTCTCCATGGGTCTCTTCGGCTGCTCAGCCAGTCCCCCTGGACCGCGGTCTCCTCTTGTCCCCACGTCACCTTCACAGGGAGTGTCCCGGGTTCACTGCGTACCCACGGCCCTCAGCGTGTGCTGCCGCCCCCCGCGATGCCCAGGGCCCCACAGCCATCCCCTGGTCACGCAGGCTGTTGTAGGCTGCTGTTGCGTCTCCTCCCGGTTAGGTCTTTTTGCCGGGTTTCTCTCTACAGAGCAAGCCCCGAAGCCAGTGACTGTGCCTCGTGTTTTGGGGACCCCGGAGGCGTCTGGTCTCAGTCACCGGGCTGCGGCCGCTCTCGGAAACACCCGTGTTGCAGCTCGCCAGCGAGGCAGTGTGGCTGTGGCAGCTGTGCGGATTTATCCAGGAATAAATCAGCGCCTCGCTCTCTCCAGCCAAATTGCTGCCGACAGGGCTGCTGAGGTTTGCTTTCCCTGACTGCTGCTGTCCCGAGGCTTCGCTGGGTTACGCAGACATCCCTAGCTCCAAGACTATTAAAGCGACTGTGGCGCCAGCTCCTCCCCAGCTCCTTCCCCAGGTCCTCTTGCAGGGGTGAGCCCCGCTGCGGTGCCCAGCTGGGGCAGGCGGTCTGGGGGCTGAGCGCTGCGGGGCAGCGGGGGCTCCCGAGGAGTCCCACGAGCTGTTCATGGTGTTCCTGCTCACACAGCGGCTGCTGCCGGTGCCGCGGGGCTGCCAGGGTGCGGCTGGAGGGCAGCAGCCTCGCTGCCCGGTCCCCGCGCCCCAACGCGCTTGGGTGAGCTCCCCGGGTCTGTGAGGGGAGCGAGCACCTCGGGAAGGTGCAGCGGGAGGTGACTGATCCGGGGAGACCCCTCCGGCTCCCTGGGGTCCCCGTGGCCAGGCTGCCTGTAGGCTCTCCGGCAGCCCGCGTGCTGCTCTGTGCAGGGGCCTCGCGGTAAACACCCGGGCTCTGTTTTGAAAACAAAACCCCACTTTTCCCAGTCCCTCCTAAACCTCTCCCTGAGCAGCGCCTGGCTGTGCCTCTCAGCCTGTGTTCTGCTGCACAGCTGAACCCAAATCCGCCCGTGCGTGAGCAGGAGCCACCGACTCGCGCTGCGAAGCGGGACGAGTGGCCGACGCGCCCGAGCCTGAGCGCGGCTGCGACAGCGGGTGCCCTTCCTGAGGGCTGGGGCGGGAGGGCAGTGCCCTGAGGCAGGTGCCCCATTTGACGCCGTGATGCTGCCGGGAGGGCCCCGGCGTGCCCAGAGCTGCCGTGGTGGCACCACGCTGCCCGGCTGGGTACCCGTGGGGCGCTGGCCTCATCCTGGCTGCTGGCGCTCCCTGCCCGCTCCCTGCCCGCTCCAGCCAGGCGACTCGTGGCGCCACGAGTCCGGCTGCAATGGATTTCATAGTTTAGTAATACAAGACTAATTTATAAATCTTTCCATCCCATTAGTTTTTATTTGATTTGGATGTTCACGTGTCAAAGCAAATTATTTAATTAGTGCTAAGCTGGGCTGCAGGGACGCTGTATTTTCCCCCGGTCTGGTGCTCCCTCCCTGGCCTTGCAGCCCGGCTCCCGGTGCCAGAAGCAGACGGGCGTACACAGGACCCCGTCAGAGCCCATGGGCCTCATCAGGCCCTGGCGAGGTGGGTGATACCTTCATGGGCACAAGCCCTGTGTCCCTGGGCAGCCCCTTGCACCCAGCTCCCACCGGAGGAGCAGCACAGCACCCCAGGGCCTCATCCATCACTCCCCACAGCTTCTCGTGGCGGCAGTATTGCACGGCCACCACGCTCCTGCACCCCAGCCCCGGCACCCGCTGGGTGCCCGAGGCCGGCACATCCCTGGGCTGGCACCCTCTGCCTCGAGCACGGCACTCGCTGTGGTGCCAGTGGCACAGGGCGCGCAGGAGCCGGGCTACGCTGTAATGCGGTCGAGGAGGAGACACGCCACGTAATTGCAGTAATTCCGGAAGGAGCGCTTGTAATGTCTTTTGCAAATGGCAGCTGGTGTAGGAATGGGGGGTGAAAGGCTGAGCACAGGCTCCAGCAGCGGCTGCCTGCGGGGTGACGCATCTGTGCCAGTGGCCGGGGCGCGTGGCAGGACCCGTTCCCGTCGTGGCTGCAGTCTGAGCTCCAGCCCTTTCCTTACATTGGTAACAACTTCACTGCTGGTGGGGACGGAGCAGCCCCGGCTGCCGCGCAGCCCCGGGGTCCCCAGCAGCCTGGCCGTGCCCTCGCCCTCTGTCCTGCCTGGCTGTGGCCTCCCCCGGGAGCCGAGCGTCTCTGCTTGCTGCTGTGCGTGCGGGGCTGCCAGTGCCCCCGTCGCCTGCGCGGGGGGGTCCCCTGGGGCTGGGATGGACGCGGGAGGCAGCTGTGGCCAGGGGCCCTCTGCAGCGCTGCAGGAGGGAGCTGTGCCTGCCTCGTCCTGCCTTGTCCTGCCGGGAGGGGACACCCCACCAGCCCCGCGCTGTGGACACTACCTCCTGGTGCCTGGCCCGGCTCCTTCCTCACCATCGCCTTCTGCTTCGCTTGCAGGAGCCTGATGCCACGCACGCTCGACAGCCAGATCACGGTGGAGAAGACCCCCAGCTACTTCGTCACCAAGGAAGCACCACGGCGGATCTTCAACATGTCCCGGGACACGAAGCTGATCGTGGTGGTGAGGAACCCGGTCACCCGGGCCATCTCGGACTACACGCAGACGCTCTCCAAGAAGCCGGATATCCCCACCTTCGAGGGGCTGTCCTTCCGCAACCGCAGCCTGGGGCTGGTGGACACCTCCTGGAACGCCATCCGCATTGGAATGTATGCTGTGCACCTGGAGAGCTGGCTCCAGTACTTCCCCCTCTCCCAGATCCACTTTGTCAGCGGGGAGAAGCTGATCACAGACCCAGCCGGGGAGATGGGCAAAGTCCAGGACTTCCTGGGCATCAAACGGGTTATCACGGACAAGCACTTCTACTTCAACAAGACAAAAGGCTTTCCTTGCCTGAAAAAGTCGGAGAGCAGCGGCTTGCCTCGCTGCCTGGGCAAGTCCAAAGGCAGGACTCACGTGCAGATAGACCCGGAGGTGATCGAGCAGCTTCGGGACTTTTATAGACCTTACAATATCAAATTCTATGAAACAGTTGGGCAGGACTTCAGGTGGGAATAAGCGTCGGGGAGCAGAGCTGCGGTGACGTGAGGCTGCAGTATTCTGTGAGGGGGGCCATGGGGGCTGGAGCCAGGACGCCCCGGCCAGCCCCTCCTGCCCAGAATCCGCGAGCAGAGGCAGGCGAGGGGCTTCCCCAGCCCTCGGGAGGCCAGGATGCTCCAGGGCGAGCCAAGCCGAGGGAGGGCACAGAGTGCTGCCGCAGCCACCGAGGGATGAGAGCCCAGAGGCACCGCCTGTCTCCGCAGGTCAGCAGTGCCGTGGCTCGCTCTGTGGGGTCCCAGTTGCTTTTACCACCACGTGGTCCTCAGGGCCACGGTGGCGGCCCCGTCCTGCAGCCTCTGCGCAGGCTGCTCCGAAGCACGTCCCTCCTCTGTGTCCCAAAGCAAACAGGCACTCCTGGACACCCACAACTGTGGGCAGCGGCCATGGGACTGTCCCCGTGGGGCCATGTCCTGCCACGGTGCTGGGCCGAGCAGAGCTCCAGCTACTCCACTTTGCCTTTCGTCACTTAAGCGCAGTGTGTATCCACGAGGACAGCGAGATGTATCTGCTTGAAAAAGAAGTCTATGAAAAATGTTGTACCGATATTTTGTCCTGTGAATAAAGCACAGAATCCTGCTGTTACGGGTACTTCAGTGGCACCAGTTTCCTTGTTCAGCATGTGATCCCTTTGTGTAAATAAAAGCGGCTACCACCGGTCCGTATGCATGGGCTTTTCTTAGGGCAAGGCTGGGCAGCCCCGTGCTGCACCGCTGCCTGTGCGGGGCTGCCGGCAGCCGTGCAAAGCCCCGCTGTGCCCGTGGGCCAGGGGCTTGGGCAGGACAGCGGATCGGCCCGGCACGGCGAGGAGGGGACCTGTGGCACAGCCCTTTGCAGGGTGATGGCACCGCTCGGCAGTGCCGGAGGACCCCGGGGTTAATGCTGCCTCCAGCAAGGTGCGGGGGGTGGACGCTGCGTGAGATGCAGGCAGCAGTAATTTATCGTTGAACTTAATGGGCCGTTCTGTAGGAGCCCACAATTACACTGAAATGTCAAGTGCCGCACGCTTTGCTCGATGCCCCACCAGCCTGTGCACACCATGCGTGGCATTAGTCATGGCTGTCCTTTGATTTACCTCCCCGGTAAATCTGCAGCTGGCCGCAGCGGAGGAGCTGAACCACGGGCAGGCTCTGCAGGCAGGGACTGGCAGCCCTGGCACGTGCCCTCCCCGCCTGCCCTGCCTCAGCTGCGCGAAGCAGAGCAGCAGCCGCAGCAGTCGCAGCCGAGCGTCGGGGACGTGCCTCAACGCACGCGTGCCCTGGCAGCTCCTCCGTGGTCTCGCCCAGCCCCAGCGTGACAGTGCCCACTGGGAGCCGGGAGCTGCGGCACCTTGCCCGAGCAGGGCCGGGGCAGAGCCCCCCTGCCTCCCCGCCGCACGCCAGCCCTGGTCCCCGTCGATCTCCGCTGGAGGGTCCCTGGTCCCCACCCTCCGCACCAGCCCAGCCGCTGGTCCCTGAACCCAGCCAAGCCCCGCGGCACTGCAGGATCGGGCGGTGCACAGGCAGGTGCCCCTCACCCCGGCGGGGTCAC